>NIPS01000005.1:289673-722498 GCA_002215975.1 Dryadomyces quercus-mongolicae
ATTTCCACCCCCCCCCCCCCCCCTCCCCCCCGGAGTAGCCCAGAAAAGGTAAAGAGTTGTCTACCAATCGCGGGCCGTTTCCAGCCACACCCCTGTCCGTTCATCCATGCGCCTGCGCAGTCTAGCATCTATCTGGTTTTCCCTCCCTTCTCGCCGCCTTCTTTTTTTTTTTTTGCCCTTGGCCTCTCCCTTCCCTTGTCTTTCCTTTCTCCCTCTGTACCGCTGTGCCGGGAAACCGAGAAAGTCGAAAAGCGGCCTTGATCCAAGTCCAGAAAGTGCCTCGACCAACACGGGACAATATCCTCTACCCAGAATCTTTTGCGACGACGAAACAGACCTGCCGAATATCGCTGTATCGCTGTATCGCTACTCTTTTTTTTTCCAACCCGGTCTACACCAGAACGGAGTAGTCCGTGACCAGTCCACGAACGACAGCGTCATCCTGTTTCAACATCCCACTGTCTCGCCTCAACTTTTTTGATTGTTTTCTATTTTCTATTTTCTATTTTCTATTTTCTATTTTCTATTTTCTATTTTCTACCTTCTACCTTCTACCTTCTATTTTCTACCCTCGACTCTCGTTTCTCACGGCTCACCGAGAAGGTACGTCGTCTACTGCCATTTACTGCCGTCTTTTCAATGCCTATTTCTCCACATCCGCCTCCGCTGTCCTTCCAACCCCCCTTCTCTTCTTTTCCCGCCTCTCTTTTCTCCTCTTCCTCTCAACACCCCCTGGTACTACCCTCTCCCGCCCGAATGCGCCTGGCCGCTGTATCGAGTTGCAAAACCCACCCGTCTTCTGCTGCTGCCCGCTCCTGTTTTATCACCGCCCGCCTCTTCTAACACGGCTGTACAGCAGAGCCACTCACAAGCATCACCGAACGTATCGGCACGCTCAGCCCTCAACAATAGGTGCGTCACACAGCGCCACACCCCCCAAAAGTCTCTGTCCTGTCGCTTGCGATTCTGCCCCCCCCATTACGCCACTGAGGCCCCCTCGTTACATCTCCCCCTCTTCGTCGCCTCAGCGATCACACTGCACGACGACCACCAATCGCCGACACCCCCCAAAGGCCCATTGGCTCCCTTATCTTTTAGCCATCCGTCCCCTGCAGCACGCGGAATCTAATCCAAGCGGCAGCCAGACAGAGGACGGGAAACTAAATACTATTATACAGCGACTTGCCGGCCTCGTTCAATATATATTGACTTTTTTGCGCAGCCATTCTAGGAGAAGAATATCTTGATTGGGTGTTCTTCTGTTCTCCCACCCCTGTCTTCTTCCCTGTCTGGCCCCTCCTCTAAAGCCAGAAGCAGGTAAGTTGCGCCGGCTTCCTCCTAACAAGCAGAATATCACTTGTTGCAACTGCTCTCGACTCGGCCGCAGCGCCGTCTGAGTTTGCGACGCGACTGGAGTAGATATCCCCCCTCCCCCTCCTCTGTTGACTTCACGCGACAACCCCTCCATACCTCCACGACTGCTCGAAAGAAGCTCCCCACCCCCGGCTCTCGGTTGCCCACTTGCGTCCATGAGTTTGACACCTACCCTCTTGTGCACCGTCAGTTTGCTAGACATCCAAGATGGCCGCCGCCGCAATTCTGGTGTCGCGCCTCGACAACGTTGCCGTAGAAGACGCCGCATTTGGCTACCGATCGATCGAGCATGGGACGAAGACGACTGGGTGGGATGATGCTACTGTGGACCTCTTCACCAGCACGCCCTGGTCTGCCGATGACTTGCGCATGCGTATGCGCTGCATCGCTGCAGCCTGGACACAACTTCGGGTGAGACTTCTCTTTGCTTCATCCCTGTCTTTCCTATCCCAGCCTTGCTTTCTTTCTCTTTCTCGTTCTCTTTCTCTCTCTCTCGTTCTCGCGCCGTTGTCGCCATTGGCACGTGCGTCTGATACCTACTGTGTGTATATATGCGCGTGTAGTGGAA
This sequence comes from Dryadomyces quercus-mongolicae, assembly GCA_002215975.1. Taxonomy (NCBI): domain Eukaryota; kingdom Fungi; phylum Ascomycota; class Sordariomycetes; order Ophiostomatales; family Ophiostomataceae; genus Dryadomyces; species Dryadomyces quercus-mongolicae. The sequence goes on from NIPS01000005.1 coordinate 291,616, forward strand.
AGGCGCATAGCTCTATGCGTATTTTCTTTTGCCTTCTTCCTATATATTATGATATTTTTAATTTCCCTGTGCGCATGCCGAACTCTTCATCTGTGTACTAACTAATATATGCGCATAGAGCCTGGTGGTACGATCACAAATCTCGAATGGCACGTTGAGGCCTGCCAGACCACTCATATTGCCAAATCTTGCCCCGAAATGGGCACGTAACTTTGCGCCAGCCCGCGTATGCGAATCAGAATGGTCGCGTGATGAACCCATACGAGACCCAAATCATACGGATACCCGCCCAGAAAAAAGAAACCCGACTGACTCCGCTTTTACGGAATCCCCTGCATCCCGCGGTTCCGTGCCCACCAGGGATGCAGACGCGTCTGGCTTTTTGGCGAATCCCAGCAAGAATACCTCTGTTGATTTCTCCTCAACAGAAGGATTTAAGCAAGCCTCAAAGAAGAAGAAGAACAAAGGACAGCCCTTGAATTGGGCCAGCAATAACACAAGCAACAATGGCGGCGGCACGGGCGGGAATGGTGGGAGCGGTGAGAAGAATGTGGGTGCGGGGAATGACGCAGACAAGGGTGGTGATGCAGGCCAAAACAACAACGGGGGTGGTGGAGACGACGATGGTGGCGATAAGAAGAAGGACGATGAGGTCAACGACCCCTGGTCCGAATTTGCCTCTACGAAAAAGAAAAAAGGCAAGAAGGAGGAAGAAACAAAAACAGACGCGAAAGACGCCGATTTGGACGCGTTTCAGGAGATCCAGTTGGACGATACTGGACCCCCATTGGATCTCACGTTAGGCAAGTCCACCAATTCAAAGACCTCACAACCTTTAGGGGGCTGGGGCTCCGGCTCTGCGTGGGGTCTCTCTGCCGACTCCAAGACGACTACAACATTAGATCCCAAGGCTGCGCAGCCTGAAAAAAAGGAGCCCGAACCCGAACCCGACTTATGGGGCATCAATCGACCCAAGCCAAAGAAAAAGGGCAAGCAGACACTCGGCCTCGGGTCGTTGGATGATGTCGCTGAGACCAAACCCGACACCTCCCTGACCGAAGACAAGAAAACGACCGACAAACCGGACGACGAACTCAACTTTGGATTTTCGGTAGCCAGCGTCAAGAAGGAAAAGAAGAAGTCAAGCTTTTGGGGCTCCGACAACCTCCTTGACGACACATCGGTAAACAAGGCCCAAGAAGACATCGGCTGGGGAGGAGATTGGGACGCAGCACCTACTAAAAAGAAGAAGGCCAAAGGCATCGAGCCCGAGGCGGAGGCGAAACCAAAGCCTGCCGATGACGATTGGACCACTCTGCTCGACAAGAAAGACAAGAAGAAGAAGGGCGTCAATATTCTCGACGCCCCCGCACCAGAGCAGACCAAGCCAACGGAACCTCCGCCAGAGGAAAACATCTGGGGGATGGCATCCACCAAGAAGTCCAAGAAGAAGGGCAAGGGCATCAGCAGCATACTCGAACCGGAACCCGAGCTGGTGTTGGAACCACCAAAGGAACCCGAGCCACCAAAGGTGGAGGAAGACGCGTTCGCGAATGTCTGGGGCGCGACCAAGAAAACCAAGAAGAAGAAGGAGACAGAGCTTGTGCCAGAACCAGAACCAGAAACAAAGGCTGGGGACGAAGATGACAACTTCTGGTCAAGTACTCTGAAAAAGGACAAGAAGAAGAGCAGTCTTCAACTGGCTGACGAGAAACTTGAGACTGCTGACAAAGACTCCAAGGATAAGAACAAGCTTGACGGTTTCGACTTTGGCTTGAATGCGTCATCCACGAAGAAGAAGAAGGACAAGAACCCTGACCCCGAGCCCGAGCCAGAAAAGGAACCCGAACCGACGCTGACGACTATGGCCACCTCGAAGAAGGACAGGAAAAAGAAGGGGAGAATTGCCGATCCCGACCCCGACCCCGAGTTGGTGCCGCCCGAGGATCTAGAACCAAAGGAGCCGGAAAAGCCCGCCATTGTCGAAGAAGAGAACCCGTGGGGTACCGTTTCGAAGAAGGAAAAGAAGAAGAAAAGCAGGTCTTCTGGCGTTCTCGAATCTACCAACGAGCTCGAATCGACAAAGGACGCTGGCGCATGGGATGGATGGGACACGAAGAAATCAAAGAAGTCCGAACCTGTGCCGGAACCTGTACCGGAACCCAAGCCGCCAAAAGAACCCGAACCCGTGCCAGAGCCAACACCAGCGCCAACACGTGAACGCGATCCGGAGCCTTCTAGGGAAGATGATCAGGAAGAGGATTGGGGATTCTCATGGGGAAAGAAGGAAAAGAAGAAGCCAGAACCCGTCCCTGAGATCGAGGCTGTCAAGGGATTCTTCTCCAGCTTGTGGGGAGGAGGCTCGAAGAAGGCAAAGACTCCTGAGCCAGCACCAAGACCTCCACCAAGGCAGGAATTTAGGCCAGAACCGAGGCCTCAACTAAGACCGGAACCAAAGCCTGAACCGAAACAGGAACCGAAGCCCGAACCGAAGAAAGACCTAAAGCAAGAACAAAAGTCAGAACCGAAGATAGTTTCAAAGACCGTTCCTGTCTTGGGGGAAAAGGAGAAGGAAATATGGAGCGGGGGCTGGGACGAGAAAAAGGAGGTGAAGGAAATAGTCATCGAATCGAAACCCGAGCCTCTAACGGAACTCAAGAAAGAGGAGGAGGATGTGTGGGGATCTGCGGGGACCAAGACGAAGAAGAAGAAGGGCAAGGTTGCAACGGCTGCAGCCATGTTTGAAATGCAGTCGGCCAATAACGACTCGAAGACCGATAAAAAGGAGAACGAAAAGCTCGCTTGGGGGGCCACGAAAATGTCCAAGACCAAGACAGACCCTGAGCCGGAACCGAAACCCGAACCTGAGCCCGAACCTGAGAAGGGACCCGAAAAAAAGCCTGAGAAGGAGTCGGAGAAGGAGCCAGAGCCGGAGAAGAAGGTTGATGATGTGTGGGGCTTCACCGCGTCGAAGAAGGATAAGAAGAAAAAAAGCAAGACGGCTAGTATTCTGGAACCTGAACCAGTCAAAGAGGAACCACCAAAAGCCGACGCAATGGACGACCTCTGGGGCTCTATTTCCAAGAAGGAAAAGAAAAAGAAGGGAAAGACAGCCGAGCCTGATCCAGAACCTGAACTCGAGCCAGCTGCTGTGGATCCTCCCACCGACTCTCCTCCCGATCCGCTCACCGATCTTCCTGCCGACTCTCCCGACGACCCCCCTACCGATCCTCCTGCTGACCCGCCTGCCGTTGAACCAGAAGAGACTTGGGGCTTTACAATCAAGGAAAAGAAGAAGAAGAAGGGCAGCAAGACCGTCGAGTCCGAGAAGAAGCATCACCGTCATCATTCACCCGAGGCCGAGGAAAAGAAGCACCATCATCGCCATGGATCAGAGCCTGACGACAGCTTGTGGGATGCACCTTCCAAGAAGGACAAGAAGAAGGGCAAAGGCTCAGATCCTGAGCTCGAGACTGAGCCTAAATCTTCTGTCCCGGAGCCCTCTACCGCCGATGTTGATGATACATGGGGCTTGTCGAGCAAGAAAGACAAGAAGGATAAGAAGAAGAAGGGTAGCAAAACCGTCGAACCCGAGCCAGAACCCGAACCGACTGTGGAAGAACCCGAGTCAGAGCCAGAAGCTGACGCCGAACTCGATACTGAAGCTCAACCAGAAGCCGATGTTGAACCTGAACCTGAACCAGAGCCAGAGCCGGAGCCGGAGTTTTCGTGGTCCTTCAGCTCCAAGAAGGACAAGAAAAAGAAGAGCAAGACAGCCGAGGCGGAGTCGAAAACAAAGCGTGCTCCGGAACCTGAGCCGGAGGCTGACGACTGGGGCTTGACAGGGAAGAAGGATAAGAAGAAGAAAAGCAAGACGAGCGTCGTCGAGCCTGATCCTCCTGCACCCGAGCCAGCAGATGATCTATGGATCAGCTCTTCCAAGAAGGACAAGAAGAAGAAGAGCAAGGCGGTGGTAGTGGAAACAAAACCTCCCGTCGAAGAACCAGAGCCCGAGCCCGAAAAGGAACCCGAGCCTGAACCTGAACCTGAACCCGAACCCGAAAAAGAACTAGAGCTGGAGCCGGAGCCGGAGCCGGAATCGGAATCAGAGGACGAGCCAGGTGGCATTTGGGGCTTCATATCCAAAAAGGAAAAGAAGAAGAAGAAGAAGAAGCCTGTTGTTGTGCCAGAAGTGGAAAAGCCCAAAGAAGAACCCAAAGAGGAGCCTAAAGAGGAGCCCAAAGAAGAGCCTAAAGAAGAGCCCGAGGCTGATTCGCCAGCTGCCGAAATCGACATATGGAATGACGAATGGACCACTGGCAAGAAGAAGAAGAAGAAGGGCAAGGACGAGGCCTCTACGAATGGGGACGGTGCGTCTACTCACAAGGTTGCCGAAGATGCATGGGATGTTTGGGGAGCCACCAAGAGAGACAAGAAGAAGAAAGGCAAAGACGAAGCTTCTACGAATGGCGACGTGGCTGTCAATGCTGTTACGACGGAAACTGCCGAAGACGGGTGGACCACCAAGGGTGCTACGGGCAAGGCCAAGAAGAAGAGCAAGAAGATGCCTCTGGACATCTGGGGCGATCTGGACAAGGCCGAGGCCGAGGCCGAGGATCAGAAAGACGAAGCCAAAGGCGACGAATTCTTCGAAAGCATGGAAGCCTCCAAGGACAAGGGTAAGGACAAGAAGAAGAAGAAGGATGCGGACAAATCGACGGAGGAGGAGGAGGCCGAGAAGGAGAAATCCACCTACGGTGGCGATCTGTGGAGCTGGGGCAGCAGCAAGAAAAATAAGAAAAAGAAGGACAAGGCTGAAGAATTGGAGTCCGAATCTCCGACACGTGCTCCAACCCCACCTCCGGAAGAGGACGAGAAAAAATCAAACGACGAAAATTCGGACGACGGCGTACCTATGACCAAGTCAAAGAGCAAGGAGAAAGAGAAGGAGAAAAAGAAGGAGCCGAAGCTGAGCAAGAAAGAGCAGGAGAAGTTGGAAAAAGAGAAGAGGAGGGCAGAGAAGGAGAAGGCGAAGCGGGAAGCGCAAGAGGCAAAGGAGGCTGAGGAGCGCGCTGCTCGGGAGGCCGAAGAGCAAGCCGCACGCGAGGCCGAAGAAGCTGCCGAGGAGGAAGCCAAAGAAAAGGCCCGCATCGAAGCCGAGGAACAGGCTGCACGGGAGGCGGAGGAGGCCGAGATCGCCGAGGAAGAAGAGCGGATGAATTTCCTTCTGACGAAAAAGGAAATGCGCGGAAAGCTCTTGAAGCGGGAGCAGGCAGAGCTGGTGGAACTCGAGGAGAAGGCTAATAAGCGGGCCGAAGAGGCGGCAGCGAAGGAGGCGGAGGAGGCTGCAGCCCGCGAGGCTGAGGAGCAAGCAGCTCGCGAGGCTGAAGAGCAGGCGGAACGCGAACGGGAGGAGGCTGAATATGCAAAGAAGCATAAGCACAAGTCCAAGTCGAAGGAAGAGAGGGAAAGGAAGAAAGAGAAGGAGAGAGAGCGGGAAAGAGACAGGGACTACAAGGACCACAAGGAGCACAAGGAGCACCGGGACCACAAAGAGAGGGAGCACAGGGACAAGGACAGGGACAGAGACCACAGGGAGAAGGATCACAAAGACAAGAAGGACAAAGGAAAAGGCAAAGAGGACGGCGAAGACGACATCTTCAAGGACATTGAAGACGACCTGATCCATCTCAGTCCCGAGCAGATCGAGGAGATCTTGGCGCCGGCGCCAAAGACGAAGACGGAATCGTACAGTTTCTGGGGTTCGGCAGCGAAGAAGCTATCGTCCAAGAGCAAGAGCTCTCTGCCTGAGGTATCGACAACGGGCGCTACTGCAAAAGCGGAAAGTGCCGAAGCGGACGCGACGGACCATGAGTCAGCAAAAGAGGAAGAATCGGGCAAAGACGCCAGGAGCGCTAAAATAGGCAAGAACTCGAAGAAGAGTAGCGCGGTTGAGGAGGCGACGAGAGACGCGCCATCGGGCGCGAAAACGACAACTGTGCCCCCGTCGGCATCGAAGCCCAAGAAAGTCGGCGGTAAGATTTCCGACCGTCTCAAGTTGTTCGAGACCGCTGGCAAGGACGAGGAGGAGCCAATCGATGAGGTATCTCCACCTTCACCGCCTCCACCGCCTCCACCGCCCCCACCAGAACCAACAGCCTCGACAGAGAAGAAGAAGTCGAAACGAGCCCGGGACGTGCCTATCGTTGTGGAGGAAGAGCCAGCACACGCCCCGCCGCCTCCTGCATCCAAGAAGGCCAGCGCATCACGCTGGTCGTTCGCAGCGCCCCTCAGCTTTTCAGTGGAGGAGAACGACAATGCGGATGATAAGAAGCGAGACTCCGATGACGAAGACATTGCTGTGATTGACATGGCATCAACAAAGAAATCTGGCAAGAAAGGTGCCACCAGCAAGTCGAAATCGAAATCTTCCGCTGGACCCCCCATTCCCCCTCCCGCGCCCGTTGCCCCAACAGCTCTTCCAGTCAGCCCACCAACCCCTCCGCCCGAGCCCAAAGCCAGCGCAAAGAAGGAACGGCCCAAAATCAACCGCGACGGCTCATCGTGGGGCATGTGGTCAGCAGCCACATCTACCCCTGCGCCCCCCCCTGTTACCAAGCGAGAGGCAAAGCTGCCGCCATCTTCTTCCAAACACAGATCCGAGTCGCGGAGAGAAGAAAACAAAGATTCGTCTTCATCCGATAAGGCCGACAAGTCCGATAGAGCCAAGGATAAGGACACTGCAGCCAGAGCACTGCGTCGCCAAAGTGTGTTTGCAAGCACGCCACCATTGTCACGATCTGTCTCCACGCGCGAGAAGCGACACAACATGAGCGGAGGCGTCAGCAGTCGATCATCCCGACGCAACTCAATTGACGTTGCGAACGGAGCCATGCCCCCGGAACCAGCGGACATTTCCTCCAAAGCCGCCAAGATCCTTGGTGTTGGTCTTGGTCGCTCCACCAGCAGACACACCTCGAGGGGACGGGGTGAAGAAGAGGCCATTGCGGCGGATGCAGACATTGTCGCCGGACGGCCAGAGCGGCACCGGTCCAGGGTAAGCACAAAGATGCGCCATCACGAGACTGGAGGTAACGCAAGCGCTGACAAATATTTGTTCCACCAGCATCATCACCGCCACGAAGAAGAGGAGGCCATGATGGATGAACATCCGCCGCCAGACAGTCCGCTGAAGCGAACCAATTCGGCCACGACGAAGCGAACGGGCTTAGCTGGCCTCTTTGGAAAGTTGGGCGGCGGCGCAGCGGCGGCTGACCCACCACCACCACCCCCCGCTGCCCCTCCTATGCGGGGCGAGCCGAAGCCCGAAACCCGGCGGCGCAGCACCGTGGTTGAAGCAGAAGACGCGGACGGCATGACGGATGCAGAACACGAAGCGCGTCGCGCAGCACGTCGGGCGCGTCGGGCAGAGCGAGAAGCAGCCGAGCGAGCGGCAGAAGATGCACGGCGGATCAAGGACGAAGAACGTCGTGAACGTCGTCGCAAACATGAAGAGGCAGAAGAGGCGCGCCGACAAGAAGATCGTGAAGCGCGCCGGGCAGAGCGTCGGGCGCGTTTGCGCGAGGAAGCCGATCGCCGTGCAGCGGAGGAACGGGAGGCGGCCGAACGGGAGCAGGCCGACCGTGATCGGGCAGAGCGGCGTCGTGCCCGCAAGGAACGGGAACGCGCCGAGCGCGATCGTGACCGGCCAGCCGCCGAAGAAGCGGGCGCCGAAGCGCGGCGTGCCGAGCGTCGTCATCATCGACACAAGTCAGAAGCGCGTGCGGCTGATAGCGACCGGGAAGACGACGAAGAGCGGCGACGTCGGCATGCGGAGCGACGGGCCATGCGCGAGGGTCGCAAGCCATCATCGTCTCATCGGCGGCAATCGGAACCAGAAGAGCCGCAGCGCACCAAGTCTCGTGGCAGCGACAAGGACCGAGACAAGCGGGACAAGCGCAGCAGCAAGCCAGGCTGGCCGCAATTTGGGACGCCGTCTTGGGTGAAGGAGCATGCAGATGCGCCACCGCCGGCCGAGGCCGAGGCATCCAAGACAGCAGCCGAGGCGGTTGTGGCGGACGAGGACGCGGGTCGTCGTGAACGTCGCGAGCACCGTCGGCGCAGCCAGCGGTACCACGAGGCTGCTGAAGGCGGGGTGGCCGATGCCGATGACGACCGACGTCGCCGGCCCCGACGCGATGATCGGGAGCGCGAACGTGACCGTGAACACCGAGACCGGGACCGGGACCAGGAACGTTACTACCGCACGCATGAGCATCGCGACCGTGAACGAAACCGCGATGGCAGAGAGCGGGAACACCGGGCCCCGGCGGTCAATTTGGACGGCACCGACGGCCGCAACGGCGTGTTTATGGATGCGGCGCCGCGCAACAGCTGGTGGCGCAAGATCACTGGCAACTAGTTGTTCGCCTTGTGATGTATTGTGAAAGGCGTTTTGAAGGCCTATGGTTTCTGATTTCTGATTTATTCTGGCGCATTTTGATCTGATTTTCTGATTTTCTGGATTTCTGGATTTTCTTGGGAAGCGTGCATCGGCAAGATACCTCCACTCAGTCTTTTTCACTCCCATCTCTCTGATCGCTTCGATCTTGTTGATCTTGTTGATCTTATACCCCCTTTGGCCGTTTTTTTGTCGTGCTTTGCTTCCTGTCTTCCGGATTTTCTTGGGGCGCATTTATCTTCCTTGCCTGGTGTCTTGTAAGATATGCTACTATTCTGTGTCTCATAGCTCGTTGGAAGAGAGGCCGCTGCGCGGTGGAATTGTCAATGGAAGCGGTGTAGGAAAGTTTTAATAGGAATGAATTCATGGAAAGATCCATCTCATGGGGCTCGTCATGTGACAACAAAGCATAATGAAACAAAAAGTGGAGACCGCCACTGGCGACGTCATCGCTCTGGCCGCAACGCACCTGCCTGGGCAGCTCTCCATTATATAACCATCGTTTCTGCCTTTTTTGACTGTTTGTTTCTCTTTCTGTTCGCATCTGCACCGACACGAGAATCGAAACACTTTCCAACAGTCCACTACTCGCTCTTTTACGAAAATGCCTCTCATTGTTCCCGGCGTGACGGCCAACAACCTTGGCGACAGCCAGACGCAAGAATGGATGATGAAGCTGATGGGCAAGACGCTGACAGACGGCTCTTCGAATGAGACGGTACGTCTTTCACTGTGATATCTGATAGGTCATATGCTGACACCATCAGGCTTTCTCCAAGAAGGACTTGCCTGCCAAGGCGCGGATCGTGCAGCCGGGACAGATCATGTCGCGCGACCACGAGCCGGAGCGGCTGAACGTGGTGCTCAGCCAGGACGGGACGGTGGAAAACGTGTTTCACGGGTAGAGGATGGTTGGCAGACATGGCACAAGGAACTCGGGATATTGCAGAATCATACATAGACCCAATTGATGCCATTCAGCGTCCCAGCAGGCAACAGCGCGGCGGCAATGGCTGTGAGTACAGTGGTCAGCGGCCACAACACCTAGAGTGTTACAGCGCCACAGGCTACAGGCTACAGCTACAGCTACAGCTATAGGTTACAGTACAGCGGATGTTCCCTGTGGAGCTCGACCTACAGTGGGTTGCAGTGCCCCAGCCAAGCTACCCCGCTATTTCTCGATAAGATAATAGCGCGTCAGTCCATCTATTTTCGCCGCGGGGCTTCCGTCTCTCACCTGTCGACGACAAAACTCTGCATCATGTTCAAGAAGGAGTGCGTCCTCCCCTACACGCCTGTTTTTTGTTTTACTCTGCTCTAACACTTTTAGGATCTCCGCGGCCCCTCGCCAAAAACTCAAGACGTCCCTCCAGCGCGGCCTGCGCCAGTCCCTCTTGAGCACGTACCCGCTGCTGACGCCGTACATTGACGAGATCTTGCCCAAGAAGGGCTCTCTCCAGTCTGTCAAACTGCCTGACCGTGCTGTCCTCTACGTCCTCGAACACGAGCCGCTCTTCTTCGAGTCCGGAAAACCAGGCCCCGACATCCCGCTGCTGCCTCATCTCCGTCTCGTCCACCGCTTTCCCCAGGCCTTTCCCAGCATCCGCATCGACCGCGGCGCCATTCGCTATGTCCTCGGTGGTGCCACCCTCATGGCCCCTGGCCTGACCAGCCCGGGTGGCCGCCTGCCCGAGCCACGCGACCTGCCCGTCGAGGGCGTCGACGAAGAGGGCCACTGGAGCCGCGAGCTCAGCAAGGGCGAGCCCGTCGTCATCACGGCCGAGGGCAAGCAGGAAGCATGTGCTGTCGGTCTGCTCGTCGCCAGTACAAAGGAGGTCAAGGACAAGGGCAAGGGCCCCGTCGTGGAGGATGCCCACTTCCTGGGTGACGGACTGTGGGGGCTGTCGCTGGAGTAAAGCGCCGAGCAAAGTGTCTTATTACTAACATCTTATGAAAGTCACGTGTATTACAACGGGATACCCATTCTGCACGAGCCGTACTCCGTACTCTGTGCTGTGCATGTGCATTCTGCTGTCCCTTGTGTACCCTACACAATCATGTCCTTTGTCCTACACAAATGTGTCCTCTCTGCCTTCCATCATGGGCGGCACCAGCGGCTTCGGCGGCCACGCACCTGTGTTCTTCCACTCCGACGCGAAGTGATACCGGCCAGACCCAATCCAGGTGCCTGCCTCGTTGGCCACGCGTTCGTCGGGCAGCAGCACAAGTGCGCGGCTGTTGGCCGGTACAAGCACGTCAAGGGCAAAGCGGTGGCCGTCCTGCAGGGTCCAGCTGACCTCGAGCCGTCCATATGCCGTCTCATACGTCGTCTCGGCCGACGTGATGGTTCCACCGGGCAGAGGAGCCACGCGGAATGTCTTCCAGCCAGGCTCGAGCGGCCGGACACCGGCAACAGTGTCGTGCAGCCAGTTGATGACAGAGCCGAGCGCATAGTGGTTAAAGCTCGTCATCTCGCCCGGGTTGATGCTACCGTCTGGCAGCATGCTGTCCCAACGCTCCCACACCGTCGTTGCTCCCATACGGATCGGATACATCCACGACGGCCGCTCGCGCTCTTGCAGCATGCGGTAGGCCAGTTGGTGGTGGCCGCTCTGTGTCAGCGCGTGTGTCACGATCGGTGTCCCGGCAAAGCCCGTGGCCACACGGAACTGTGCCAAACGAACCAGCTGCACCAGCCGTTCGCCTGCTGCTGCTGCCTGCTCGACCGACGGGAGCAGATCAAACACCAGTGCCAGGCTCAGCGCCGTCTGCGTGTCGCCCACTAGCATACCCGAGGCGGCCACGTACTTGTGCTGGAATGCCGTCCGCAATGCCTTGGCCTCTGCCTCGAACCGCGCCGCGTCTGCCGTCTCGCCCAACACCTTCGCCACCTTCACCATCACTTCCGTCACATGCACCAAGTAGGCGTCGGCCACGAGGGTTCCACTTGTACGCGAGTCGCCGGGGTTTTCGGGCGGCGCCGTAGGGTCGAGCCAGTCACCAAGTTGCCACAGCTCCGAGTCCCACAGCCGGTCGCTCGAGTTGCGCTGGACACCCTTGTCGAGCCATGCCAGCATGCTGCGGTACTGCCGGCGCAAAATACCAGTGTCAGCATATGCCTGGTACAGTGCCCAGGGCGTCAGCACGGTCACGTCGCTCCAGACGGCTTGTGGGAACAGTGGCCACCGCGTCTGGATGACGTTGGGCACGACAAATGGCGGGATGCCGCCCGTGCCATCCTCAAGCTGCTCGGCGCTCAGGTCCTGCAGCCAGTCGCCCAGCATGCCGGCTGTGTTGTAGAGGTAGCTGGCGCTCGGCGTGAACACCTGGATGTCACCCGTCCAGCCGAGACGTTCGTCACGCTGGGGGCAGTCGGACGGGATGGACAGGAAGTTGCCGCGCATGCTCCATAAGGCGTTCTGGTGTAGCTTGTTGACCAGTTTGTGCGAGCACGAGAAGTGGCCCGTCCGTTGCATGTCGGTATGCATCACGAGAGCCGACAGCAGTCCGGAATCTGCCTCCTTGGGTGTCCAGCCGTTCACCTGCACGTAGCGGAATCCGTGGAAGGTGAATCGCGGCGACCAGTCCACGAGCGGTTCGCCTGAGGAAAACACAGTGTCTGTGCATTTGGCTATCCGTAGTGGCCGCACGCCCAGCTCGCCGTTCTCGAGCACCTCGGCGTGCTGGAACGTCACTTGCTGTCCACGCGGCACTTCTAGCCGGCGCACCAGTAGTCGACCCACGAGGTTCTGGCCAAAGTCCACAATGGTCTTGCCGGACGGTGTTGTGATGAAGCCTACTGGCTGCACCTGCTCGATCACGCGCACAGGCGGCGCTTCGGGTGCCACGAGCAGCGTCGTAGATGGGAACGGCAGTTCTCGCACGGCCTGCCAGCCCGTCTGCTCCGCCTTTGGCTCTGCATTCCAGGCGGGTGTCTCCTCGCGCGCGTCGTACACCTCGCCGTCGTAGATTTCACTGCGCAATACCGCACTGGGCCGGCACGTCCACGAGTCGTCCGACACCACCGTCAACCCCTTGTTGCTGCTGCCCACTTCCAGTTGTGCCAGCACGCCGATAGAATCACCGTAGATGTACCGTCTCCCACCTTCGAATCCTAGCCGCCCGGCATACCATCCCTCGGCCGCCTCCACGGCGATCACGTTGGGCTGGCCCGGCTGCAGCAGTCCAGCGACATCAAAGACTTGGTAGTTGAGACGGTGACTGTAGCTGGTCCAGCCAGGCGCCATCTCGTGGTCGCCCACTGGCTGCCCATTGATGAATGCCTTGTACACGCCGAAGCTGGTGATATAGAGCCGTGCCCGTTCAGTCACTGTTGCGGCATCTGGCGCCACAAACGTCCGTCGAAACCGGATCGGCCGCAGCGGACCTAGTTCTTTACTCGTCGCGTCCAGGTCGGTGGCAAAGCGAGTCGCGCTCGTAATCGGCTTGGCTGTCCATTCCTTCTGGTCCAGCAGACCCGTCTCGATCGCCGTCCAAGCCGACCATTCCGTTGGTGTCCCTTCAGTGTCTCCCGCTGCCTTGGGGCCATATGCACGCACACGCACGCGGGCCTGCTCACGCGAGCGCAGCGGCGTGCTCGGCCACGGCACCAACACGGAGGCGCTGCCAGCAACTTGGTAATGTTCGGGGGTGGTCGCTTTGCCGGACCGGCTGATCTCCAACTCATAACCCGTCTGCTCCCAGTTTTGAGGTGTGCTGTCCTGCGTTAGAAAGCGCCAAGACAGGCGCGGGGCTGTCTCTCCAATGCCAAAGCCAGACGCATGTTGCTCAATGGTCGGGGCTGTCAGCACTGGGATTTGCGCCATGATGAAGGAGGATGGACAGAATAGAGAAAAGATCGGAAAGGTCTTTAAAAGATATGCAACGGCCAGCTTCTTGCTAAACAGCTCCTTCCCTCTTCTCTGTTTTATGCACCATTTCGTTCGGTGTCTTTTAGCCCGAGCCTGGTCATCTGCTTCGGGTGATCGCCGGTTAAACCCCGGCAGTCACCTGAAAGCTGTCTAGGCATACGGAGCACGGATAGTACGGGGTACTCGTAAGATACTTTCACGCTATTAGGCTGAGCTTTGCGGCAATTTTCGGTCGAAGCTCTGAATGATTACGAAAGAGAAACAGCAGGCGTATGCTATTCCTGAAAGATTGTCAAGTTGTTCATTAGTCAGCAAAGTGACGATCTCCTATGGATATCGAACACCTTCTCAGGGCTTGCAACATAATTACGCAGTGATCGTATAAATGTATGTGTTCAAAGTGACTGGCCACTATAATGTAGTGCATTGTCTTATATTTTTTTTGTTCGTTGCTGAACACTTAGGTTCACGACATTTTGCTCGCTTCTGTAATAGTCTTGTAGGCCGTGCTTCTTGAAGTGGTTGCCTACACATCCTTGGTTTCTTCACTAATGGAATATTAATCCTCGATATTTGCTGGAGGACCTCCTTCGAGGTTGAATACCGGACAATGCAATAGGAATTTGGATAATTTCGGCTATTTATATTTTATATGGTATCCTTCGGCTGTATATGTTCGTCGAAATACTTATCGCTTTGCGAGAACAGCCAGATGGACTATTGGGTTTATTATACTCCTCACATACAAGGAGATGTTAGTATTCTATATCACAGAAGACGGATCAGAATGGACAAGGCTATTGCAAGTTTACGGCGCTGATCATTACTGAAATGTCGGTTTGGAGACTATGATACCACATGCAAGGTGCAATATTCTACAGAATGCTTGAGTGTAGATTGTAACGCAAACTGCCAATCTATTATGCCCGTCGGCATGTTATCGGCCCTCACATGGATGCATCTGTCTTGAAACCGGTGGATTTCCGACCATCCGAAGCGGAGGCGCTATCGATTTCCTCTCAACCAAATCGTTCATATTAACATCATCAGCACCTTTGGAAGAAAACCACACTGGAACATTCTCCACTCTTCAACATATCTAATACAAATATCTGAAACATGTCGGCACTCTGGGAACAAAAGGCTGCCAAGAAGCGGGCCGAGTGTGATGCAGCGATTCCAGCTGAATGGCGGGTCCCGTCAGACATCTTCAAACACTTGAAAATGCCCCTGGAGACGAATAAGAATGACCTTATTAGGCTGGACATGGTGCGAAAGTGTGGCTTGCTGACAGCCAAAGAGCTCGAAATCACCGAAAACTATGATGTTTCCGGCATGCTCGCATCCCTTGCCGGAGGTGCTTTGTCCAGTGTGGAAGTGACCACTGCTTTTTCAAAGCGAGCTGCGATTGCGCAGCAGCTGGTGAGTCTAGAGAAATATGTCTAGTGAACAGCCACTTCTAATGAATTCAGTGCGGCTGCCTGACAGAAGTCTTCTTTGACCGTGCACTGGAGAGAGCCCGTCTGCTGGATGACATGAGAAGCAGAGGCCAACTGGCTGGTCCCTTTCATGGGCTGCCCATCAGCGTCAAGGACAGTTTCCAGGTTGCAGGCACTGCAGCCACTCTCGGCGTGGTTTCGTTCTTGGACCTGCCGCTTTCGACATCCAACTCGCATATCATTGATATTTTGCTGGCGCTCGGGGCGGTCCTCTACGTCAAGACAAACATCCCTCAGACATTGATGGTGGGTACAGACAGTTGTGCCGTGCTATTTCCAGCGTGCTTACACCGTTTCTCAGACAGCTGATTCACATAACAATGTCTTTGGCCGCGTGCTCAACCCGTGGAACACCATGTTGGGAGCAGGTGGATCCTCGGGTGGCGAGGCAGCGTTGATTGCTCTCCGGGGATCGTTGCTTGGTATTGGAACAGACGTGGGCGGTAAGATGTTCTTTCGCAGAACTTCTAATACGCAGAATTAACCGGCGCCAGGATCCATCCGCATCCCGGCCCTCTGCTGTGGGATGTATGGCTTCAAGCCCACTACCAGCCGTGTTCCCTATGGTGGCCAACGAAGCT
Source organism: Dryadomyces quercus-mongolicae (assembly GCA_002215975.1). Classification (NCBI taxonomy): domain Eukaryota; kingdom Fungi; phylum Ascomycota; class Sordariomycetes; order Ophiostomatales; family Ophiostomataceae; genus Dryadomyces; species Dryadomyces quercus-mongolicae. Next base: position 307,028 of record NIPS01000005.1, read on the forward strand.
GTGCCAACCCAGGACTGCGCACGATCACCCCATCTGCCGGTCCAATAGCCAGTGACTTTCATGCGCTCGAAATCTTCACCAAGGCCGTCATTGACGCCCGCCCGGCCCAGCTCGACCCAACTGTCCTAGACGTGCCGTGGAGAGAAATTCGCGGCACGATCCCGATGCAGCTTCGTCTGGGCGTACTCGCCGAAGACCCTCTTTTCCCTTGGCATCCGCCTGTCCGAGACGCCATCCATGAGGCCTGTGTCATCCTGCGGGCCAGCGGACACGAGATCGTCGAGCTCAGCCCGGAGGAGGGCCACGTAGCGGATGCCCAGGAGACTGCATCGCGTCTCTTTGGACTGGACAAGAATGCTGACCGCGTAGTTCGCGCTGGAGGTGAGCCGGCTGTCCCGTCGCGGACGCGTATTGTTGAAGACACGAAGCAGATGGCCTGGCACTTTTTGCCGAGCCTCAGAAGTGTTGAAGGCATAGAGCGGTTGGCGATTCTCAACATGAAACGCGCCGAAATTGTGGAAGACTGGGTCAACACGTGGAACACGCACCGACTGGACGCGATTATCAGTCCGGGGGCACAGAACACGGCTGTCGAGCACGACATGTACGGCAATGCGCCCTACACGACGCTGCTGAACGTATTGGATGTACGTCAAAGATACAGGGGAGATGGTCGGGAGAGAATTCTAACATGATATTAGTATCCTGCCTCCATTATTCCGTTCGGTAGAGCTTCTGGCACCGGAACCTTTGAAACGACGCGAGGTCAGGGCGGTCCTCCGTGTAAGTGATGGTTTCCCTTGTACGCTTTGATTTCCTTCTCGTTACTGACTTCATAGATAATGCGGATGTCGTGAAAGGCGCACCCCGGGCACTACAGATCTTCACAACACGCATGCGTGACGAAGAGTGCATTGCCATCACCAAGATTGTTGATGGGTGTCTCCGGGGGGAGTCTAAATAGCCGGGATTGATCAAAATCCATCCTTTTTAGTACTAGAATACGCCATACTGGATATCTGCCTTACTATTTCGTCCACCTATCCATGTTTGTCATCGTCTACAGCTTCCTGCCCAAGTTGACGTGCACTGCCTTGATCTGCAGATACGCTTCCAGACCAGCCTCGCCCAGTTCGCTGCCGATACCACTCTGCTTCACACCGCCAAAGGGCACCCGCCAGTCACTATCCGTGGTCGAGTTGATCCAGACCATGCCCGCCTGCAGCTTGCCCGCCACATGATGAGCGCGCTCAATGCTTTGTGTGAACACGGATGCCGCCAGACCGTATTCAGTCGAGTTGGCCATCTGGATGGCCTCCTCATCCGTCGAGAAGCGCGAAATCACCACAAATGGTCCAAAGATCTCCTCGCGGAACACCCGCATGTTGGGCAACACGTCCTTGTACACCGTCGGCGCGACAAAGTATCCCTTGCCGTCGACTGCCACACCACCCGTCACGCGCGTGGCTCCCTCACTCTCAGCTGCCTGCACGTAGGCCAGCACGCGCTCGTGCTGAGCCTTGCTGACCTGCGGGCCCTGGAAAGTGTCCGCATCAAAGGGGTTGCCGACCTTGTACTTCTTGACAATGTCGGCAAAGGTAGCGACGAAGCGGTCGTAGACGTCCTCGTGCACCAGCAGGCGCGAGCTGGCCGTGCAGATCTGTCCCTGGTTGGACATGATGCCAATGTGCGACCACTTGGCCGCCTGCTCAACATCGGCGTCGGCAAACACTAGCAGCGGCGACTTGCCGCCTGTCTCGAGCGTTACGTTCTTGAGGTTGGCGCTGGCTGCCTTCTGGATTTGTTTGCCTGTTGCCGTCGAACCGGTAAAGGCGATCTTGTCGACGCCCAGGTGACCGGCCAGCGCGGCGCCCACGACATTGCCGTAGCCGTTGACAATGTTGACCACGCCCGGTGGGAAGCCTGCCTGGACGATCAGCTCGGCCAGGTACAGGATCGACAGCGGCGTCTGCTCGGCCGGCTTGAGAATAACGGTGTTTCCGGCAGCCAGGGCCGGGGCCAGCTTCCAGGAGGCCATCAGGATGGGGTAGTTCCACGGGATGATCTGGCCGCACACGCCGACGGGGCCGCGGACCGTATAAACGAGCTTTTTCGACATGGTCGGGATCGTGAGGCCGTGGATCTTGTCGGCCCAGCCGGCATAATACCGGAAGGTCTCGACGGACGCTGCGAGATCGATGCTCATGGCCGTCGTGTAGGGCTTGCCGTTGTCCCACGTCTCGAGCGTGGCCAGCGTCTCTTTGTGTTCTTCAATGAGGTCGGCGAGCTTGTTCAGCATGGCTGTTCGCTTGTTGCCGGGCAATTCACTCCAGGACTTGTGCTCTAGAGCTGCACGGGCAGCGTGGACGGCACGGTCAATGTCTTCGACCGAGCCGGCCTCAACGGCGACAATCTCATTTTCCGTGCTGGGTTTGTTAGCATGGACACAGTCAATGGCCAGACGATGATTTTGCCTCACGTAGGATCAATGGATACGAGCTTTTCTCCTTTCGAAGAAGCCACGAATTCATTGTTGATGAACAGCCCTGTCTGCAACTTGATATTGCGGCCGTTAGGGGCCACGAGGCTGACAATTTCCGGCATGATGACGATGGAAATAAGGCTTATGAAATGTAGATGCAGTTGGGCTGAATCTTGGTACCGATAGCATGGAACACTTTATAGATATAGGAAACGCGGGGCTGATGGATAGCGTTTTAATAGCAATTTATCAGCCGAAGGATACGAGTAGATCCTGCGTTGACGCTTGCGGAAAACCCCGAAGATTACAACTGTCGAAACACACGAGCTGTTGGTCTCACATAAGTTTTAATTCTGTACTTTTGCAAAGTCATGTGCTAGATACAGGGGTTCAGGTCGGAGGATTGCTTCCGCTACTCTTCAAACTATACTTTCTCGAAATTATAAAACTTCCACTTTGTGGAAAAGTTTCGCGAAAGTTTATCGTTCAAAAGCAAAGCCTTGACCATTTCAATGGGCATCATGTTGGTCTTGAGAACAGTGTCATGGAACTCCTTTTCCGACAGCTTCCCTACATCGACCACCATCTCCCTCAGCTTCCACAGCTGTAGGGCACCAATCATGTATCCTATCTGGTACAGCGGCGCATAGGTGCCTTCCACAGACCGCCGCACTTCACCTTCCGCATTGCTTCTCTCGTGGTGGATCTTGTCCACCAGCAAGTCCACCGCTTCTTGTGCCGTCATTTCGCCCAGATGGAATTTCAGAGAGAAGATGATGCGCAGACAACGGTGCATGCGCCAGAAAAGAGCTCCGATTCGGTTCTCTGGTGACTGGTGGAAGTCGTCCCGCTCATAGAAGAGAAACTCCCAGTACAGTGCCCAGCCCTCGACGTAGAATGGTGTATCAAAGAGGTGCTTTCGGTGGCTGTTGTATCGTTTGGCCATGTACAACTGCAGCCGATGGCCTGGGAACATCTCGTGAAACGCTGTTGCGCGAGCGTAGTGTTTGTTGTTGCCGCGCATGACCATCAACTTCAGATCGTGGTCCATGGACGTCACCGGGTAGGAGACCTGAATTTTGTGCCCGCCGAGGAAGAAAGGAGACACCTTCTGACGCTCGGCCTCGATCATGACCATGCGCCATGTCGAGTTGGCCAGGGGAGGAACCGTGACGAGATCGTGCTGCGTGACAAAATCGCTGCCCTCGTCGACCAGATGCTTGACAAACTCTCGCTGCTTGCCCGGCTCCACATAATCGTTCTTGACGTGCTCCAAGGCCTTTTTCCAGTCTTGGCCGTAACCAAGTGCTTCCGACTGCTTGATCATCTCTCGCTCGCACCATCTGTACTCCTGGTTGCCAATTTCCAGCAGCTCTTCCGGTGTATAGGGGATCATCTCTGCCTCGAGTTCGACCAGCAGACCCTCGCGACCAATAGGCTCTCCGACAATGGCATCCACGCCGTCCTCTCGGTTCATGCCGGCGAGGTCCCTTTGTACGACCTGGAGGTACTCGCTCAGCGACGAGTGTGCAGCCTGATAGATGGAGGTGACCCAGTAGTCAAAAGAAGGATCGTACGTGGCATAAAAAGCGGACCATTCGGCCAAGCTTTCCAAAAGTCCCGAAATGGCCTTGGCTGCCAGATACCCTGTCGTCTCTGTCACTTTGAACCCGCCGCTCTGGACCTTGCTGCGCACTTGTATAATGGACTTGTTGATGCCGTTGAGGACAGCGGCAGCTGCCTGGACGTCCAACGGCACGACATCCTGACGATCCTCCAGAAGCTTCACAAGTGCACTGGCAAAAGGCAACAAGGGAGTGAGCTTCTTTTGCGACGACCTTTCGAGATTGAGCTGGTTCTGTTGTCGTGTGTGAAAGGACTTGAGCAGGATATAGTCGACTTTGTCCTCTTGGCTGAGCGAGTCAAAGTCGATGTTTTGGAGAAGAGCTTGTTCATCTTGGTGGTATTTCGCCAGAGCTTCATAGCGACGCGGCGCAATACTGATGCTATAAAACCGGTTCAGCTCGCGAAGGTCTGCCTCCGTCCGCCTGATATGATCGGCCATAGACATATCCATGGCGGCGTTGACTGAACTGCGTGATGCCCGTACTTCGGTGAGGCGGGTTGCCAGAGGTATCCGCGTCATTTTTTTGGTTGTAGAGGTCCAAGTGACAGTAGCGATATCGTGGTGGCAATAAATGGATCTTACCGTGTCTGAAAATGGCAGGTGGAAAACAGTTTATAAGTGGTTCCAACAGCCCATTCCATGAGGAGGCGAAATGCGCCAAGACCTGTTTAATGGGAATACGAATCAAATCCACGAATGATGGCTTCGGGGTTTATCTTTTGTTGATGGTCTGGGGACGGAAGATTCCGTTTTGTGGGCGCTACCCCATAAACTTACAAGGCATGGTAACATCCCACAATAATACGATGCTTTAGGACGTTTTAGGACGTTTACAAGATAGATAGACAGGGTCTATGTGGGATGAAATTCCCAGGAGGTTACGAAGGATTTAGGGTCATGGAAGGTCCTGATAAGGTCTATATATGGTATATATGTTCCTCGCCTACCCGTGTCGGTTCATGCGATAATGCAGGTCAAGATGAAGGACCTAGCCGCTCAGATGGATACTACCGAAGGTATTTCTATTGATCCTGTCGAGAGCTCTCGCGGAAAATCGGACTCTCCGACGGGGAAAGAAGACGGGGACATTGATGTCTCAGAGGTCAAGAAGGACGATGGCTTTCTCGAAGAGGACTCTCCTTACGAGGAGGTTCGAGCTGCCGTGCGGAACACGGATGGCGAAGAAATCGCCAACACGCTGCGGGCATGGATTCTAGGTTCCATTTTCGTCACCATCGGCTCCTCCCTCAACATGTTCCTCAGCATGCGGTAGGCATAACCATCCAGTGCCAATGGCTTTGGAAACTTCCCTTCTGATTGCATCTTCTCGTTCTAGGAGTCCTGCCATCAACTTCCCTGCCCTGGTTGTCCAGCTGTTGGTGTATCCCATCGGTTGTCTCTGGGCCAAGACGATGCCGACGCGTGTATTCAACACGTTTGGCGTCCGTTGGTCGCTGAACCCAGGCCCCTTCAACATTAAGGAGCACGCCGTCATTACACTCATGTCCAACGTGTCCATCGGCTATGCCTACAGCACCGACGCCCTGCTTGCTCTCCAGGGCAAACCGTTCTACAACATCAACCTTGGCTGGGGCTTCTCGCTGCTCTTTACCCTCAGCTCGCAGCTCATCGGCATCGGCATGGCGGGCATGTTCCGGCGTTTCGTTGTTTGGCCGGCGGCCATGATCTGGCCCGGACAGTTTTCCAACACGGCGCTCTTCTATGCTCTGCACGACAAGACCAAGAACGTCGGGCAGGATGCGAACGGATGGAGCGTCAGCCGGTACCGGTGGTTCATCATCATGGCGGGCAGCATGTTTTGCTACTACTGGATCCCGGGCGTCCTGTGGCAGGGTCTCTCCGTCTTTGCCTTTGCGACATGGATCCGGCCCAACAACGTGGTGGTGAACCAGCTCTTTGGTGGCTTCTCGGGCCTGTCGTTGATTCCCATGACCTTTGACTGGACTTATGTGACGGCGTATCTGGGCGATCCCATTCTGGCCCCCACCACGGCACACTTGAACACGCTCATTGGCCTCTTCATCTTTGTCCTCATCCCTACCATCGGCATGTTGTACACAGGCTCTCTCTACTCGGACTATCTTCCGGCCGTCACGTCGCAGACATACGACAACACGCAAAGCGACTACGAAGTCAGCAAGATTCTCGGCGACGACTTTAGTTTCGATGCCCAGAAATACAAAGAGTACTCGCCACTCTTTCTGTCGCCCACCCTGGCCCTCAACTATGGCCTCAGCTTTGCTGCGCTGACTGCCACGCTCATCCACGTGGGCTTGTACCATGGAAAGGAAGTGTGGTACCGTTTCCGGGCTGCACGGAACCAGACTCCAGACATCCACATCAAACTCATGAAGAAATACAAGGAGGCGCCGGACTGGTGGTATGCCATCCTTTTTGTCGGATCCGTTGCGCTAGGATTGGGAACAGCACTCGGGTTCGAATCACAGCTGCCGTGGTGGGGATTCTTTGTGGCCATCATTGTGGCGCTGCTGTTTATGATCCCGACCATTATGATTCTCGCCACGTCCAACATCCTCATCAGCCTCAACGTCATTTCGCCGTTCCTGGCCGGTTTCATGATCCCCGGCCGGCCCATTGGCGTCATGGTCTTCAAGGTCTATAGCACGATCATCCTGGGCCAAGCACAGACGTACAGCGGCGATCTCAAGATGGCCCATTACCTGAAAGTTCCTCCGCGGGTGACCTTTACGTGCCAGGTCGCAGCCACCATCTGGGCTACGTTTGTGCAGATTGCCACCATGAACTGGACACTCGGCAACATTCCCAATGTGTGTGACGAAGCGCAGAAGAGCCACTTCACCTGCCCGAATGGCCGTGCATTCTTCTCCTCGAGCATCGTCTGGGGTGTGATCGGACCGCGCAGGATGTTTGGCGAGGGAGGCATGTACTCGGTCATCAACTGGTTCTGGCTCGTGGGTGCTGGGCTGCCGCTTGTGCTGTACATCTTGACAAAGGTGCTCAAGATCTCCTTCTTCCGGCACTTTAGTGCGCCCATCATGCTGGGAGCAATGGCCTGGCTGCCTCCAGCAACGCCTCTGAGCTTTTCTACCTGGGCCATCTTTGGCCTTCTCTTTAACGGATGGGTCCGGAAGAGGTGGCATGGATGGTGGACGACATATGCTTACACGACTTCGGCTGGTCTCGATGCTGGGCTGATTGTGAGCACCATTATCATTTTCTTTGCCATTACGTTCCCCAACGTCACCGTGCCGCAGTGGTGGGGAAATGTTGATGTTTGGAATACGCTCGATGCCACGTCTTCTGCGGTGCTGAAGACGGTGGCAGAAGGAGAGACATTTGGTCCCACAGAATGGTAGTTGGAAGGAATACGGCGTACAGGATGTAGTTTAAACCCCAGAAATCAAATGGGCCAGAAACAAGACAAGCTCTAATCTAGTTTAAGCGGCCGTCTCCCCGTAAATTTCACCGGCATAAACTCCGCAAAATCACTCATATGGGGAAACAAGGTGTGCCAAGGACCCAATGCCAGCGATATGGGCCGATATGAACCGATATGGACCGGGTCCGAGTTCGCCAAGTAGAGGCGGCCCATCCTGGGCATCTTATTTCACTGCCTCTACCCCGCTTTGTCAATAATTGACGCACGCCATGCTATTCCTCTTGGCTGTCTCTTGAACAGAGGTCGTCGCCATGTCTCTTCCGCCTTCTGCACGTGACTTTGGTCTCACCTTTGGGACAACACCAACAGGAACACACAATGCCATTACGGATGTTCCCGGCGTCCGCGTAGGCCACGTGACACGTGTGGACGGAAACCTGCGAACCGGCTTCACGGCGATTCTCCCGCACCGCGGCAATCTGTACGCAAACAAAGTCCCGGCGGCCGTGGAGGTGATCAATGGGTTTGGAAAGAGCATCGGCACCGTGCAGGTGCAGGAATTGGGGACCATTGAGACGCCCATCCTGTTGACCAACACGCTGTCGGTCGGCGTAGGTTTCAATGCCCTCGCTCGACTGGCCATTGCTTCCAACCCGGCCATTGGACGTGAGACGGGGACGGTGAACCCTGTTGTGGCTGAGTGCAACGATGGCTACCTCAACGATATCCAGGCCATGGCGCTGACGGAAGACGAGGCCATGGCCGCCATCCGCCACGCGACCGACGGCGCCGTTGCCCAGGGCTCGGTCGGTGCCGGCACCGGCATGACCTGTTTTGGCTTCAAGGGCGGCATTGGCACGGCTTCACGGCGACTCGAGCTTGCTGGCAAGCAGTTCCACCTTGGCGTTCTTGTCCTGGCCAACTTTGGTCGTGCCGGCGACCTGATCCTGCCCGACGGTCGCCGACCTTCACCGCTGCCTGATCAGGAAAAAGGGGCTGCCGACAAGGGTTCTGTCATCATGGTCGTGGCTACGGACGTGCCGCTGGAGACCCGGCAGCTGCGTCGGGTGGCCCAGCGTGGTGCTGCTGGTGTGGCACGTCTGGGTTCGTACTGGGGCAATGGCAGCGGCGACATTGCCTTTGCCTTTTCCACGGCGCAGCATGTCCTGCACGACGAGACGCGCGATGTGGTGCCGACGCTCTGTCTCAACGAGAACCGCATCGACAACCTATTTGCAGCCGCTGCCGATGCCACACAGGAAGCTGTCCTCAATGCATTGTGTGCCGCATCGACGATGACGGGACGTGATGGACATGTCCGACCCTCTCTGGCCGACTGGCTCAGGCCATAATTTTTTGGAGATTTTTTTTTTTTCAAAACTTAATTTCACTTCATTTGTTGACATCATGAAAACTTATGCCAAGTCTGACCCATGTTGCATTGTCCCGTGATAATTTCGTCGCATGTCTAGGCATTTCCAGCCAACGCTAACAGTGAGCAGGTGATGCCGAACATGCTGCCATGAAGTAAATCGGCCCTACTCGTGGAGAATCTCTTGACGAGACCCAAATGGTCCAGACTATCCGTATTTCAGCCACTTCTTCCCCACAACTCCGCCATTTGCCCCCTGCCCAGGCCGCTTAGACGACCCACTGGCCGAAAAGTAGGAAAAACAAGATCGTCATGCGCCAGTGAACTGCGGAGGCTCGACTGCCGGCTGTAATAGTACTCGTAATACTCCGTACTCTATATAATAATGCATATTCCTGACTGCTCGAAGCGACTCAGACGTGGTTCATCACGCCCATCTCGTCTTGCATTAGTCATCCACCATGAAGATCTCCCCCCTCGCAGCCAGTTCTCTGCTGGCTGCTCGGCAAGCCAATGTCTCGGTCGTGGACTACAATGCCGCGCCGCCCAATTTGTCTACGCTGGCCAATGTGAGCCTCTTTGACACATGGCGGCCCCGAGCCCACGTCCTGCCGCCCTTTGGCCAGATCGGTGACCCGTGTATGCACTACACAGATCCGGAGACTGGTCTCTTCCATGTTGGCTACCTGCACGACGGTGCAGCGGGTGCGACCACAGACGACCTGGTGACCTACCAGGACCTCAATGCGGACGGCAGTCCGTTCATTGTGGCCGGTGGCATTAACGATCCCGTCTCCGTCTTTGACGGCTCTGTCATCCCCAGTGGCATCAACGGGACGCCTACACTCATCTACACCTCGGTGTCATTCTTGCCCATCCAGTGGACCATCAACTACACGCGCGGCAGCGAGACCCAGTCCCTGGCTGTCTCGACAGACGGTGGCCACAACTTCACCAAACTCGGCCAGGGACCTGTCATCCCGGACCCGCCGTTTGCTCTCAACGTGACCGGCTTCCGTGACCCCTTTGTCTTCCAGAATGCACGCCTCGACGCGCTCCTCAACAGTGCCAACGACACGTGGTATGTGGTCATCTCGGGCGGCATCCACGGCGACGGCCCCAGCCAGTTCCTCTACCGCCAGTACGACCCCGAGTTCCAGTACTGGGAGTATCTCGGCCAGTGGTGGCACGAGGCAGCCAACACGACCTGGAGCGAGAACAACTGGGCCGGCCGCTGGGGTTTCAACTTTGAAGTCGCCAACGTCTTCAGTCTCGACGCCGACGGATACAATGCCGAGGGCGACGTCTTCACCACACTCGGTGGCGAGTGGTCTGCCGCTCCCATCGTGCCGCAGGTCTCTGACTTCCGGGACATGATCTGGGCTTCGGGCAATGTGACCCTCGTGGACGGCGAGCCGAAATTCACACCCAACATGGCCGGCCGTCTCGACTGGGGATTCTCTGCCTATGCCGCTGCGGGCAAGGTATTGCCGGCATCTTCTGTGGCTTCCACCAAGAGCGGCGCCCCGGACCGCTTTATTTCTTATGTCTGGCTGACGGGCGACATTTACGGCACTGCCGACTTCCCCACAGCCCAGCAGAACTGGACCGGCGCACTGCTGCTGCCCCGTGAGCTGCGCCTTGGCAACATCTCCAACGTCGTTGACAACGAGCTCTCGCGCGAGAAGGGGTCGTGGCGTACAGTCACCAACAGCTCCGGAGTGGTCGAGCTGGCCACGCTGCGCCAGGAAATTGCCCGTGAGCCCTTGGCCGCCCTCCGCTCTGGAAATCTCACCGTCGAGCCGGGCCGCTCCCTCAGCAGTGCCTGCGCCGTTCCCTTTACGGCATCTCCCGAATCCAAATTCTACCTCCTCGAGGCCAACCTGACGTTCCCGTCCTCGGCCCGTGGTAGCAATCTCAAGGCGGGTCTCCAGATCCTTTCTTCCGACAAGGAGACCACGACGGTCTACTACTCCTTCTTCAACGAGTCTCTCATCATCGACCGCACCAACTCGAGTGCTGCCGCAGAGACCACCAACGGCATCGCCTCGAGCAACGAGGTCGGACATCTCCGTCTGTTTGATGTCGTGGAGGACAGCCAGGAACAAGTCGAGTCGCTTCGACTGACCATTGTGGTCGACAACGCCGTGGTCGAGGTGCATGCCAACGAGCGGTTTGCCGTGAGCACATGGATCCGGTGAGTCTTTCCCTTCCAAGTAAAATGCATTCCCATTACTAACCATGTGCAGCTCGTGGTATGCCGACTCGAGGGAGATCCGCTTCTTCCAAGAGGGCGAAGGCGAAGTCACCTTTGGAGATGTGCAGGTGTATGAAGGACTGTACAATGCCTGGCCTGATCGAGAATAATGAGAAAGGAATAGAAACTCAGTAATAAGACTCAATGAATTGATACAATATAATATACGCATAGATTATTTGCACTATGTACAGTTATATAAACGCAAGGCCCATACAAATCGTCAATATGTACAGCAATTTTGCCAGACTAGCATGTGTTCAGCATGGAGGTCAGGGCCGTCTTCTCAGCAGAAGTGATGCTCAGATCCCAGTAGCTCTTGACCTGGACCCAGGCACTCGCGTAGGTGCAGTAGAAAGAGGAGAGAGGAGGCTTCCACTTGTCCGGGCTCTGGTCGCTCTTTTCTTGGTTGACATTGTCGGTAACAGCCCAAAGCTGAGGCCGGGTAATGTCGTTGGCGAACTGCTCGCGCTTGTCCGTCGTCCACGCATTCGCGCCAGACTATCGATGTTAGTACATGAGCATGGGAAAGCAGATAGGTATAAAACGTACAATCCATGCATTCTTCAGCGGCACCATGTGGTCAATGTCCAGATCCGAGGCAGCAGACCACGTAGCACCGTCGTACGGGCTGAACCACGAGCCAGAGGTGGAAGCGCACGCCGAGCTGGTGACGACGTTGGTTCCGTCACGCTTGAGCACATATTCACGCGTGTTGCAGGAGCCCTCGATCGTGTCCCAGGTCGGGAACAGGTCGCGCTCATAGTTGCCGTCGTCCGTGTTAGACCCGACAGTCAATTCGGCGAGAAGGGACTTGGCCGTCGCGCCGGAAGGAATGCCAGGCTTCACAAATCATGTTAGGTCCGTAAAAGTTGGGTTGACATTAACGACTCACCGGAGTGGGCATGGGGGCCGGAGCGGCGACGACCACGGCCGCATTCGTGGCGAGCAGCCCGAGCACGACGACTCTGGCAATGGCAGACTGCATGATGGCTTTGGATGACTAGGATAGGTGGAAGTATGGGTAGTGGTGAGGTGATCCGTCTTTGTTTGAAGGGGTGAACGCTCACTTTAATACTTGTTCAGCCATGATCACATGTCTTTCTAACGCAGTGATACGACACTTTCTCGTGTCGGTATCGGTTCGACGATGCAATTGTAATCATGGACTCTCTAATGTACGTCAACGGCTACTGCGGTGCTTGGCATCTCTTGTGTCCTTGCCGTATATGCAACGTCATTGGTGTTGGGTACGGGCCAAGGCATCAGATTGGGGAAGACCCGAGATGCATGTTGCACTTGACAAGCGGGTGATTAACCAACTGCTTAAATAGGGAGGTCCATAACGCAAGTAGACAAATCAAGGCACTCGTGTTTAAGGTTGGCGGTTCTAGTGGACAAATTGTTTATCTAGTGGGACCTGCCAAGGCTGGGAATTCAATAAAACGACGTTAACATAAGCAGAACATCGTATAACCGGCCGGCCGCCTCCGTCGTCTTCCAGCCGCTTTCCAGAATGAGAAGTGGTGCCCAAGGCAGGGGTTCACCCAATATTTCAGTCACACCCAGATCTACCAAGTTATCTTCGTCTACGGAGCACTTATCTGTTCTAAATCTGCGGCGGCAGGCTCCGAGTTGATGCCTTCCAACATCCTTCCGAACCACAAGATGTCCCCGCCAGCCGCAGCAACCTCTCGTAGTATACCCATTCCGGTGACCCCTTGACGGGCAGACACACGGGAGCTGCAGCACTCGTCTCCTCGCCCCCTGATTGGGCCGCATCCTGCTTCACGCCCCAAGCTAGCGTCTTGGAAATGCTGGGGGCACCACCCTTGCGTCGGCTTCCGGTGTCCATGGCGCCCCACCAGCGCAGCGTCTCCATGATGGGCGAGAGAATCTTCAGGCGGTCGGTGGCGACGCGGTAGAAGTAGACTTCCTTGACAGCTTTGTTGAGCTGCTCGTAGTGTTGGGAAATGCTGTATATTCCCTCACGGGTCGACTGGCGAGCTTCGTACGCGAGGATGCGCTGTCGCAACGTACCAAAGCGCACGATCAGCGTGCCGGAGGTGGGCATTCCAAGACATCGCATGCGGGGCCTCTTGGCCATCTGCTGGAGGAGCGCCGCTGACTCCTGCGGTTTGAGGGGCTTCTCGGCGTGCTCCGACGCTTGGCCTTTGCCAGGCTCAGACTCAAAGTTGTGGTGGACAGTGGCCAGCTTGTCCAAGAACTCTTCGTGGATATCACCGGCATAGAAAAAACGATATCCACGGGCACGGTATTTATCGATGCACGACTGGGGGGCGCGGGCCTTTCCAACAGCCTGCAGGTTCCAGAGAAGAGCGAGCCGAGCGCGGGCAAGGTCGAAGAAAAAGTGGCCAGCGGCTCAACCGGAGAGGAAGCACTGAACATGCGAGGCATAAAACGTGCCGAGGATGTATTCGAGTGGCGAACGGGAGATGTGGTCGGTCATATGGCACTGAAACAGCTGCACCTTGACTTTCCGGGGCGGGTCAATGGGACCGTTTCCCGGAATCGTGATGCTGCCGTTCATCATATAGACAGGTCGGCACTTGACCGTGTCGCCATAGCTTCCCATTTCGGCTCGATAGGGCCTGCGAATAGGATCCAGCTGCAGGTCGGCTGGCGGTTCAAAGGCGTTGACCATGTCGGTGATGCGGTAGGGAGATGACTCCGAAGAGGTCTTTTCAACCTCTATCCACCAGAGTGGCTCTTCACCCTCGATCTCGTTGGCGAGCATCTGTTTGCGCACATGACTCTCCAGCTGCTTATGGAGGGCCACAATTTCATCCGAGACAACGGTTTGTCCCATATGCAGAATCAAGTCGTCTGGGACTCGATGCAAGACCAAAGACGCCCGCAGATAGGCCTTGGCACCCGACGGCTTGTCTGGAAGCTCCAGCAGATCGGCCATCGGGTGTCTCCACTCCACACCACTGTGTGCCAGCGCGCCCATCATGCCGATGGCGCTGCTCTGGAAGCACGGCACCAAAAAGTCCCAGTCCGAGGAGGCAGACGTATCGACAGACCCGGGGACGAAGTACTCGAGCGCCTGAGACCCCGACAACACACATCCGTGGTCCGTCATGGCGGCCAGCAGCGACGCCGGGTAGCGGAATGTACGCCGTAGATGTCGCTCAGGACTCAGACGTGACATGGCGGCCGCAAATGTCGGCTTGTAAGGCACGCGTGCCAGTGACTGTGCGTCCTTAACATCGAGGTAGGACACGACATGGTCAAGAAGCTCGGGACTCAGTTTCTCCATTTTGGCTATAGTTTCTGATCTCGTAAAATTGTGTCTGGGACTAAATGGAAGCCCAAGCATCTGATCTTTGGGCTCGAAATATAGGGTTGTTGTATCCCGTCACGTGACAGAAATGCATATCCACGAATAGCCTCACAATGATGCTATTCGGCTTGGTGGTGCTTCATCAAGGCAATGATAAGGCTAGGGGCATATGGACAGTGATGGTCGGGTGCGATATTTCTATTTACAGTTGTATTGACGTTGGTTCGTTGTCAGGTTCACGATGTATAGCATCTAGAGCCAAAAACGGAAATTTACGGGAATTTACAGCTTTTTACAGTCCGTTTCGGGACCGTAAGGTCCAGAATGCTAGCAACAACAAGACTTGTAAATGATTTTTTAAACACTGTTATGTACAATTTCAGAGATGGGAAGAAAAGTTTAGATTCATATTCTTTTCTATTTTTTATTTTTCGCAATAGATGACAGACAGGACCTTTGGTTATCCCTTTCTTAAACACGGTCACACGATGATTTCTGAAGCATTTTGTTACCCTTACCACGACACAGAAGTTAAGAGCTGTCGGTAAAGGGTACACGAATCATGGAACAATGAGATTCGAAGTTATAAAGAGATCAAATATGGTTGTGGTTGTGTTAGCAGATCAAAGAGATTATCGTGCGAAAAGTAGACACATCCGCGCCTGAAATTATTTTATCCAACATGATATAAAATCCTCCGATTCTAGTCAAGCTCCAGGTAGCATGCTCTGTAGAAAGCAGAAGAGCCACTATATTTAGAATCAACATAAATCCCATGGCGACTCCATGGCCTATACCTTGGACTGGACCAATACTCTTTTCCAAAGTGGCGTTTGGGCCGTAAAGGTGGTCTTCCATGGATGTCCGTGGAGGCTCCACGGAGCCTCCGCGGAGCCTCCGCGGATGCCATGTTGTTTCTGCAGTGTTGGCGCTTAAGCGTAGAGCTGGCCAATCGTCGTACGATTCTCGAACAACCTCGGAGTTTATATGAAGTAATCCATCCGAAGCCGCTGCCTTTGAAGGAAGAGTCGAGCCTTGTTTCCCGTCTATATAACCTGCGTTCCTCTGGGACATAGAATCAATATCTACCAACACATTTGCATGTGCACCATTGACATCTACGAATCGATACGCGATACGCCTTGCTCCCTTTGCCCATCATGAATCACCTAAGCGCCGAAGAGGTTGAGAACCTATTCATAACAATATTTCACAGCCCGGAAGAGTCTCTTCTCTCCGCTATACACAAATGGTTCAGTCCAGACTTTGTTCAGGTCACAGACGGACACGTCAACAACTTTGATAACTTCGTCGTCCATGTCAAAAAGTTGCGCAGCATCATCAGCGATGTCTCTGTCAAGGTTCTTTTTCTGTGCCAAGAGGGCAACAAATTGTCGGACCGTCACATAGCCAACCTTACGAAGAAAGACGGAGGCAAGGTGGTGCTGGAGGTTTTTATGTTGGCAGAGCGAGATGACCAAGGCAAGATATTGCGCATTTGGGAAACAGCGAGGACACTGGAAGGCGAGAAAGGTTCTGAAGAACTTGCCCGGGTGCGTTGAGTTCCTCAAACGAGCGAAGAAAACGATTTCCGTGTACTCCATCTAGGCATAGATACTCACAGTATGCTTTTTTTTCTTCTTATTGAATGATTTACCACTGATCTTAGATACGCTCTCACTTGACAATGGTGGCTGACGCCTTCAAAACGGTGGCATTTTCTCGAAGGAATGCATATTAGTAGGAATATCTGCAGGTTAGAAGGATTTTTTCACAAATGTGAAACGGGTCATATCTCATTCTGATTTGATGGAAGAGTTTCCGGATTGTCTACCCTGGTCTCCAATGACGCTATCTCAATGTAGTACAGCGTAAATAGATAGTATCGTGCACTTTCTCCTCATTTTCCATTCCAAGCGTCATTTTGTGAGTTTTATAAGGAGGGCGGCATTTTAATCGACTGCCTAAATATCACTACGTGACATCTTTACGGCCAACCGCTTATGCTTGGTATCATGAAATACGCGCAGTTTCTATCGTGGGCCGTGCTCACTGCCAAGCAAATCGTATTCCAGGATACGCTTGTTTTGCCTAATTGCACGGCAGATGCCTTTGCCAGTGCTCTACCAAGCGATGTCGAGGTCTTGTTGG
Organism: Dryadomyces quercus-mongolicae; assembly: GCA_002215975.1. Classification (NCBI taxonomy): domain Eukaryota; kingdom Fungi; phylum Ascomycota; class Sordariomycetes; order Ophiostomatales; family Ophiostomataceae; genus Dryadomyces; species Dryadomyces quercus-mongolicae. The sequence continues at coordinate 323,606 of NIPS01000005.1, forward strand.
TGGATGTCGTGCCTAAAGGCAGCAGCTACGGAGAGGGCGAAAGAGACATTGCGTACCCGAAGATCCCAACAGACCTGCCGGAACTGTGTGCCGTGACGGTGCGGGTGAACTCGTCGGCGTCGTCTTCGTACCGGTTCGCACTGTTGCTGCCGACCGAATGGAACGAGCGGTATCTGTTGGTAGGCAACGGGGGCTACGCGGGCGGCATTGACTGGATGAATGCGGCCGTGGGCACGCGATACGGCTTTGCGTCTGCCAGCACAGACACGGGCCACAACTCGACGATGACGGACGGCTCGTGGGCACTGAAGCGGCCGGAGTCGCGTACGGACTGGGGCTGGCGTGCAATCCACGGCACGGCATTGCTGTCCAAGAAGCTGATCGCGGCCTACTACGGACAGGCAGCCCATCATGCCTACTACTCCGGCTGCTCAACAGGTGGACGGCAGGGCCTCCGCGAGGTGCAGCTGTACCCGGACACGTTCGATGGCCTGCTGGTGGCTGCGCCGGCCTGGTGGACGGCTCATCTGCAGCCGTGGTCGACGTGGGTGGCAGCGCAGAACCTGCCGGTGGACAGCGATGCCCATATCAGCATGCCGTTGTTCTCCGTCATTGGCGCCGAGATCGAGCGACAGTGCGATGGTGCGGACGGCATGGTTGACGGCATTGTGAGCGCGCCGCAGCTGTGTGCATTCGACTACAGCGCGCTCCTGTGTCCGACGAGCACGGCCAACACATCGAGCTGTCTTTCCGAGGCGCAGATTGCCACGCTCCAAAAGATCTATGGACGGTACGAGATCGACGGGCGGTTGGCGATGCCAGGATTCAGCATGGGCAGCGAGTGGCAATTTGAGGTTCTATTCGGCGGATCGGAGCCGAACGGACTGGCGTCCGGATACCAACAGTACTTCTTGCTGGAGGACGCGTCGTGGTCGTGGGAACAGTACAACGACAGCATCGTTGCGATCGCCGATGAACGAGATCCAGGCAGCGCGACAGCATATGGATTCGGGGACATGTCCGCGGCGCGCGACCGTGGCACCAAGATTGTCATGTACCACGGCATGGCCGATGGCTATATTCCTGCAGGGAGCTCCGAGTATTTCTACAACCAGGTAGTCGCGTCGGTCGGACTGAATGCGAACGGGGAGGACGGACTGAAGGCGATGCAAGAATGGTTCCGATATTTTTTCGTGCCTGGAATGGGACACTGTGGATATACAAACGTGGATGCGCCTTGGTATATTGCAGGTGCCAACCAGGCGTCAGGGATCCATACGAGTACGAGTACGAGCCTCCACTCTGTGCCTGGGTTTGAAGATGCCGAACACGACGTGCTGCTGGCGCTGATGGACTGGGTCGAAAAGGGGAGGGCGTTGGACAGTATTGTTGCGACAACGTGGATCGATTCGATGGATCCGAGTTCAGGTGTGCTGCGCCAGCGACCACTCTGCCCGTACCCGGGAATTGCCGAGTGGGACCGTGTCGGAAACGTCAACCAGTCTTCGTCATGGGTCTGTACGCAATAGTGTGGCGGAAATTTTTGTAGGCAAAGAAAGAAACAGGCGCCGAGAATGAAGGAAAATGTTCGACAGGATTTCCGTGTTGGCCCTGGCGTGGTCACGTGTTCGCGATAATCGGGCTTATCGTGGACCGGTCGCTGTGGCTAGACTTAGAATAGAACGCCTGCGCGGAAGGTAGCGGATCCGCTGCATGTCTAGCGCCTTTGCTTCCCGCGTACGAGGATGGCGTTATCATTTATCTTGGCCCCTGACGGCGGCCAGACACTTGGTTTGACCGCCACACATCACCCCATCGGCCAATGGAGATGATCTCACCCATCAGTCGACGGCAAGGTTCCTTGTCAGACTGTGTTGGACCCTCTCACCGCGCCTTCGTGCTTAACTCGCGCTTTTCTCATGAAATGCAAAACCGCAACAATGTACCCCCTTTGTTGCCTTTTCTTCTTTTTTTCTTTTCATTTTTCTCTCTCTTCTCTTTCTCTCCCCCCTTACAAGACTTGTCTCTTTTTTTGCTTGTAACCAGCAGACACCATGACTTCCCAAATATCTACCATCGAATCTCTTCCCAGTGAGGTGAGTCAGCGAAAAAAAAGGGGAGCCCAGAAAAATGGAGACCTGAATTTGGAATCTAATCCATACAAGATCCTGGACTCGGTTCTCGCGACTTTCCCCACGACCAGTCTCCTGTCTCTTTCCCTTGTCAGCCACCGTTTCCATGCGATCATCACACGCTTGCTGTATCGTCGGTTGCGACATGCCGTCGCCCTGTCCAACTACCAGCTGCTGCTCGAATGCTATCATCCCAGCGAGCGCACCCTGACGCCCGTCCTCTCCTGCGAGTACCTTGGTACCGACGGGCTCGACGAGTACCCCAGCAGTGGCCATGTCAACTACGTCGACAGTGACAATATCCACGCCCTGCTTGGCCTCTACAGCCGCTTCCACCCTGTGCCCAAGGAAGACATGCTCTCCCACTACAAGGAAGCGCGTCGGCGCGAGGTTTCTCCCCTGCACTCCCCGGCGCACTCTCCGTCGCATTCCCCAATCCACTCGCCTGCGCACTCAGACGACGAGGAAGACGAGGACTACGAAACCCCGGCTACGTCGGGCGCATCCACGCCGCGCCAGGCATACCAGGATGTCGAGCTCGACGAGGGCGAGCTGTTCTCACAAATGTGTGCCGTCACACATCTGATGCGCGCCGGCCCGCAAAAAGGCTGCTACTTCAGCTGCTGCACCATCAACAACAGCGTGATCCGCGTGTGGCGGGACTGGCTGGCGCGCTGCGAACATGGCCAGGCTGGTTTCACCTGCTGCAAGGATGTCAAGTCCACCGACGGCCCGTCCTTCCAAACGTACGGCAACGACACGGCTGTTCTCTGGGCCGGTGTCGATCGGCAGGTCGGCCTGCGTTTCCGCGTCAAGGAACGCGAGGTCCACGAAGACCGGTTTGCAAGTGGACTGCCGGAAGAGGATCTGCCCGTCAGCTACACGCTTGAGTATGAAGGTGAGTCATCATTTTTGGGAAATTTAAAGTTTAAAGTGGGGTATGTATGCTGACAAAGCAGAACTGCTCGTGCGCACGTGCCGACTCCTCTTAGCCGTCGAAAAGGCCGAGAGCCAGGAGGATGTGTACTGCTTATGAGGAGGTCCTGGCAGCGAAAGGTCCATGAAAAATTATTTCGGGACAGGATTTCTCTTTCATGCCGTGCTGAATGCATGTTCCTTTTTTATTAATCGATCTGGCTTTGCACGGTTCGACAATGCATGGCATTTCCAGTGGAAAGCCAAACGAATGATACCTCTTTGATTCTATTGTTTTTTTTTCTTTCTTTTTTTTCTTTTTTTTTTCTTCATGGTTGTAATATAGAAAGACGTCTACGGTGGAAGGACACGCCGGGTACAACAGGAGATATAATATAGACGAGACACTTTTAAGGCGTGTCATGGGCATTTATAGATTTCTTTTTTTATCGATAGACTGCAAACACGGGATTTGTTTGCGCGGAAATTGAACGCATACGAGTACGAGAGAGCATGAACATGTATATCGTCATTAGCTTATCATGACTCGTGAGCATTTGTGGCGTGGACTTGGTGACGTTGCATTGGGCGGTGCTTAGCCGTTTCAGCCCTGACGGCATTGCACACCATGACAAAAAATGCAACGCCCGGCATTGACCGGCCTGTAACCAAAATGCAACCGGGGTTCGAGATCCGTAGGCGAAAAATGTCGATCAAGACGAGATCAGACCGGATGACCCATCAAGGCTGGCGGCAAGGACAGTCCGGGGCAGTGAACATCCCTGTTCCGCATGACGAGCAATCTTGGTGGGGACGGTTGGTTATGCTCTGCATACTGCAGCGTGCCATCACTTGGGGAAGAGATGCAGGGTCACAGCAAAACCCCTTCGTGCCCATGTTCTCATATTATCTTGCCCTGTACCCCAGACAGGGTCCTCTTCTCTCTGCCTATTGTTGATTACACTTTCTTATCTACAGTTATTAATTTATTTACCAGAACTGGCTGGTAAGTATCTTGATTCTTCTCTTACATTCATGGATCCGGCCGAAAGTTCAAATCAGGCCGAGACACCGTCAACAGGTGGCAAATCAAAAACACAGAATGGACCAGAAACGGCAGAAAGCACAGCTGTTGCTGCTGTCGCAGAGGGTTCAGATGACACCTCCAACATGAGCGCCAGCACTACTGCTGTAGTCTCTGTCGTGAAACTCCCACACCCAAAGCCCGCCCTCACCATTCAAGTGCCAGGGTCCTCATCCCAGGCGAAACCGCAAAAATTGAAGAAGCTGCAGAAGCTGCCGAAAACACCGACACTGCGGCTGATTCCACCATTGCGACCCGGCACGAGCACAAGCAGTCTCCGATCTGCCGGAGGAACAACAGCCATTGAGCTGCGATCGATGCCCACCTCCAGGACAAATATCAATTCGAGCACGCCGCGGCGAACCTCGCAAGCCACTGTACGCACAATACAGCGGAGACCCATCAAATACGGACACGGACGGTATGCAGGCGTGGAACTGGTGCCACAGCCAAGCAACGACCATGAAGACCCATTGGTTCGTACTAGGCGAGGGTTACAAGAGAAAAAAAAACCGTTGCTAATACAATGGTAGAATTGGCCGTCCTGGAAAAAGGAGCTCAACTATGCGGCATTGCTAGTGGCCACCGCCGTTGCCTGTGCTTCCAAGACGGTCCTTGTTCCCGTCAACAGTCAGGTTGCCACAGATCTCCGCTCGTCGTACACGGCCGTAACAGCATTGACGGGTGTACCACTGGTACTCTCAGCCAGCACAGGACTGGCTGCACTGGCAGCGTCACGCGTGTGGGGACGCAGGCCTGCTTACTTGGTGGCCATTGTGCTCCAGCTGGGCGGTCTGGCATGGGCTGCAGCCATTGGTGAGAAAAGCTTTGGTCAGCTCATGGCCGCCCGGATCCTCCAGGGATTGTCGTGGGGGGTCTTTGACACGCTGGTGCTGGGGTCCATCCAGGACACATTTTTTGTGAGCACAAGGAGACGAAACAGAACCACACCTGCCCGGGTTCTTGCATGCTAATCTCGCTACTGGCAGGAACACGAGATGCCCTTGCGTCTCACAGTCTACGATTTTCTCGTCCTGGCGGCCACCTGGGGCGGCCCTCTGATCGGAGGCGTTGTCTCAGACCATGACCACGGCCTCGTCAGACAATTGGGTATCCTGAGCGGACTGGCCACAGTGTCCGCCCTGTTGGTGGCCGTGGGAGCACCAGAAACCGTCTTTGACCGCTCTTTTTATCGTATCAACACGCCAGTCTCAGCTACCTCTCCCGTCTGGTCGGACAAGAGACTGTCGATGCCGCAACAAACACGTACGAGTACGACACGACCCTCGCATGAAACTGGCGCCCATGAATGGCTGCGGGCTATGCGGCCGTGCTCGTACCGCGCCAATGCCAGTGGTTCGATGCGCAGTCTCAGCAGCCTACTACTGCAGCCCGCCCGCGCCTTGCTGGCTCCATCCACGCTGCTGCTGGCCGTCGTTTCACTGTTGCCGTTCGGAACTCTCTGGAGCTTAGCCTCTTCGCTCAGCCTATTGTTCGTGCCCCTGCCGTTTCGTTTTGCGCCATCCACACTGAGTGCCCTGCTTCTGGCGCCCTGGCTGCTGTCGACGCTCGTCGTCGTCGCCGCCGGGGTTCTATCTTCGTGGATGCCTGCCAAGCAATGCTGGCAGCGCTGGCACCGCCGGGTACTTTCCCGGACTACGCCCATGCTGGGACCCCCGGGAACCACTACAACCTCCACTGCTGCTATAGCAGTTCCCATGGGCCTTGTGGCTACCGGGTCGCTGCTCTTTTTCATGGGCTTGCTGAGCTTTGGTTTCTACGTGGCCTCACAGATGGGCGAAAGAACGGCTTCCAGCCAGTCAGACCTCGCCACGGATTCTGGCACATCTCTGCTTTCCCTGCCGGCCACCAGCCTCGCTCTTGGTCTGCTTGCTGCTGGCGCTCACATTCTCGACTCTGCCGTTCAGCCTGTGGTGCGTTCCTCTACCCAGTTTACCAGCACCAACCTGGCCGTCGCCCGCCGCAGCACGGCAGACATGTGTGCTGGCGTGGGACTCTGGCGCACGCTGGCTGCCGGCGTCTTTGTTATTGCCCTGCCCAGTGGCATCTGGGCTTGGCGTGTGCTGCGTTCAACTGCCATCGGCCTTGTCGTTGCGCAGGCCGTCGTGGCTGTCGCTGTGGTCGCCGCCTGGTGGTGGCGTGATGAGATGATGCGTCGTATGGATGGACGCGTAATGAATTGCACCGAACAGCAGGCGACAAGATTTTATGATTCGGATTGATGAGTATGGGAATGAGTGAATGCCGTCTTCATGTTGCTTTTGATTAGTCATCGCATCTATTGTAATTATGTCTGAGCCTTCTTGGGAGATTTTATTTGGAAAGTTTTGCATTGCGACCTATGAGTACAGATTACTCCGTACGGAGTAGACCATGAATCTCGGCGTATGATCTACAAATGATATGCATATCATACTTGATCTGTCCCCACAATTCCAAAGCTTATTATTACAATGCGATTCTTACAACCAAACAATACATTGTATTCCTGACACCATAGGCCATTGTACATTCTTGAGAATACTTTGAACGGTGTAAAACCCCATCATCTCCCCCTCTTCAATTTACTCATGCAACCACCACATGCTATTTTATTGCATCCAGGACACTGGTACGCAAACCGATAAAGTGTCATGTCGCATTCGTTGCAAGTGTGTTTTCCGTCCACTTTAGACCACCACATTCTATGCCGACATGCATGGCTGAATCGACCGGAGGGGGATGTGTAACTCGTGGCCTTTGCTCTGGGCGTTTTCGTCTGCTGATAACTTTGCCCATAATCGTCTTCGCTCGACCGCCGGTCGTAGTAGTCGTCGTATCCGGCGTTGTTCTTCTTGTATTGCTCCCAGAATTTGTCCGCTTGTTCCTGGGCTTTGCGAGCATCTTCCCGAGCTTTTCTGTCACTCTCTTCCTGAGCCTTCCTAGCTTTCTCTTCCCAGGCCCGCCAGGCCTCTTCCTGGGCTTTTCTTGTTTCCTCTTGAGCCTTTCTCGCTTCTTCTTGCCGCCGACGCTGTGCCGCTTCTCGTTCCTTTTGCCGCTCCTTTTCCTCGCGGGCCCATTTTGCAGCATTTAACTCATTTTGGCGCTGCTGCTTTTGCCATTCAACAGATGCCCGCCGTGCCTCTTCGCCCGCCACGTCACTTTCCACCTTTCTCACATGGGCCAGCAGGCGGTCCACTTCTTTGGTCTGTTTTGTCTGCTTGGACGTGTGGACATTGCGCCCAACTAGTCGCTCTGTTCGGCGCCGTGCCCGTGCGTCCTTTTGCTCCTCCGTCTCCGGCTTGCGAAACAAGTAGGTGAACCAACCATTTTGTGCGGCCTCTTCAGCCGCGTCCTGTTTCTCTTCATTGTCCAGTCTACGTAGAGCAGCTGTGATTTCGTCTAGCTCTTTCTGGCCTTTTTTCAATGCGTTACGTGCCCAGTTCAGAGTCTGATACAGAGCCTGTAGTTTCTTATTGATATCTGTAAGCTGTTCTTGAAACGCGCGTATAGCTGCATCTTCTTTTTGGGTCGAGCTGCTATTGTTCCGGGGTTTCTTTTCTTCCTTCGCGGAAGTGCTTTGTTGTGTGGTTTTTTGAGCACGGATACGTGGGAGGCTGAGATCGTACACTCTACGCTTCGTGGAATCTGAAAGTATAGTGTACGCATCGACAAGCTACAGTTTTCTCGACTCGTATTAGTTTTCTAGCAATATTGATGGCGCCTGATTCTTTGGTGTTTGGGGGGGTTGGGCAGTCATACCACTTGAAATTTTGCCTTCGCCTTCGTATCTCCCGGATTCTTGTCCGGGTGATACAACAAGGCTAGTCGTTTGTAGCTGGTTTTGATTTGCGTATCATCTGCGTACTCCGTGACGCCTAAATATTCGTAGTAATCAACAGTTATTTCGGCGGGAGCCATTCTGGAATAAGGGGACCGTCAAGTGAAAAAACCTTGAGAAATTTTTTGTCGAGAAACTTCCCGAGACACATTCGGGAAGTCGAAGACCCCGCAAAGACGGCGCACAAGAATTTGCACATAATTTTCTTGTGGTTGGACAGTCGCGCGGTTGAGACATACATACAATCCGACTGGCTCGGGCTGGCCACCTGCTTGGAGGGGTTAGTCAGAATTCCTACGGCAATGCAAAGCAACAGAGTTTGAAACTGAGGAAGATTATTTCAGGGTTTTGGTGACTATCGAATGGTAACTCTTTCAATACCCATTACATGGTCGTACAAGTAGTGGGAGTTGCTGGAGAAGTAGATGTTATTGAGTATTGGCTTCATATTAGCGTTTGTTGACGAAGGGCTGCAGAAATAGGATCTGCGTGGGGGCCGATATTGTGGCGTCATGTAGGATTTCGTTAGTTTATTTTGGATTTCCGTAGTGGCTTCTATGATCCTCCGAATGACCTGGGATCGTCCTGGATCAGCTTGTATTTGGGTAAGAGACAACTCATGCCAAGAATCTTCTAATGCATGGAAGAACTCTGCAGTTGTCCTGAATATCAATACCTTTCTAAGCGTTTCCAGGTTTCCAGGTTATCTAACAGCTTAGGACGACCATTGATAACATTTTGTCGCACAAGAACTATGTAAAGTTAAGAACAAGAGCTCTATTGCTATACCACAAGGACATTAGGAGAATCCCAATAACTATTATGTAACTGCGGTAGCACAGATATAGCACGGACATACATTTGAATATTGAATACGAGTACGGAGTGCGGAGTATTGAATATTGGATTTCGGGGTTCCGATTTATGTTACGTTGTTATATCATGATCATGCAGACGGAGCTGTCTGAAAGTACCAAAGTCACAATACTAGAATTGAGAAGTCCGTTGCTTTATCTACGGAGTGCTCCGTACTCCGTTGACTTGAGCTTTGTTTCTGTCCGAATGGAGTAAGCGTGCACCAAAGTAATGGAGGCACCGAGATTCTCAGCCTTATGCTCCACCTTGTGTCGGCACTTCCGCCGACTGAGCCATACATGTACATTGCGCATGGACCTTCCTTGTAGAAAAAAAAACATGATCGGAGTGACGGCATTCAGCGATAACGGAAGAACATCGGAAAACTTAAACTTGAATTGATAGAGGCTTGACTAGAGCTAAGAGCTCCAAGATCCTTGTCGTATTTGTTACCTATTCGTATAGATAAATTGCCGTATATCCCGTTAAAGATACGACAAAAGCGGTGAAAAAGAAGAAAGCGGGATTGCCGGTTGTATGCGATATCGCACATGCAGTTTTCTGATTCTCAATGGACTTCAAATACAGAAAGACTGGGGCTGTAATACAATATATCTGCTGATGTTGCAATTTGAATTCCGATGTTGTAATAAATCGTCTATCTAAACGGGGGGTGCGATAATTGCAACTAGAAAAAACCCACCAACCACTTTGTCACTTTCTACATGTCAACGCAACTGCCAAGACAACCTAACAGAGCCGAACATGTCTTATCATCCATCTCGCACGGCGACCTTCCTGATTGGGGAAATAATCGGCGTATTTGATGCGGGATACCGCGTCGATTTATTCATGCGAGCCGGAAGACGACGTCATCCAATCAGCTTTTTGTGCAGAGTCCGGAGTAAGAGAGGCTGTTGTCCAGCCCCGGCCATTGATTGTCTGAACTTCTCGGGCCGCTTCTCAGGGCTTTTCCGATTGTTCCGGCTTGCTGGTTGTGTTTGCATACGCGTACCTATCATAGATAAAGCTCAAGCTCTTCCCGTAGGCTTCGTAGTTAATAGAGCTCTTCTGCAAGCTTAGATTCGCAGACGCCTGATTGTTTTCTCGCAACAATGGCTCGTCTTCTCGGAACCCTGCTTGCTGGCTCTCTGGCCACCTCTCTGGCCGTGGCCTCGCCCACTCTGGGGGCCTCGTCGGAGCTCCCCGTCCGGTTGGAGACCCGCGGTCGGCTTTCGTCTCATCTTGCCAACATCCACCTTGCTTTTGACGAGGATGTCGACAGCCTGATCAGTGTGACGTACGGATCGTGCTCGGCGATCAGTGAGCGTGATAATGCCCACCATCTCGTCAGCCGTGGCCACCACGCCGGTGCCGAGCGTCTCGTCTGGATCATCCCTGAGGACGTGGTGTCGGGTGGCTGCCTGTCGGTGTGGAGTGGCAACTCGGGTGTACTGCTTGGCCGCAGTGCACCGCAGCACACGGGCAGCGTGCAGAGCACCAAGCGTGCTGTGAAGAACGCGAACAAGAAGCGCAGCGCATCGGTCAAGCGCAGCACCGATGCGCCGGAGCCGATCCCCATGACCAATGCCAGCGGCATCGACGCCTGGGGTCCGTGGTTCGACGGCGTGGAGCTTCTGAAGAGCAGCAATGTCAGCGCCGTCTATGCTGAGGAGGCCAAGAGCAAGCCCATTGCTATTGTGGGTGCTGGCATGTCTGGTCTGATGACATACCTGTGCTTGACGCAGGCGGGCTTCACCAATGTCGAGATCATCGAGGCTGGCGAGCGCCTGGGCGGTCGTATTCACACCGTGTACCTGTCCGGAGGCCCGTTCGACTACTCGTACCAAGGTGAGTTTCTCTGGGAAGAGAAAAAGAGAGAGAGAAAAATGAATAGAAGATGCTGACAGCTCAGAAATGGGACCTATGCGTTTCCCTACGACCATCACGCTGTCTAACGAGACATACAACATTTCGGACCACCAGATGGTTTTCCAGCTGGCCGATGAGATGAACAAGATGAACAACTACGACAAGAACCTGAGCGTGGACTTTATCCCCTGGTACCAGTCCAGCGACAACGGTCTCTACTACTACAACGGGATCCGTCTGCCGGACGGAATGCCGCCCACCATTGCCCAGACCGATGCCAACGCGTCTCTTGTGATCTCGGACACTCTGAACCCGTCTACTCAGGCGCTGGAGGACCAGGTCGACGCTGCTCTGCCAGGTGACTCCTTTTATGTCACCATGGCCCAGAACATGTTCAAGGCTCATCGCGAGTGGATCGGTATGTTTTCCGAATGGCAGCCAGAAAACAGCAGAAGAACTGACTCCTTTTAGCAAACGGTCTGGACGGCCTGCCGGGCAACCAGTGGAGCGAGTTTGCCTACATGGTCAACTACCTCAAGGCGAACCTCAACGACACCGACGTTGCTAGCGGTGGTGACTTTGCGTATGATTTCTGGGATACGGTACGTCTGGCAGTTTCTGGCTTGGGATAGAGATGCTGGATACTAACGACATCAGCTCTACGAGGGCCTGTACTTTGATGCCACGACATGGCGCACGATCGATGGCGGTCTCAACCGTCTGCCGCTCGCCTTCCACCCCCTCGTGGACAACGCGACGACGATGAACCGCGCGATCTCCCGCGTCAAGTACAACGAGGACGACAGCACGGTGACGCTGATGTGGCGCGACAACTACACAGACACTGTTTGGCAGAACGCCACCTATGACTACGCCGTCATCGCCGTGCCCTTCTCCGTCGTCAAGCGGTGGCGCTTCTTCTCGAACCTGCCGACGACCATCTCCAACGCCATTACTAACGTGCCCTACACGGCCGCCTGCAAGGTCGCTCTCGAGTTCTCCAGCCGCTTCTGGGAGCACTATGAGAACCCCATCTACGGCTCGTGCTCGACCTCGACCGATATCCCCGGAATCGGCTCCATCTGCTACCCGTCCTACAACATCAACGGCACCGGCCCGGCCACCATTCTGGGCTCCTACATCTCGGGTGATCAGTGGGGCGAGCGCTGGGTGTCTGTGACCGAGGCCGAGCACGTGCAGTACGTTCTCGATGCCATCTTCGAGATTCACGGTGACGTCGCTCGCGAGCAGTACACCGGCAAGTATGACCGCCGCTGCTGGGCTCTCGACCCGCTCGAGGCTGCCAGCTGGGCTGCACCTATTGCTGGCCAGCACCAGCTGTACCTGCCCGAGTACTTCAAGACGCACGACAACGTGAGTAAAGCCCTGAAGAATGCGTAAAATGGACGGCAAAACTAACCACGACCACTTTAGATGATCTTTGTCGGCGAGCACACTTCCTACACCCATGCATGGATTGCTTCGGCACTCGAGTCTGGCATCCGCGGCAGTGTGCAGCTGATGCTTGAACTCGGTCTTGTCGACGAGGCCAAGGCGACGGCCGAGAAGTGGATGGCCCGCTGGATCGAAGTGGTAAGTGGATAAGCTCTCTACACCTATTGATTCCTTTGACTAACATATGCCAGTAAACAATAGTAAATAACAGTACATAAGCATGACCCTCAAGGTATTATAATATAGTCGAATGGGCAGCTGTCATAGCTCGATCCTTAATAACGTACATTTGCATCAATTACATCTGCGTAGACGAGTCAGCTCCAAATGAATACTTCTTTGATTGTCTGTCTGCAAAGTACGGATTATTGCATAGAAGACTTTGTACTAAAGCAGTAGGATAGCCAGATCGTCAAATCTATTGACTAGTATGGCTCAAGGCCAGCAAGCTGGCGGCCACGCCTAGTCAGAACGGGTTCCTGCAGCTTCTTAGCTGCCTCGTGGGTTGAGTGGCCCTCGGGCGGAAGACGTTCGGGAATACGGATCACAGACGGGTCGTGAGCCGTGTTCTGCTTCTTGTTGAAAGCTTCCAGACGCTTCTGTCTAGTCTCTTCACTAATATACTTGGTAGGCTTGTAGCAGACATCTGATTTGTCAGTGCATGTGGTCTCCATGTGATAGGTTGCGTGACATAGAGGACTTACATGCTGCAAAGCGGTCGTTTGTGGAAGATGGGATGGCACCGTAATGGATGGTGCGCTAATAAGCCAGCAGTTAGTCTAGAAAGGAATGGACGGAAGACGCCTGGGTCACACCTACCGAGTCCCACAGCATGAGATCGCCCGGCTCCGGACAGAGCTTGATCCATTTGCAGCCCTTCTCGAGCAGCCAATCGTTCATATCTTGGTCAATCATCTGCCACGGAATCGTGTTCCAGCCGCTGGGGCCCTTTTTTTCATCAAAGTGCTCCCAGAGCTCCGTGTAATGGGCGTTGGAGTTGTCCAAGACCATCAGGCCACCGTCATCGGGGCCGTTGGGCAGCAGGTTGAGAATACCCTGGACACACTGCAGATTCGTGCGTAGCGGTGACTGATCGACATGGGCCCAGGGTGCAAAGGCGGGGTCCGTTCTTGGCCGGCCGACCTCGGGGATGGACATGTTGACGCCGTCTATCGGTGGGGCTGGTCAGCATGATCCTGTAATACAGAGTACGATTTGAGCTCTCACCATACGAGACGATCAGCTCCTTGGTGCCCCAGAGCATCTCGAACTTCTCAATCAGTTCAGGCTCAGACTTCATGTCCCACACAAATTGTTCATGGCCAATGCCGTATCGATTGTACAGGCCACCACGGTGGTGCCACGGAAGATATTTGGCAAAGCGAGTCGAAGAGTCGTTTCGATTGTAGCCCGTGCCCCATTTCTCCAGCCAGTCATGCATTCTGTCGACATATCCCTGAGCCTTTTCCCGACTAATGGCGCCGGGGACAATGGCCCATCCCCGCTCTTTCAGGTGTACAAGCCAGTCTGGGGGCTTTTAAGGATGTCACCGTCAGCTAATGTTGTTCATAGAAAGGAGGAGTGTCAGTATACATTCTCGAGATCTTTCCCGAGTTCTTCGAGTGTCGGGTATTCCGGGTCGGTATGCACAATCTCGATGGACTGCGGAATAGACTGCGTCTTCGTCTGAGTAACTGTTTGGGTGGCCATAATTTCTGGAGTCTGGGTGATAAAATTAGTTGGTCTCAAAGACCATGGAAACCAGCGGCCTTCTTTATCTTAAACTGTAATCCTTTTCCCGTACCGGTTTCTTATCATTCTGGCAATTCGAAATTTTCACCTACTTATCGGCTTAGATCTCTGAATTCCGCCGACAAATCCTCCTGTATGCAAACATGACGTGGCTGTCCACCACATTCTCTTCAAAGCAAGGAATATGAGGGGCACAACAAGCTTTCCTATACACGATGAAATTTTAATAGGTGGAGAAGACAAATATTGTGCCAAAGTGGAGGACACTGTGACGCGATGCCATGCCAGACCAACAATTGGTTCTTTGGCCGTAGCTTTTGCAGGTTTTGATACGAGTTATCAGCTAAATGATAGTGCAATACTGCCAATCATACACCATCTAATCTAGCAATTTGTCGCGAGACTAGGAAAGATCTATGGTGTCATCACGAACTTTGAAGCTAATATGACGACAATTTTGGTTCTACCAGTTAGAAACTCAGACAACTTGAGTACGATTACGGTTCCCAACAGATGATTTGAAATCCACAGTAAATGTCCAGCACGGCCAATAATGATTCACTATTTTCGACCAGATCTTGCAGTAACATCTGCTCATCATTGTGATACCGAAAGCCTTCTACTATCTTGCCCCTATTTGACAACTATACGAACTGCAACTTATATGAACTTTTTTCTATAATTCGTAAATAAAGGAGAGCCAGGATTTTTACGAATTGCAACGGGGCAAAACAATCTGTTGCTGCTTTGACGTTTTCCCAAACTATCCACAACAAGGGGCTGTAACTCAGTGGTAGAGTGCTCGCTTTGCATGCGAGAAGCCTAGGGTTCGATCCCCTACTGCTCCAAACTCGACATTCTTTTTTTTTTTTGAAAAAAAAAAATAATAATTCACGATCTTTTCCTTTTATGGCCAGCTACTGCGGATAAGGTGACGAGTGCCAAGTAATACAGTAGAAGTCAGCAACACACTCTCTTATAATTTGAGGCCGGCAGTTGTATAGGATTTTTCAAAAAATGATTGTGTCCGACATTTTGAGTCATGAAAATGGTGATGGATCAGCCAACTTGACAAATTTTTGGCGTTATAGTCTCGGTACGCAAAGGCTGGGGCCGGGTTCCGTATGACTCTTCGGTCCGAGTATAGTTATGGAAGCTAGAAACTTGGCTGCCAGCACTACGGGCAGAATCGGCAGACCAGACACGTGGTATTGAAAGAAGACTGAGGAAAGTAGTCACAGCCCCCGATATTTATGCTACAAAACATTGTACAACAAGAGAAAACACTTTTTTTGTAGATGGAATAAACGCTAAAAGCAACCCTACAAGGCCAAACATGCGAGGTGCTAAGTGAGGATCCATGTCGATCGACTTCTCCGTCCAATTATCGTGACTTTTTTTTATTCGTACATTTTTCTTAGGCTAGGAACCGTTTTCAACTGCGGAGCTTCAAGTGGATTCTGTCTCCAAAAATGGTAAGCCGACTACGGAGGCATAGGATCTTACATTATCCTCTCGGTTACCAGAACCAGAAAAAAAAAGCTACTCACCAACCTTGATGGCTCCCCATCTGTACACCGCTCATAATGGACGCCACCAAAACCACGGCTGCTCTCCAGCTGCAAGAGCTTCCCACTTCTGGGCCATCTTCTATGCGTGACAACTTTACGAGCGATCAGCCTTGTGAAGAAAGTAGTGAATCGTTGCGTCCAGAATCACGTTCTCTTGCGGCCAGAGAATCCACGGCCGGGGCATGGCTGGCTGTTCTCGGCGCCTTCTTGCTTCTTTTTACAAGCTATGGTACGTTGGTCCGGCAAACAGCAGAAACGAGATCAAAAAGCTCATGAGTTCTTGGACAGGCTTCATGCAGACAATTGGCACGGTCCAGTCCTATCTAGAACTCCACCAGCTGTCAGAGTATAGCTCGCGAGACGTGGGTTGGATCACCGGAACCTTTACCGCGCTCGCCTTATTTCTAGGTATCCAGGTCGGTCCGCTCTTTGATGCCTATGGACCGCGATACCTCGGCCCCGTAGGGTGCCTCATCTATATCCCTTCACTCTTTGTGCTGGCCGAATGCCGCCAGTATTGGCAGTTCATGCTTGTGCTCGGCATCTGGGGCGGCATTGGAGCCGCTGTGGTGTCCATGGTGGGTGTCGGTGTTATCAGCAAGTGGTTCATTCGCCGTCGCGGCATGGCCATGGGTCTGGCTCTCTGTGGGTCGAGTATCGGAGGCGTGGTCATGCCGCTGATGCTGCGGAAGCTCTTGTCCAGCCTTGGGTGGACCTGGTCGATGCGGATCCTAGCATTTCTGTTGATGGGGCTTATGATAGCCGGATCTCTGTGCCTGCTGCAGCCTCTTCCCGAGACACCAGGAGCAGTTCCACGCAGACGTGTTGTCGTGCTCAATTTCCAGGCGCTTCGGAGCGGCGCTTTTGCCTTTGTGACTCTGGGCGTGGCAGCTCTAGAATTTGCCATCTTTGGCGTTTTCTCGCTCCTCCCGACCTATGCCACGGCCGCCCATTTTGACACAGACGCGAGTTTTATGCTCGTGGCTGTGGCCAATGGAACGTCCACGGTTGGCCGCTTGTTTGCAGGACTCACGAGCGACTACTTTGGCCATTTCAACGTTCTTCTCGGCATGATTGTATTCACAACCACCTGTACAGCAGCCATTCTCGTGCCCTTTGGTTCGAGCTCCTTGGGTGCTTTAATCGCCTTCTCCGCGTTATGGGGTTTTGGGAGCGGCTCTTTTATCTCGCTAGCTCCCGTATGCATAGGGCTCATCTGCGACACGGAAGACTATGGGCGTTATTTTGGTTGGTTGAGCCGCATAAGTCACTTCCTATTGATTGGTGTAACTAACGCGTGGTAGGCACAATGTACTTTTTTGTGAGCTTCTCGCTCCTCATGGCTCCTCCTTTGGGCGGCCAGATGCTCCGTGCCTGCGGTACAAGAGCATTGGCAGGTCTCTATGTGGCTGTTGTGGCCCTCGGTGGCATCTGCTTTTTCTTTGCGCGGCGTTGTCTCTACCGAAAGCACGGTCTCCGGATTTGGGCCAAAATTTAACGAGAACTCGAGCACCGCCTACAGTTTGCGTACCATGAGACGATATACGATTGACGAAATATTTCGCTATAAGCAAGGTGTTACGGAAAGCGCATAGGTCGGTTGATCTTCTACATGCATGGCGCAGGTTTTATATAGAACAGATCCATCCTTTTGACAATTCAATCATATTTCGAATCTATTCCTTCTTTTGGTCAAGTTTGCAGTTGGGCTGCTGCTGGCTTCTGTCACCGCCTCACATCCAGACTGCCTCAGGCAGTATGAGTCAACGAGGAAAATCCAAGCACATGGCACGGTCGCCACCCTGTCCAGACTCGCGGAGCGCCATAACCGACAAAAGTATGACTCCTTTACCTTTGTTTGAACATATGATGACCGTCTTGGCGAAAGCCAATGGGGCTATTGGTGGTGTCAGCACATTGATCACGCATTCTGAATGTGGCTTATAGGAAGAAAGTGGGCTATGGAAATTTTCAAAGAGCAACGTGGACATTGATTTTGCAAGGGTTTCCGATGTCGATAAAAGGTCTCCAACATGCGACTTTTCCACAGAAATATGGTAAAGTCTGCATATTGGTTGAAAGATGTGTCCACTGCCGTCTGTTGGATTCGCCTCCTCCTGAGATTGCCGACGAGCTAACGGAAATCAGTACACGAGTCTCCACAAACGGCCCACCCCCTCTTGTGCCTGTCACCGTGGAGAAATATGGTTCGAAACGGGGCTGTAAGACGAAAGCCACCCCAGGCTCGTACGTGACAGGATAGCTTCTGCAGTCGTCATGCGCACTACTGGCATTTCTGACGAGACTTTTCTCCGGAGCCGGGACGATGTCGGGCGTTTGTGTGCCAACGCCGCCTCTTCCACGTCGCGACCGCCCCCACTACACATGTGATCGTATTGCGGAGAGAAGTCCGCCGAGAACTGGCCTCGACTCCCATGGAAACTTATACTTTGCACATCGTCAACCAAAAGAAAGAAGAGAAACCCCTTCTACTCCGTACGTCTGTCTTGATCTAACTAATCCTCTGCCGAATTTCCCATCTTCTCTTCACAATGGCTCAGCAAAATCACACAATACCCCCTCGGGAACAGCCCGCCAGCGTCAAGGCGCTCAACCTGCCGCCTAATATCTCCTGTATGATTGTCAAGAAACGGACAATCAGCCTGGAGCCCATTCCCGTGCCCATCCTCGAACCCGACGGTGTGCTCGTCCGTGTCATGGCCAATGGCATCTGCGGCTCCGACATGCATTCCTATCTGGGCACCGGTGTCGCCGGCCGCTGTGTGGTGGAAAAGAGTGTCATGGGACACGAAGCATCGGGTGAAGTCATCGCCGTGGGCGAGTTGGTGACTACGCACAAGCCGGGCGACCGTGTGGCCAGTGAGTAGCTTCCTGTCCTGTTTTTTTTTTCGTCCGTCTTTCGAGCGCGTGACTCATCTCCACGTGTAGTCGAGCCCGGCGTTCCTTGCCGGCGTTGCGTCAACTGCAAGGCCGGTCGCATGAGCATCTGCCTCAATTTCCGCTACTGCGCTGCTCCTGGTACAAACGGCTCATTGTCGCGCTTCTTCGCCCTGCCGGCCGACATGGCGCCGCATCTTTCCGACAACATAGACTGGGATACGTCCGGCAGCATCCAGCCGCTCGCCGTAAGTAGAAAACAAAACTCCTCGCCTGCTTAGGCTAACACCAAGCAGATTGGCGTGCAAATTGGCAAGCGAGCAGACATTAGAGCACACCAGACCATTGCCATATTGTAAGCATGGACCAGAACAGTTCAAGAGAGGAGAATCTATGTTAACCTACCTCTTTTCAGCGGCTGCGGCCCCATCGGTCTGATCACAGCCGCCGTGGCACACGCCTACTCTGCCAGCAAGATCATCGCCTTTGATATTCGCCCGTCGCGCGTCGAGTTCGCCAAGAAATACCTCTCTCCATTGACAGGTCGTCCCATTATCGATCACGTCTACCTCGTTGACAAGATCCCCACGTTCCCGGGCAAACATGGCGTCGAGATCGATGAGCATGATTTTGAGGGACTGACTGTCGGCGACCAAATGTATAAATGCGCTGTGGAGCGCATGACCAAGGTTTTGAAGGAGGTTGGCCTCTCTGAAGCAGGCGGTGTCGACCGTGTTATTGAGGCGAGCGGAGCGCCTGACTCCATGCTGCATGGTGTGGCGATCGCCAAACAAGGCGGCATCTGTAAGTGGACGGCCAGAAAAGAAGACAACAGTTGAATACGGCACACTAACAGACGACAGTCCTGCAAGTCGGCCTTGGCCCCGTACAAACGCACCTGATCCCGACTATTGCCATTACCAACAACGAACTCGAGTTCAGAGGTACGTCTAGCCAGCTGGTTAGAGAAAATCGACCTACTAACACACTCAAGGTATTACTCGCTACACGGCATCTTGCTTCCCATCAGCCATCGACCTGCTTCGGCGCGGTGTCGTGGATATCAAGTCGCTGGTCACAGCCGTATATCCCATGTCACGTGCTGTTGATGCTTTCGAGGCAGTGGCATCGGGCAAACAGATCAAGGTCATCATCCGGAACCAAGAGGTGTAAAAGACTGAAAGGATCTGATGAAATAAGGGTGATTTATTGCTTATGCATAGATATTAGAAGGTTTTGTTTTATTTCCAAAGTATTAGGACTGGAAATAAGCAGGACATTTGAAAATAGTTAAATCAAGCAGATATCTTTGCTTATAATATTCAGAAGTCAGAAAGTATTCTTGAAAGTAGGCTGCATGCTCGCTTGCAAACTAGGTTTCCTATTTATTTAAACTATATTTAGGACTAGAATAACTAACACGGCACTTACAGCCTTCCACAGCTTAGAATCAGCCCTTCCAGTAACTCCATTCGATTCATTCGTTACTGTCGCGTTCGCCTCGGTCGGCGTTGCTTCCGACTCAGTTTTCAGGGTAGATGTTTCCTCTAATGTTGTCGAGGTTGATGTTGCTTCTATCTCAGTCGTTAAGGCTGAAGCCGTTGGCACTGCTTCTACCTCGGCTTCCAGGGTCGATGTTACTTCCAGACTAGCTATCGAGGTTATAGCCATCGAAGTTTGCAGCGCGCCCGTAGGATAGGCTCCAGCATAACATCCAGCGAAAGCAATAGTATCGTTTAGCCATACTGCCCCAAACATTGCCCAGGTCATAGCATTAAACCATGCATGAGGGCAATATCGAGCATGCTCAACGGCTGAAGCACTATTCTCGGCCCACCAAAAAGATGCAGCACTGCCATAGGAGGAGTAGGTGGACAAGAGAGTTGTTGGTGCAGCGTCGGTAAAGCCACACCATTTTGAATGCGGTGGAAAGGTGCAAACATGCTCGCCCAGTGCATCAGTCATAGTAGGCAGGCAGTCCTTCTGGATTTCAGTGCCATAGGATATAAGGGCGTCTAACAGGCTTCCAGTTGGCGTTGGCATTTCAAAGTAAGTCGAAAATCGCTCCGTTGCGCATTGCCACGGGTCAGAAGTCACGGTAGGTGTTACCGTGGGCAAGATTGTATCAAAAATGGATGCCACAACCGCTGTGGCACCAAGAAAGAAGACTGTGAGAATATTCATGTTGGTTCGATTTGACGTAGAATAGAAGAGGCGTGAAATCTCTGCGTGTGTATAATACGAGAAAGATACCTTTTATACAGATGTTTTCTCTTGCCGAGGAACTACCTGGCGGCTGCCTAAAGAAACTGCGGGTCTAGATCAAACTATTTAATCGTACAAGTAAAACTAACGCTGCCAAGATGTTTAACATAGTAGCGAAGGCTTGGCGTGCACCACCAAGGCACTTAAAGGTACTTGAGTAGTACTCCGTATATGTATGTGACATTTGATTTAAAGTTTGCTACAACCAAGATGCACGAATCACAATCCAGGAGTGTTAGCGAGATTCACTGGAATGGTGGCTGTCTCTATTATGTTTTAGTTGCTCCTTCAACTATATCACATTTCCTCTTGGCATCGTCCCTCTAATCACTTTCTAAAGGTTCTCAAATCCCCACTGCTTGCACCAGCGTTGCATCAGCTTCGGCGTGATGGCCTTGCTGTTGGCCATTGTCGGGCTCAGGGCCGTGGTCCTCGTTGACGCGTACGGAGGAATTTCGGCATGGGCCTCAGCAGCAGCGGATGCGCCCCGGTACGTGTCGAGCAGCTTGACACCTGGATTCCGACGAGCATCCTTGGCATCGTCAGTCTCGCTCGCCTCCAGCCGGGATACCCACTCCTTGAACGAGATCAGTTCTGGAATGCGCTCCTTTCCATAAAACTCCTGCACAGCTGGCGCCATCTCCTTCCACGTAGTCCACTCGGGGTTCACGCCGTGGTAGTAGCCAGTAATGTCCTTGGGATCGACCTTTTGCGCCACGCCACTGACCTCCAAGACCAGCTTGGCAATGCGCTCTGACGGCGTCCAGTCTACTCGGCTCATGGCACCCAGGTCGGATGGCAGAGCCTTGAGGTACAAACTGGAGGCGACAATGGTGGGCAGCCACTCGTGCCGGTTCCAAACGCCAGTCTCAGCCTCGGGACCGGCAATCTGGCCAACGCGGATGACGGCAAGCGGGAAGTCACCGGCCTTGGATGCATCGTCCAGAATCAGGCTGCCCACCATCTTGCTGGAGCCATACCCAAAAGAGGACAGTCGCAAATCGTTTAGACGCTCTTCCGGGACCATACCCTTGTTGGCGTCCCACCGGTCTGCGGATGCAATCGAAGAGATAAACGCCACGGCCACACGCTTACTGGCCCGCGCGGCAAAATCAGCCACGTTGCGGCAGCCGTGCAGATGCGGCTCAAACGTCTCCACCGGAATATTAAAGTTGACGGGCCAGGCATTGTGGATGAACCGATCAGCTTCTTGCAAGAGTCGGGAGAACACGTCAGGTGGGATGCCAAAGTCGGCGCGTGACATGTCTGCATGGTAGAACTCTGCCTTGGCGGCATAGTCCCCGACAAGGCCGCGCTCTCGGAAGGCCTTGGCCTGATGATTGACACCGCCGTCCAGAGCACGGTTGAGGCAGATGACCTTTTTGACGGCGGGATTCCGCGACATGAAGTCCAGTAAGTACGATCCGAGCATGCCGGTCGTGCCGGTAATAACGACAGTCTGGTTCTCGGTCAAAGCCTCTGGCCGGCCTCGCTTGGCCTGCACCAGGTCCTTGGTGTACTTATCCCACAGGGTCTTCATGGCTTCCACTTGCTGGGTGTCACGGTTGACTGGTGCAGCACCTTTGCCGTTGACAACAGAGCTCAGGATGTACTGTGCAAGATTCTGCGGCGTCGGGTAGTTGTAAATCACACGAGGTGCAATAGTGATATCGTCTGTCGGATGACCGATGGCAGCAAGGCCGGCTCGGAGCAGCTTTGCAGCCTTGATGGTCTGCAGAGAGTCGACGCCTATGGTATCTTGTCAGTTCACTGGCTGCTTGGAAAGAAAGGTCGCCATTTTTTTCTTGGCTTACCTGCAAGGAAGAACTGCTTGTCAGCGTCCAGCGCCTTGACATCCATGTGTTCCGCAAACATGTCTTGAATCGACTGCACCAAGGCACATTCCGAGGAGACATCAAGAACCGGCGCCGCTTCCTGGAAATTACTGCTCTGTCTCTCATACAAACTGTCGATCTCGTCTTTGTAAAGCGCAAGTGTAGCTTTCCGCTGCACAGTTCCCTTGCCGGCTCGTTCAAATGGCTTCTCGGGATCGGAAAGCATGACAAAATCGCGAGTGATCCTTCCATGTTCCACAGTCTCCTTGTTGGCCTTGACAATGGTTGGCCATATAAAGTCGATAAACTTCTTCTTCTCGTCCTCAGTTTTCAGAACTGCATTGGGCTCAATGATCAAACCGGCTTGGAACTTATCGGTGCCTACAACCAAGGCACCTTTGACTTCCTTGCGGCTCATGACAAGCTCTTCAATCGTGATGGGATTCAGTTTCTCGCCGGTCGAGAAGACAATGATGTTGTCCGAGCGGCCATAGTACGACCAGTGATCCGGCAGAGTGGGATGGGGCCGGAAAAGATCCTTCGTGGAGTATTCGTTGAGTTCTGGAAAGGTATAAAAGATACCCTGAAGGCCTGGCGATTTGGCTTTTCGAACGATGACCAGCTCGTACACATCCTCCTCACCGGGAACCTTCCGCCAATCGGCTCCCATAAGGTCAGAGTTCACAATGAAGTACTGCCACAGAGCTCGGTCCTCTTGGAAATATAGAGGAAGAACGTCAGTCTCTGTTGCAGCGATGCAGTTGACGAGCAAGACATTGTTCTTGGCCAGTTTGTCGCCGGCCTCGCGTGAAATGTTGCCTAGAATTTGTCAGCCATCTGCAGTTCCATGAAATGCCAGTGCATAATAACGTACCGCCAAAGGTCACAACATAGTTGCATTTTGCCAAAGGCGCAATGTACTCCTCACTGTGGCTCATATCCTGCAGGATCACCGGTGGCAGGATAATAGACTCAATATCCGCATACTCCATATATTCACACGCGAGATCTGCGGACATGGGCCGATCGCTGACGCCCAGCGCAAAATCCATCTTCCAGAAGAACCACAGTGAGCACAGGTATATGCCACCAGCATGAAAGAGGGGCACTAATAGGACATTGTCAGTCAACGTTGAAGGAGAGGAAATGTACGGAGCGTTGCATACTCGGATTCAGAATTCTCTTGGATCTCATCGTGAATGCATTCAGCATTGGGTGCATCCCACGCCAGTCTTGCACGTTGTGGTACTTGTCAGCAATGGAGAGGAGGCCATGGGTGACCATAATGGGTTTTGGCAAGCCCGTGCTTCCACTGGTATGAAGGACGATTGCTGTCTCATATTCTGCCTCCTCAAAGGTCTTTTTGTAAGGGAAGTTTGGGACCTCTTTCTTGGGGAAACAGGCTTCCAAGGAGTCGATCTCGATGGGCTTCATGCCCCGTTTCTGCACCCATGGCTGAACTTTGCTTTCATATCTCTCTGTATAGGCGATGAACTGGCAGTCCGTGTCCTCAAAGAGCTTCATATGAGCTTCTTCGGAGTTTCGAGGGGATGTGAAAAGAGCCTTGTAACCGGCCTTCATGCAGCCCACAAACATGATCAGGTAGCGTGCATCGTTGGGACCAATGTATGCAATAGTCGGGATGGTATCCTTGGGAGCCGGCCCACAGGCCTCGACAAGCTTGTAGGCACAGTGGTTGATTGCATTAGCAAACTGCTTGTAGGTGATCACCCTCCATCCGTCCTTGGGTTCTGACGTGCGGGGAATCTGAAAGATCTCCCCTTCAGGCTCGTCACGAGCGGCAGCATCCAAGACATGGGGTGTCAGTCGTCTGCCATAGTTGATGATATCATTGGCAGACTCGGTCTGATCAATGGATCCCATGTTGTTTTACCTGGTGAGGTGATGTAGGGTTTTTTTTTTTTTTTTTGCTTCAATATATTTTACGATACAACAACGTGGGTAGCAATGAAACAATGTAAAAGAGTAGTGTGTGGAGGAAAGGATGAAGAATAAAAACAACACGTTCTTGGGGAGAGAGGGATGTACTTTATATAGAAATCAAATACTCCGTGCAACGGATCGACATAACCGTCACTCCACATCAACGTGCACAAGCATCCATGACCAAGTTCGCTCCCCGAGGAATGCGCGTGATACCGTCTCAACACCCGGTGGAGATCCTACTTAGTATTTCCACCGCAGCCTTAGTTTTATCCACATTGTATCCACTCGGAAGTGAGCATCACAGGCATTCCCTTCATCTATTGGAGAAGCACAACTATCTTCGGAGCTGGCGTACGGAGTAGTGTCGTGGATGCCGGGATGCTGTGACATGGGTTTATGTGATATTATGCATTCTGTGGAGAATGAGACGACTGCCTTGCGTACGACGTATGATGGACAGGTTTGAACGAGAGTTTAAATGTGTATCTGTTTTCTTTTCCATCCTCGTGGCAGTCAGTTGGCTTTCCTTAGAATGTCTCTTTTATCAGTGTTGGTTTCAGATCTTGGCAAATGTGGAATCCTCCAGTACAAAAATGGACAATACTGCAATCCCGCTGCATGTCCACAGTAGGATACTACGCAGGCTAGATGCGCCCATCTCGCAACCTCACGAACAAACCAAGCCGAGGACGGAGCAAACTCCGGTAAATTCAGAAAAGGGGGGAGGAAACCGGGCTTCGGACCGGGATTGAAAATGGGCTTTAAGGTAACTTCGAATGCTGGATCGGCACGGCTTTAAAATGCCAAAGCGTTGTTGTTCGGCCATCGCAGTTTGTCGTACAGAGTACGGAGTATTCTACTCCGTACTCTACTCCGTACTTTCCGCCAAGAACACGAGAAAGGAGGGTTTAAGGTCTCACCGAAGAATTTATATCCTCCTTGCATGAGGCAGCGTAGTAATACGCTGTACGAAGTACTTGCACCGTACTCGTGAATGATTACTAATTCGCATGGAGCAGGCACAGGGTAGGTCCATATTCAGTCTGAAATACCGCACTTGACCTACAAAGGCGGAGTACGCTGTGCTCTATAAGTACCATGCGATAGTATTACGTACCATGTGGCCCACCGCTATCTTCCGGGTCGATGGCCTACTTGATAGAAGGGACTGGTAAAATAATACGACATCGAAGGGCCGAGTAATACCCGTTGTAGTGGGAGGTAACGAGTATTATTACGAGTTTTCCTTACAGGCCACATCCACCCATCTTGCAGGTACGAGTACTCCGTAATCCACTGAGAACCCCGGTTGTAACCCACCCCGAGACCCAGAAATCGGGATTTTTAAGACATTCGGGAGTTCCGAATTCCTTTTATGAATCATCAGTTGAATCATCTGGAGATGATGCTTGGCACTTCGGAAAAGTCCCACAACGAGATCGTAGCTCCCGCACCCTGTCGCCGAACTATACAACTTACTAGGGCCCGATAGTGAGTCAGGACTACGGCAGTTAAACAAGCGACGGAAGACCCCGAGACAGCGAGATTTCAACCCGTGAGACGGCCAATAATATTATCGCCATACTCCGTGGTTTGTATTCCGTTGAATTCTTGTTGGATTAGTGTCGAGAACACGGCAAACGGCCGTTACTACCAACAGAACTCCGTACTCGGTAATTCTGCACCCCCTATTTCATTCCGAGAGAATTACGGAGCAGAATCGCGAATGTACTCGGTACATGTAGAAAAGAGATATCTAGCATCTGAATTATACAACTCCAACCCATCCAACAAAAGGTAAAATTCAGGGCCCTAACAAATTAGAAGACGCCGTTTACAAAACGAAACTTACAGTGGCGGTGTATGAGCTGGAAAGTCCTGTTAGAAAGTAAGACATACGAGTACTAAAGTCAGGTCGGTGAAGGCATGATCATGGGGCCGAAACAGCGGTAGAATCTGTATGCGTTACAAGTACGGAGTACGGATTACAGAGTAATAATACGGAGTACGGGGTACTCAGTAGAGGTGTCAATGAAATGGTGGGTCGTGGTTGAGACCTCGGCACCAGTCGCTGTGGCGATAGCGGTGGGTTGGTTTCTAAATTATCAGGAGATAATTGGGATTTTTTTGCTGGACTGTTTTCGTATTGCTGTCCCGACAGAAAACTTGAATGTGAGAACTGCGATCGGTCCGTCTGATGGTCACATTCATATTAGGCGTTCTTTGTCCACTTGAGCATGCTCCGTAAATACCTGGCATGCACATTAGGCACGTACGTCCGAGTCCGATTTCAGGATTTGATACAGTGCCTACTGCTTACGGGCACGAGAACGAGTACATTGGTCCAAACGGATAACTCGGATACCCAGTTTGGTGGCCTGGTAACCAGGATCGTACGGAGGCGCATATTCTCGAGGAAGTCGGTGAGCACTAGTGGGATGTTGTGAGCATTATGGTGCGACGATGGCATAGACAGTGGGCATGGGATTCGGGAGACGAACCGGCTTTTCATTTAATACCGATATGATATTTGTATATTCGTATATTCGTACGGAGTAGCGTGGGGTAAAACTACAAGAAGTGTATTCATTTCGTCCAGCAGCTCAACAATGCCGATGAAACCCGTATGTCTTACCGGTGTCAGTAAGGAGGAGCTTGAGGGGTTGTGGGATAATGAGCACTTGGACTCAAAGATCACTGGTGTACATGTGAATCGCCGAAACAGAGTGAAAGTACGGAGTAAGTCGCCGGCATAAAGCCAAGGCTTTAATGCTCTGTCCTACCGAAGGTTAAGACAACGAACAAGACATTGATCTCATTGGAAAGCGGCACTCGGGGTTAGTTTTCCTGCCTGTCATACGGGATTTAAATTTTATGAAAAGTCTCATCTTATTTATTTTTTGGCCCGAGAAGTGGCAACACACCGGCATTTGGGGTTTGGTTGGGGTCTCGGGCTGAGTGGTGGAGGACGCTCCATGAAGAAAGCCTTGATTCTCTGCATATCGCATCATCTGATCACTTAGCTAAGACATCGTCGAGATGACTTCCTCGACGTATGTCAGACAATCCTTATGCTAGCAACCCCTCACCACGTGCAACATACCCGCGTTGTTCCTCCCCTGTCGAGTGAGCAATGGTTTCTGACTGGCGAGTCAAACTGGAGACTGCCAAGTGAGGTGAATTTTCAACATTCCACCCTTTCTTTTGCGTCAACCCCCCTCATCTCACAGTTCATCTACCTTACTCTTGGAACGCCACGAAGATGCATGAGTGGATATTGCTCCCGCAACTGCTACTCTCCTGTGTCTTGGTCCCACTGTATGCGTCAAGGCCCACGAGATTATATTACATACATCCTTTGTAGGGCTGTGGAAGACTCACAAGAATTTCTGTTTCTACTTCTGAGCACACGGAATCTTGGCAAGACAGAATTGTGACACATTAGCGTAATGCTAGGAACTGGGGTGTTGGTAAACCGCCCTGAATACGAAGTAAGATACCTAACACGGGATATCAACGGAAAACAGACCCATTTTTATCCGCGTTGTGGAGACCATTGGAGCTGGAACCATTGTCGAGATACATGTGTCACGTGAGTCGGTAGGAATTATCTCACCTTCTAGAAGCTGATACTCGGCAATACGCCTCAAACTCCGTATACTTTGTACTACCTGAAAGCTCGGTATCTTCCTAGTAAAGAAGGGGCAGTTTCTTGATGGATTTTCGCTAATCAAAAACACGCTCAACGGGAAAAGCACGTGACCACGGCCTACAACTTGCTGTTCGTCCACACGGGCTTGCGCTTCTCGACGAAGCTCAGCACGCCCTCACGCAGGTTTTCGCCGTCCTGTATCTGGCGGTACATGCCGCTCTCAGTGAGGGCGGTGGCGCGTTGGGGGCCAAGACCCTCGCCACCGAGGCGGAGGCCCTCGCGCGTGACAATGACCGCGTCGGGGGAGTTGGCGGCAATGGTCTGCGCCAAGCGAACGGCGGCAGCCACGACATCTTCGCCGTCGGGTACTACTTCGTTGACAATGCCCCAGCGCTCCATCTGGGCAGCCGAGTAGGAGCGTCCTGTGAGCGCCATCTCGGCGGCGCGTTGCCGGCCGAGCGTGGCGGAAATGCGCGGCAGAGCGCCGGCAATGGCGACAACGCCGCGGGAAACTTCAGGCAGACTGAAGCGGGCAGAGGCAGCGGCGACGACAAGGTCGCAGTTGACGGCCATCTCCATGCCGCCGCCGAAGCAGGCGCCATTGACGGCGGCGATGACAGGTTTCTTGCCGGTGCGGTTGCTGAGGCCGCCGAAACCACCGGCAGTCCAGCGATTGGCAGTCGCCGGAGAGGCAGAAAAAGAGGGAGTCGAAGACGCGTTCTGACCGTTGTGCTGGTTCCACTCCTTGAGGTCGGCACCGGCACAGAAGGCGCGTCCAGAACCTGTCAACACAGCGCAACGCAACGACGGCTCGTCGTCATACCACTGGTAGAGACGGTCAAGAGCCGCGTGGAGGGCCGTGGGAATGGCATTGAGCTGCCGCGGTCGGTTGAGCGTGATGAGGAGAATGTGCGGTGCCGGGAAGGACACGAGGACGTCGGGCACGGCCGGTGGAGGCGAGGAGAGCGAGGAGGGCGTAGCCATGGCGGCAATGAGACAAGGTCGTGGCAATTGACTTGCGGCGAAAAGCAAGAGAGCAGTGGACGAGAGGGGAAGAAGGAAATCCAGGGGAAGACCGCATGGTGCGGAGAAGTACTCCGAAGATCCGGGGAAATTGCGGCAAATCACTAAATGCGCTAGAACTGCATTGCATAAGCATCAGGGGCGCTAAAGTTATAGGTGGCTATAGGGCATTTGAGCTCGTATGAATGCCTTCCTGGCTACAAAAGCAAAAAGATACAAGACAAGAGCTCGCCTACTTGAACATCCGCAGTATGATTTGCTCAATCCACGCATGAAACGCTCTACGTAACTCTCGCAGGCGCTCTGTTCTCCTGCTTTTCTTCACCCGCTCGTTGGTTGGCGTTGTATACATCTTTGCAATCGTTTCCAGAGGGTTGTCGGTTTGCACACCTGCCAGTTGTGGTGACAGGTCAAGCCACGACTCCAGACAGCCGAGAAAGAGTCGCTGCTGCAGTGGATGATCCCCGCCGAGGCATGTTTTACCAGCTGTGTAGCAATCACCGCAGATGAAGTAGGCCGAATCGCTGGAGCAGGCACAGCAGTCTATGCATTGTCAGCACAGAAACACAAACACAGGAAAAGGAAAGACAGGAGACTTACGATAAAACGGAGCAAAAATGTTCTTGCCACACCGGTCACACAATATCTCCATGGGGCCGATCTGTGTCGGTGGGTGTGTGCAGAGGCTGTTGCGCGCTTGGAAAGTAGGATCCAAGTCCTTCATCTTCCTCTCCAAGATGGCACGACAGCCAGCTTCCAAAGTAACGTCTAGCGGTGTCCGGTTGTACTGGTCTCGTGCCATGACATCCGCCCCAGCAGCGAGGAGCTTCTGTATGACGTCTGCGTTCGATGTTTGCCCGGCATAGAACAGTGCCGTGTGCCCATATTTGTCGGTCCCGTCTACGTCGCACCCACCGGCAAGCTTTTCTGCCACAACCTCTGCATCACCAAGAACAGTGGCCAGCTGCAGATCTGTCAAGTCGGCACCGTAGAGGTCATTGGATAATTCCAAACTTGTATCTGCACCGGCTTCGGCCAGTATGGCAGCGGTCTCTTCAAACCCGCGGAAAACTGCCACCATATACGGCGTGCGGCCATACTCATCACGGTCATTCAACGGAGCCTTTTTGTCGATGTAGTAACGCACCATGTCGTCCAGGCCTTCTGGTGCGACAACATGCAGGCCGAAGTATTTATCGAGAAAGTCTGTGTGTCCGCCAAGCAGGATAAAATTGTTAATCTGGCACCAGAGCCGCACCTGGTTGGGTGATCCCGTGGCAAAACTGTCGACCATGTCGAGGAAGCCATTATCTGGATGCACCACCTGTCGCGCATGGTAAGACCAGAAGCTGGCGGCATACTCGAGCATGCTGAACCTGTCAATATACTGTCGGAAGGCGTCGGAAAACTTTTGCTCGCCGGGAAATTCCCGGGCTGGGCCGTCTCGAAAGTCGCTGAACTTTAGTATCGTCAACAGCACAGCCACCATGTCGGCAGCGTCAAACTTGGGCACAGGGATGCCAGCCGTACCAACCGTGCACGTCAACAAATACTCTCTGGCTGACTGGTGGATCAGCCGTACTGTTGCACACGGCTCTTCCTAGGTCACCGGTTGTGTTGGCAGAACAATGTACGACCCGTGGTTGACGATTGGTACCTCGCCAGTGTTTTCCGCCACGCTTTGCGGTGGCACGAGCTCGAGAAATGGTATACGTCGGACAAAGTCCTCCATGTTGGAGATGCGTCTGTCGCGCGAGTCTTCAAAGCACGTATCGCCTTGGTTGATGCTGAGTGCCGTCTGCAGCTCCTGCAGGGTCAGCGGTCTTCCAGCACACGCAACCCACTGGATGGCCTTCCACACCAGCGAAAACTCGGAGTCGTCAAAGTCATGGGAGCCACTACCGCTTGGCTGTAATGTCTGCCATCCATCGTCTTCGTTGCCATCTCCGCTATGCTTGCGGAATAATCGACGCAAAATACGGTCATATATATCCGTGATTTCCGACGGCAGCCGACTGATCAGAGCCCGCAGCCACTTCATCGTGATGGTCATCCGGTTTTTGATCTCGAGAAAAGCCAGGTCAACCCACAAGATCATGCCGTTGGCCCGCTCAAGCATGCAGCTCTTCAGATCCGACAGCTCCTTCTCCTCGACTGACAAACTTTTTGCTTTCTTGAGTTCGCCAAAGCGAATCTCGATGAGCTGGACAATATCGCCCTGCACAAGTTCTGGCTCCAGCTTCATCTCCAGCGGGTTGACACCGCCCATCCCTGGCAGGTCACTTTCTGCCATCCAGTCAGGACGGCTACTGACAAAGAGCTTCAGTGTAGCCGGCCGCTTCTTCCGGAAGAGACCTGCCACGCGGTTGACAAATTCCTTGGTCATGTCGTCCTGTGTACACTCATCCATGGCGTCGATGACGCAGAAAATAGAACGCTTTTGCGATGTGTTCAGCATAGTGGAGAAGAAGTCCCAGAGGTCGTCCATCGAAGTCATGGGCCATGTTTCCGGATGGGCGGGATCCTGGTTGCTCAGAGAGTCGCAGCGCTTGACGATTTCGCCAAAGTCGGTCTTGTTGGCACGTAAGTACTGCACGATGAATGCGCGGAGGATATTCAGACAAGACTCGACTGGTCGTTTCCGGTTGTTGCAAAAGTATGAAAGCACCACGGTATTGTCGTCGGCTTCTTTTTCTTGGTTTTGTACCAGTGTCTTTGTGAAGACACTTTTTCCCGACCCAGGCTTACCGGTGAGCAGCAGCACCTGTGGCTTCCGTGACTGGGACCATTTCTTGTAAGCTTCGCTCGCCCAGGCCCACTGCAGCGTCGAGGCTGCAGCATCTTTAACCTCTTCGACTGTTCGCATATTGCCCCGAGGTTTTCGTATGAGCACTAACAGTAGGATGGTCAGCTTCTATTTGTTTCGTAGCAATAAATCCAAACAATGTGAAAAAGGCATACCTTCACAGGAACGGCTGTTCATAAGGTCTGCGAAACGGCATGTTAATACGATGACTGCACTTTGGAATACATGCCGAAGCGCATGACCTTACTCTTTAGTGTTGTGACCGTCTTGGGGTTCAGCTTCAAGACGTCTTGCATCTTGCTCATGTCGGCACCCAGTAATTCTTGTAGAGCCTCCATGTTGTCTTCGTCGCCTACAAGCATTTCTCTGGCCGTGATGCTTTGTTCGATCTGGGCCAGTGCACCGTCCAAAAGACCAGTAAGCTTGTCGTTGATCGGCTTAGCACTGTACGGTGGTGGTGATGATTGGTCATGGCCAGGTCGGATCTTGGACAGCTTCCAAGTTGAATTGCGTCGAAGATTTCGATTCCGGGGATCCTCTCGCCGGCTTATTTCTTTGGAACTGTATTTGGTCAACCATCTGGGAATAAAGGAGGAATCAGAGTTGGATACTATATGTTAGAAACAAGAGCCAGAATAAGGTTCCAACGGGCCCTGTCGAGACGGGTTGTATGTGCATTTATCTTCGGCTCCAGGACAGTTGTCTTCACCATGGCCCACGCTTTTTTTCCTTTCCCTTGCTGCATCTGTTCTCTGAGAGGCAACATATATTCCTGTAGCGCCTCTAAGACCTTGGCACAACTTGAAACGGCCTTTTCAACCACCGCACTCGACGTCTCGGGAGGGTCATGGGTAGTGTTTAAGCCATCGAGAGCGATTCTGAGGTCTTCAAGGTTCTCTTGTAGCTCGACGATAAAGGATGGTGCACCTTGAATGCTTTCGATCAAGTTGATGAGCGTGACGGTAGTCTGGGCAGCAAAGGTTGTGATGCCGACAATGCCAGAAACGACTCCGATCACTTCCGCCATCGTTGCTTTGCAATGCAGAGTAAAACAGAGAAATGCGAGCAAGAAGGCCAGGGCAAACAAATTTTGTTTGTGGAGGCAGATGAAAAGCCCCTCTTTCTTATGGTTGGCAAATAAGGGTAGCATTGAGGCTGAAGTGCAGCAGTTATCTTTTCATAAAGGCCAATGATAGGATTTCAGCTTACGAGCTCCCATGTCCTCATACCAACAATAGTCATGATCGTCGTAAGACGATAAACAAAGGTGTCAACCGCCCACCAGTCCCACCAATCCCACGCAACGTCCACCTTACCAGACGAGTAAGCTGTTTCAGAATAACAGTAGGCCAGCCTGCAGCCTACTCGCAGTGGGTGCATCGGCTGTAGCCGGTCGTCGGATAGAGCCGTTAAAAAACATCCCACACCTAAGCTTGGGTATAAACAGTAATTATGGCTGTATATCTGAATATCTGAATATCATACAGAGTACAGCCCCAATATGCAGACCAGTGCAAATGCACTCAAGTCCCAATAGCCCTGTCGCAGCCCACAACTTGCACTTGTCCTGAGGGTCCTATCGCCCATGCATCTCTCCTGAATATCGTACACATTTCTCTTTCCCCCATTTTTTAAGCCGGTAGACCGCGCTTCTCGCTCTCCGTGAAGAAGATCACCATGCGCCAGAGCTTCTTGACCAGATCCTCCGCCTCGTCCAGAGCCTCCTGCAGCTCGTCCACCAATGCCTCTGCGCGTCTGTGCTGCCGCAGATGTTCCACTACCACCTCCACCAAGAACTGTTCCTGCACACCCAAATACTCCACCACCTTCTTCTCCACAAACGGCCGCAGCTTGTCGCGAATAATGGCCTCGTCCAGACACTCCCAGTGCACTGGCCACGCCCACAGTCCCTCGCGCTCCGTCGGGATCTCCTGCGCCAGCGCCCGCACCGCCTGGTTGAGCTCTTCGTCCGTC
This sequence comes from Dryadomyces quercus-mongolicae, assembly GCA_002215975.1. Classification (NCBI taxonomy): domain Eukaryota; kingdom Fungi; phylum Ascomycota; class Sordariomycetes; order Ophiostomatales; family Ophiostomataceae; genus Dryadomyces; species Dryadomyces quercus-mongolicae. Next base: position 357,483 of record NIPS01000005.1, read on the forward strand.
ATGCTGGCCGACGCTGCCATCGGCTCGAACTTGATTGGCACCAACTGCCGCTTCGTCGTCGCCTCCTGCTCCTCGTCGTCCAGTAGACCCTCCACTTCGGCCACCGTCCGCCGCATGCCACCACCGCGCTGCGCCTGCGCCCGCTGCGCTGCCGCTCCGAACGAGATGGTCACACGCTGAGGAGCTGCCGGCGCTGCCGCCGGTGTTGCTGCTGCCGCTGCCGCTGCCGCCGCCTCCGATGCGACCTTGGCCCGCTTCTGCTCCTGCTCCATGCCTTCTGCCTGCTGCGCCAAGAACGAATCAGCCATGCCACGTGCAGTCTCCATATCCGCCGCTTGGCGACGCTGCTCGTCCCGCTCAGCACGCCGGTCGGCTGCGTCACGCGTCTCCTCCTCCGCTCGGTCATGCGCGCGGGTACGCAGCCACGTCGTGTGATCCCTATAATAAAGGGCACTCTTGCGGTTGGCCTCCCGCTCGTCGTCCCAGTTGCGTTCCCGCTCTAGTTGGTCATCCCGGTGACGTGACACGCTATCCACCTCCTTCCGGTCTCGACCCTTTTCACGGTCCAATGCAGCACCCCGCTGGCGTTCACGGTTCACCCACTTGCGTTCTGCTTCCTTATACAGAGAGTCTTCGTCGGCCATCTTGCGGCGTATCTCGCGTCTGAAGATTTCTCCATCGCTGGCTTCCGTCTCCACGCTGTTCTCGCGCTCACGCTGGTGCTCGTGCCCGTTCGTACCGCCGTTCACAAATTCCACGGCCTTCGCAGCACTTGCACCGCGTGGCAGCGCAGCACTGTTTCCGCCGTTACGCGGACCCAGTGGAATGTTGTTGATGCTCGACGATGGACCCATGCCTCCGTCGCCATGGGCGCCACGTAGATCGCCGTGGGTACCGCGCGGACGCTCCTGGTCGCCGTTGCGGCGGCGCTCCTGTGTCTCCAGCTCCTGCTCACGCTTCAGCCGTTCCATGTCGCGCTTGATGCTGCGCTCACGGAAGGAGGCAATCTCTGATGCCACCAGCTCCCGCATCTCTGGCGGGATATCGGACAGTTCGTCGTCCTGTGCCAGCGGGATATTCAGCACCTCCACGCCGTCGCCACCAATCGCTCCAGCGTCGGTCATGTGGACATCGCCATCCGCTCCGCGCGCCTCACCTTGCGGCGGATTGAATAGGTCGCGGATCGCTGCCTCCAATGCCTTCTCACTGGCTTCTTTCTTTGCCTTGGCCTCGGCAGCTGCCTCGTCGCTCTGACCCTCCTTGTGCAGCTCAATGAACTCCAAGATGACGGGGTCGACTGCAATCTTCAACGGTACCTTCACAATGCCTGGAGATTTGTTGTCGTTCTCGCCGTCCTCGTCTTTGTCGTCTTTGCTTTCGTTTTCCTTCTCGTTCTTTTCGTTCTTTTCGTTCTTTTCGTTCTTTTCGTTCTTCTCGTTGTCGAGCTCCTTGGTTTTGAGCTCCTCTTTCTTCGCCGGCAACTCCACGCCCTTGAGCAATTCAATGGCCGACGCGAGCGAGTCTGCATCCTCGTACTGTGCAAACCCAAATGCTTCACCCTCATTCTCCTTACCGGGAGATTTTTCGGAATCCCAGCGGCGCAGTCGTCCTACGAGACCCAGCAGATTTTCCAGTTTCTGCCCGTTCAGACTCCCAGGAACGTTATACACGAAGATGGTCCGCAATTTGTCGTCGTTCGTCGGAGCAACCAGTGTGTGAATGCTCTCACGAGCACTGCCGCCAGCCCCACGGCCACCCGGAATATCGCCACCGCCGCGGTCGTGACGACCGAAATCGGGACGCATAGGCCCGCCCGAGGAGAGAGGCATGTCGTTATCACGCCAGCCTGCAGGTCCCGTCGGCGCGTTAGGTCGAGCAGGGAGGGAAGACGGGCCACCGGCACCGCCCAGTCGGATCACGGGAGCATTGAAGTTGATGTTCGGTAGATTCGGCGGCGGTTGAAAGGACGCGGGCAGTCCAGCCGGTCGAGGAGCCTGTGCCGCATTCAGCGGTTGTTGCATACCAGGCGGCGGTGCCATGCCTGGGGCAGAAGACATGCCTGGTGGTGGGCCTCAAGAAGATGTCAGCTGGGTAGCCCACTACGTGAGCAGAAAGTTGTTGGCACCGTACCATAGCCAGGGTGGCCCATGCCACGGCCAGCTCCAGGGTAAGCATTGTAATTCGGAGGATGTCCATAGGGATTCCCTATTGTTTGCTGTAAGTCAGTGTGCAAAGGTAAGGTAGACATGAACGCATACCACCGTAGGGATTGTAGGCCATCGTGATATTGGCAAAAAGGCGAGAGTGGTATCAAAAAGGAAAAGAGTAAAGTGAGAAGGTAAAGCAAACGCAACTTTTCGTTTGCGGTAGAATAGCAGACAAAAGAAGAAGAGAAAAAAAAGGAAAGCTATTTTCTCACACGCTCAAAATTAAAAGAATAAAGTTTAAAAAAAAACGCACGAGGTACGAAAAAGGTAGAAGTGTGGTTGCGTTAGCACTCGAATGTGCTGCGGCCAAGAAGAAATACAAAAACGCGATTGTGAAGCTTAGTCGAGATGCAAACGACGCCCCGGACGCTTTTTGCGCCAGTAGCGCTCTCGGCCGGACAATCATATTATCCGAGTATGGTGTCCACTATTTGTTGTGCTTGATTGTCACATATCGTATATATGCATACAAGACTACACACGAAGACCAGCTTCCTTTAGAAGAGGCAAGATCTTGCGGCCAAAATACTCCAAATCCGGTGCAAAATCATAAAAGTTGATCTGCACGCCATCGATCCCACAACGGTGCAATGCAGCCAGTTGTTCAACCACCTGCTCCGGAGAACCGATAATCTCAATATTTCCGCCCAGACCAAGGCCTTGCTTATTCTTCGGGTCCCGACGGCCACGCCAGGCATGAGCATCACTCTTCAATGACCGATTGTCCCCAAACTTTGGCTGGCCGATGTCTCCAAATCCATTTACAATGTTCTGGGCATACGCCTCTGCCTCCTCGGGTGTGTCACGTGAAATGATGATAGGGTTGATGAGAGTCTTGATCGGACGGCCTTGCGCCTTGGCCGCCGCTTTAATGGTGGCAATATGAGCGGGCAATGTCTCCAGAGCGCTGTCAATATGGGCGCCTCCCGGTGACGTTATGAAGACAATGTCCGAATAGCGTACTGCGAAGTCGATACCAGCAGGAGAACCTGTGGCATTAACGAGGATCGGTCTGCCATACAAGGGCTTAGGCGTGATCCAGGCGTTCTCTATGCGGAACGCGTTCAGCTTCGCCTCGTAAGTCAGGTTCTCTGTCTCGCCCCAGAGACTCTCCACAACATCAAACAGCTCTCCAGTCATCTGGTATCGCTTGTCGTGCTCGATCAACTGTCGGCCAAACATCTCATGCTCCACTGTGCGATGTCCTGTGACAATGTTGATACCCCAGCGGCCCTTGGAAATATGGTCCAGTGTAGCACCAAACTTGGCAAGGTGCAGAGGATGCAGAGGTCCATAGAGTACGTGCAATGTTGAAATCAGCAGGATTTTTCTGGTGGCAGCCGCCATAGCGCCCAAGCCGATGAATGCGTCGATGGAGGCCTCTCCGTCATAGTTACCTTTGGGCAGCCATTGCGCGCGACTAAATGCGAGTTCAAAGCCCAGGTCCTCTGCTTTGCGTACGATATCTAGGTTGTAATCAAATGTCCAGCTGTTGCTTGATGGGAAGGTCGAAACTTTGACGTCTTGCAGATTCAGAAAGAGACCCAGCATCAAGGGTTGTTGAATTGCATGGCTCAGTGGACTGTCTGCATGATCCAGGGGTCCGGTGAGAACAGGACCTCCCTGACGCACAGAACGACGAGACATTTTGAGATTAATATCTGAGCGGATGTCTCTTGGTTATGCCTAGGCTATGAACAGTTGTCTCAGAAAACTTGGGTCCTTAGGCACATCATTGTAATATCTATCACTTTGCTGAAGTAGAAGTACAAATCCATCACGATATGGCGTAACTCTCTCCGCATTTAGCACGTGCGATTCCGTCTTTCATATTACTTATGTGTGGAGACAGATACTAAATATCTATCAGTCAACAGTTTTATACATGGCGTTATTAGAGTTGTCAAAGATTTCAACCTATCAAAAAGATTTTTAGGCTTATTCATATAACATGGCCGCCAGGGGTAGCATCAGAACAGGTGCTCGGAAATTTGCATTGACTCTCAGTCGTCATCTTCAAATGTTACACGATATGCCGTCAGCCCTTTGGCGTGGGATAAGCACTCTTCCATATCACACAATATTGGCACAAATTTCACCATTTTTCTCTTAAAATACCCATACATAACAATACTGGAGTACAAACTCTGACAGGAGTTATATTTGGTATTTGAAGCTCTTGAAAATATCGGAAATACGAACTCGCTTTTCTATATGTACAACATTAGCGTAAGGCGCATCATTTGATGAACTCCATACATGCATAGGAGTTAGCTGTGTAAGGCTGTGAACGGTTATTATGAGGCAGAATTATACATATACTTGTAGCACGTAGCCAAACTCTCTATTTCCACCAACACCATTTATGACCTTCGTTCTTTTTGGATTCCCTGCCATCGTCCAATAAATAAATTTCAAGCACACATTTGGAGATGGTCAGATAACGGGTATTATAGGCGGAGAATATGTGGGCGGGCTCCCAGAATACTGGGAGTATATCAAGTTCCTTCATCAAAATTTTAACATCGATTTCCGCGACTACGAGGACATCACCTCCCATACAATTTGAGCTGGCTGCATACACGGCCTCTTCGGGTACCAACACTTATGATTTCGGGCGAAGTAGTCAACTGTTGACATAGCTATGTACCATGTCTACCTTATCGATCTCAGAAGATGGCAATGGCATTTGGAGGGCTCGCCACGCCGCCTGGCACCTTAAGTGGCACGCTGCTGACGAAGAAGGACCAGCGCTGCAGATCAGCACACTTGCGGGCGAGCGCCTCTAGATCGAACAGCTCGCCGATGGGCACGCCCCAGCCGGCCAGCATCCACTGGTGCAACAGACCGCCGCCCTGCATCTCGGCCTCCCAAGCCTCGCCAGCCCAGATCCCGCCAGGGTGTGTGTGCGGTCCTCCGATGGGTGCCCGCTCGAAGCTGGGTGCATCACCAGCCACTGCCGCAAAGCTCTTTTCCCACATCCACCGCAGCGTTTCGGTAGTTGCCGCAATGCCGATAAAATTGGGTGCCGGCCGCTCAGCCAACGCCTTTTGCTCCGCCACCGACAGCTGCTCATACGCCTCCGTGCAACCGCTGCGCACCAACAGGATATCGCCTTTTTGCAGCGTCACACCTTGGAACTGCGCCACGCTGTCCAGCTCGGCCGCCGTAATCTCGGTCGACTCGTGCGGTGTGATCTTCTTGCCGTGCTTCTTGCAATACCCAGCGTAGTCCAGCAGCACGCCGCGGCCGACGATACCGCCACGTTCGACCCATGCTGAAAGTGTTAGTCGTGTGTATTGGAAAGTACAGAGGTTCGACACTCACCATCCAACCCATTCACATTAGACTTATCCAGCTGCTCGGGTGCCACATTTCCATAGAACCGCTTCGCCTTTTGGTACCCGTAGTGGCGGAAGCCATCCCACTGGCTCGATCCCTGCGTGTTGAACTCGACCAAGTCGTCGTTGACTGTGCGGGGTTTGCCCTTTGCGTCCAACAGCACTTTGCGCTGCCACCGAAAGGCTGGCCGGCCGAAGCTGGGTTGTGACGGCTTGTTCAGCGTCCAGTCCAGCGACACGCGCTCGCCTGTCCGAATCTCTTGGGCTGCCGATGCCGCTACATGGGCTGGTGTAAGCATATTGAGCGCGCCTAGTGCATCATCTGGGCCGTAGAGCCCCCAGGCATTGCCTGGAGGGCCATTTGGGTCCAACGGAAGGCTGGAAAACGGAGGCCGATCAGGTACAGATGTAGACGACATGTTTTGAGGGGTTTTTTTTTCTTTTTGATTTAAATTTGTGTTTGGTTATTTCTGTAGAGAGGGAGCTTTTCCGGAGACAACTCCGGTACTGATTGTGCTCTAATTGTGTGAAGATCGGAGAATGGGATAATGTCGGAGGTGATGTCCGAAAACGGGCCTTGCTATGCTCTACAGAAAGGAAGCGCCCCGATTGGTTAACAAATAACCTGCCTACACAAATAATCGCTAAAGGCTTAGAGTACAGCTGTTTCTTCTTCTTAATGAAGCCTACGAGAGACAGCAAATAAACATCAAATGTTATGTAAACATGATTGGCTCAAAGTATTGTTGTAGCTGATGCATCTCGTTTTGAATTTATTAAAGGCAATTTTTTTGTCAGAGAATTTTTGATTATTCAGTAACCACCTCACCGTGCGCACATATTTGTGAATTTCTGAGAGGACGCAGATGGAAATACATACTATGAAAAGAAAGACAGAAAATAACTAGGACGGAATCTTTTGTCAATGAAAATCTCTTGCCTCTTCAGACCCCTTCCTATCTCCATCCTACATTTCCACAACCATGGATTCCCTCATCATTGCTCTTGATCCTGTCTACCGGGTTCTCGAAAATGCTTCCCATAATATTTCCAAGAGACAGCCACCGTCACAAACTGACAGCCTCCTTCTCCAGTTGCCAATTGAGTTGATCGTTGCCATAGCAGACCAGCTTCCGCCCGTGGCTAGGATTTGTCTTTCACGAACATGCCACTCCCTGCGCAAAATCTTACAAGACGATGGCGGTCTGCCAGCCTTGGAAGGTTACTGGAAGAAGACACATTTCCTCTACATGGTGGCCCACGACTCGCCCGACACTTGGCTCTGCGAAGTATGTGCCGCTCTTCACCCTGTCGATGCAACCGATTGCCCAACAACAACCTTGTCAACTGAACAGATATTAAAACTCTATGGCCCATCTCACGTTTCAACCATGAAGGGTGTGCCTTGAGGAGGTTGCGTGAATAGCTTCTTTATTAATCAGCATCACATTCAGCTGACCTTGAAATATGCACGTCTACAAGATAGCTGCCGACCCTACCACCGACGTTATCTGCGGCGGTTGCTGGAACCGTTCCATGCGACAAGCCAGTCGGTTGTGTTCCAGGAGCCTGTTGATCCCGAGCCATGCACGCATTCCTGTTACCCAAAGATTGTCCGAGGCCCAACAAATGAGTTCCGATACCTTCTCAAGTCTATTGTACGTTTCGATCAAAAAGACTATGAGGACTTCAATATGGAGACGCAGGATTATGAGAAGCTCTGCCCACATCAGCGGTTAAACGACTGCATAAAGATAGAACGGCGGACAGCAGGGTGGAAATATTGGCCAAATATTGCACTACTGGCCGACGCCAAATCTTTCGTTTACAAGGCGTTTCAAAAGGCAATCCAAAGGGATCAAGATGGTCCTGACGAGACCAGAGAGGTGCACGGCTATTGTCCTTCTTGCCCTACAGATTTTGCAGTGCAGAAAACGGGAGATTTCGTCGAGATCAATGTCTGGAAAGACTTTGGACCTGAGAAGCGAATAACCCACGGAAGGTGGGCGGTCGGATTGGAAAAACATGTTTTGCACATCACTACATCTGTTATGTTCTCTTCAAGACGCCGTGGCTTGGTTACTCAGGATGGTGGGAGCGTTCGGAGACTTTACGAGAAGGATTCGGCAGTTCTGTAGCCTCAAAGGAGACGAAAAGATGGGATTATAATTCAGTAAATTGAATTAGCAGAGCGTATTTTATCAACTACAGGAAACAAGACATACTGTTGAAGCAGTGCTGGAATCGATCATGACTAATAAAGCGAGAAAAATCGGGAGTATATGTCACGTGTCACACTTTATCAGCCAATCAATCCCGTAGAATGCTCAGCATCGACAAAAGGCCGAACATCACGAAAAAAACCGAGCCGCTTGCCTACAATTGGACTCCCTGCTCTCCGTCCTTCTCCTCTCTCGCCACCGAGATTGAGCCATTGGCCCTTCGCTGCAAGTCATCTGTTAAACATGGAGGCCCGGCATATTGTGCGAACTGCGCTGCGCTGCTCGACAGCGGCGCCGACGACTCTTCTCGGCCGACTCTTTTTTGGAGCTGCTGCTACTGCTACTGCTACGCCTCGGTTGTTCTCCACAACATCTGCCCGGTGCAAAAACGACCTCCCCCCGCCACCGCCTCCACTGCCGTCTGCCTCCAACAAGACTGGCCGCACGGCCTCATGGCCACCGCAGCGACCGTCGCGTGAAGCGGCCGTTCCCGGCGCCGCGCCGAAAAAGAACGCCCTCGGGAGCATGTACTCGTCCGACAACCCGACCAGCTGGGCTACGTGGTCAAGCGACGACTTTTACAAGCGGCACATGGCGGCGAAGCCACGCGGCCCGCAAATGAAGCTGCGCCCGTCGACAGGTCGCACGGTGCACGTCAGCGGCAACGTGGACACGGCGCGTGCATTTGTCATGGTCAATGTGCTGTGCCGGCGCAATGGAGTGGCGTCGGACTTTTACCGGCAGCGGTTCCACGAGCGGCCGGGTCTGAAGCGCAAGCGGCTGCGCAGCGAACGCTGGCGGCGGCGGTTCCGCGACAGCTTCAAGGCGACTGTCCAGCGGGTGTCTGAGCTGGCGAAGCAGGGATGGTAGTTGGTAGTTTCGCGGCCGAAAGGATGTGGTGGACGACATGTACAAAAAAAACACCATAGAATACAACTCATACGATCTTCATGATTCGTTCATCCAGTTACATGATCTACTGTTGTTCTGCTGTTCTTCTTCTTTCTCCACCCGCCTGCATTTGCCACTCTTTCTTGTATGCCCCATACTATTTACTCTGTATTCTTACTCTCCTAATAGTCCTCGAGTTCCCGCGTTGGGCTCGGGATAGGGCTCATCTTAATCTTTGGACGGCTCCGGAAGATAGCCTCGGCATCGTCCTGTTCACCCGACATAAGCTCTTCTGCCAGAACCAGCGTGTCATCGTCTTCTTCCACGGCATCAAAGGGCGAAGCTGGGACCCGCGGCAACTGCCGGCTCTTGCGCTGCGACCGCCGCCGTTCCAGCTGTGCTTTTTGCCGCGAAGCCTCGAAACCAGCCATGCTCCTGCGGGTGCGCTCAACAAGGTCTTCATGGGCGGTGCTGTTGGACCCTTCACCGTTGTCAGGGACATTGAGGTTCACAGATTTGCCCTTTGTCGACGCAGGAGTTGTATTGCGCCGAATGGGAAGAGTGTCAAAGTCGGGCTCGTCATGGTCGTCTGCCTCGGGTGTGCGCGGCCGAGTGTGAGCCATGGACAGTCGTGTTCGCTCTGCCAGTGACAGTGTGTGCCGTTGTTTTTTCTCTGGCGACGGCGAGGCATTGTTCATGGCCTCCAAGATGTGGTCGGCCAGCTCCTGTGTCGGCGACGGCGATCTACATAGGCCGTCATCTTTGTCTTCTGGTGGGTGCATGACCGAAATATCCGGCACGGCAGCCATCTCCTCGGCTGGTGGCGACTTGGCAGCCGATGGCCGAGTCGATCGGACCGGCGAGGGCGGAGTCTTTGGCCTCGGCACAGCCTTGGCGGAAGTGTGTCGTGGCCATATGGGAGGTGATGTTCGCTGGTGGATGGGCTGGTCCACGGTCTCATCCTGTGAGGCTGACTGGGCCGGAAGTGGCTCTGGCTCGTCATCGTCTGAGTCATGAGACTTCTTGGCCAAGTTAAACGTCAAGCTCTTCTTGGTGAACAGCACCCGGTGCGATGGCCTCTGTGGATTCAGGGGCTTGTCCTCTTCCCGCACGGGCGGTGGGCTATTTTCCATAGGCTCTTCCATGTCGCTAATATCAGATAAGGCATCCTCGTCTGACTCTTCTTTGCTGGCATGGCCTTCTGCCGCATCAGATTCCACCGGCCGGGCCGTTCTGGTCCGTAGAAACGCCATTAGAGGCAACTGAGACCGCTTCTGCGTCTGGTTGATATGGGCCAGCTCCTCGTCCAATCCCTTGATCAAGTCCGCATATTCACCCTTCTCGGGCACCGCCGCCTCCTGGACAACTCGTACCTTTCTTGGACTCGTCACGGCTGGACAAAGGCCTTTGTGTGCTCCGAATCCGAGGTCGATGCCTCGCTTGGACTGGGACGCTGTCTTCTTTGTCGAATCATCGAACTGGGCACTATTTTTGCCAAAGACCGTGCGGCGGTAGTCTTGCCATCGCTGAAGCCGTTCTTGCTGAAGACGCACACGCTTATCCATCTGTTCCAGCAAGCTGCGGTTGCCGTGCCCCTCGAGCTCAGCCAGCCGCCCGGACTGCACGCGCCGCCAGACGCGGTCATACGGCGTCGATAGGAGCCCATCTGTATGCGTACGTGCATCGTCGTTGCTGCTACCGCTGCCACTCAAAAGAGCATCCATCCACTGCTCACTGCCTGTCCAGTTGTTGCGCACGGCCCGCCAGAGGTCGAGCTTAGCATCATCGGACAGTTTGGTATCTTTTTCGGACGCCTGGTCCTTCTCTTCCAGAGCTTTCAGCTCCTCCCGCCTGCGAGAAATGCTGCGTTGCTTCTGATCCAACAATTCCGAAAACTCCTTGTACTGAGCCCGCGCAGCCTCCTTGGATCGGAGTCCGCGGTCCAGCGACACGCGGTGGGCCAGGATGAGAGCATAGAGCGGTGTGCGCTCTGCTGCATAGTCGCGGCTCTCGAGTGCCAGGGTCTTGGCTGCGGCTGGGTAGTGGTGGTGGTGGTGGTACTCGTACTGGTCTCGTCGTCGGGTCCGAGATGGTGGTGGGTCCTCGTCACTGACCACTTTTTTGAGCACGACCGACGAGAAGATGGCGAGCACTTCTTCCAGCCGCTCGCCCCGACACTCGTCCAGCATTGTTTTGCGGAGGATCGTGTCACGTCCGAGGATCCCGCTCTTCTTGAGTTGCTCCAGCGCTCGTAACAGGGCAGCCCGCAGGCCCAGCGACTGGACCTGGTCGGCCGGAGGGAAGTACTGCTGCATCTTCTAGCTGGTGTGTCAGCAAGCCACAGGGGACGTGAGAGCGGTGGCGGCGGGGACGTTGGACCAAGCACTTACACGAGCCTCGTCCGCGTCCCAGATGCAGAAGAGATGGTACAATGCCCATTCTACGCTCTGGATCCGCTTTTTTTGTCCCTGTCCGGCATCTCTGGTGGAAAAGGTACGAGCTGTGATATCGGGCCAGTCTGGACGCAAATCGAGGTCGAGAAGACGCAGATTGGTGAGGAACATGGCGATATTAGACGGTGCTGCAGAGACTTGAGGCAATATAGCTGGCGAACTCGCAAGAACCGGAGCGGTCACCGACTCGGCATTGGCGGCAGCTGGCCGGCCGTTCGGTACGCGACCGGACCTCATTCGAGAGAGGAAAGTCGTCGACTGCATGGCAGTAGCCATGGCTGCATCGCCCGAGCAGATATGGTAGGTAGGATGAAAAAGGGGGGAGTGTCGAAGAAGCTGCCGAGAGCCGAGGGATAATACCTGCGCCTCGCGAGCGTGGTGGACGGAGTACGACGTAATATCGCAGCTGACCAAAGGCTTCTTCAATTGCCAGTCAACAGAAAACACGGCAGAAGGGACTAATTACAGGCCAATCGTACACCTGCCCGGCCGTTTAGTGGGGTTCCGTAGGGCCTGGACGCTAAGTCTTCAGGGGTATTTTAGAGAGTACTCCTCTGTACCCAATGCTCACGGTTGGCGGCTATAATTGGGACCCGGTTTTCCACGCGGATCTGCAATACTGATCTAACCTGCCAGGGCAATGGAATCCCGCAGTACCTGGCGGGCTGCCCAAGAGTCCAATGTCTGCACTTCCCGCGTCCAATGTTCTGTTGGGTGACACTGAAGGCACTTGCAGTCTCAGGTCTGCGATTTCACGTGATTCACGTCAACAACACCAGTGTAAACACAAGCAGTTGATCAAGCCATTAAGCAGACTTCCAGTTCACGTCTTCTCGAAAACCACAAGACCAGCGGGGACTCCGTGTGTTGGCTGAGTACGAACAGGTTCAGAAAGGCACTATGATTACGGAGTACGGAGTACGAATACGCAGTATGGAGCGCAAAGTGGTTCTGCCGGATAAGTCGTGTTCAGTATTCCGTATAATAGTTCTTCTACTCCGTACTCCATAGGGGCATCAACCAACCAGTCTTATCGCTTAATAGCCCGCTTGTCACATCCACATATCCTGCCACAGCTCCTTGCGGTATCCTTCCGTCAGCCGCTCGTCCTCACCGTACACTTCTTGCCAACCGGTGAAGCCGCGGTCCAGCACGTAAACCGTCTGCTTCTGCTCCGCTGCGGGCGCAGTTCGTTCCAGTGCCCGCAGGTACCGCAACGCAGCGCCCGGTCCTCGCTGCTGCGATAGCGCGCAGTGGAAAATAACCGTGTCGGCATCCTGCAGACGACGCAGGAGCGTAGGCCAAGTGGCGTCAAGACTCTGTGAGGGGAAGTGCAGAGCACCGCGTATGTGGCCACCAATGTAGTCTGGGCCCAAGGCAAATCGGTCAGCAAGTGGTGTGGCAAAAAGGAAAAGAGAGCTCCATCTATCTTACCATCGTCGCGAACGTCGACAACAGCCAGCTTCGGAGAGGCGGCTGGCTGCGCGAGCATGAGCTCCGCTAGCTGGGCGGCAGAAATCCGCTTCAGACTCGCGATAGACACCATCACTGGCCGGGCACGAAAGTGAGAGGAGATAAATATCCTAGGCTTCCCTGGGAGAACTCTTGCCGGTTTTGTTAGTAAAAATCGTGGCGAACATGGTGAAACAATTGAGTCCGTGAGGTATATGTGCATATTATGCATTTATGGGATGTCCCCTTGGCTCAGGCCGCTAGCCGCGGCCGCCACCGCCTCAGGCACGCCTTCCACTAGCCGCAGCATGTTCCAGAAGCCACCTTTGCGCTCGTGGCGCTTCTCTTGTTCTTCGTCATCCGAGCTCCCCCCTTTCAGCCTTGTCGGCCTGTGGGTGACAAATCACTCTTGCCTAGATCAGCCAGCCAGCCGAACACGCGTACGCGCATCTTTCCAGCATAAAGGGGGGCGTTGCTTTGCCAAAGACCAGCCGGCAAGATGGCAGGTTCCTCTTCTCAGACACCTGCGCAAGCATCCTCTACTGGAGACAGCAACAGTGATACATCCTACGTCAAGATGGCCGAGGTGGACGTGCGGCCCGACGCCGAACTCATCGGCAAGCACTGCCAGTTCGACTTTTGCAACCAGCTCGATTTCCTGCCTTTCTTCTGTCAGTCGTGCCGCAAAACTTTCTGCCTCGACCACCGTACCGAGTCCGCCCACCGCTGCGAACATGCCGGCGCCTGGGCCCAGCGGCGCCGCGAGGCCCAGCTGGCCCGGCCGTCAGCGGGAGCCGGTCGCACCATCCGCGATCTCAGCACCAACGAGAAGAAGCCGTGCGCTTCGGCCGCCTGCAAGACCGTCGTCGGCACCAGCCTCGTGCCAGGCGTGCACTGCACCAACTGCAACCGCGACTACTGCCTGAAACACCGGCTGCGCGAGGACCACGACTGTGCGAACCTGACACCGCTGGGCGCACGCGCGGACCCTACAGCAGCGGCTGGTGCGCGTGCGCGGTCAGCGCTCGACAAGCTGCGCGCCTGGGGCGCTGCCAAGAAAGAACAAGCCGGCAAGGCAATGCCTGTGCGAGCGTCGACGGCGTCGGCGGCGCAGCGCATGGCCCTCATGAACGACCTCAAGAAGACGTCCAAGGGCGACGCCAAGATCCCGCCAGAAAAACGGGTGCACTTATACGTGGAGGCCGAGGCGACGTCGACGCAGGCGAAACTGCCCAAGGGCCGCTTCTTCTACTCGCGCGACTGGGCCATTGGCCGGGTGCTGGACGCGGCCGCACGCAGCCTGCAGATTGATAATGTCAACAACCAGTCGGCCAAGGAGGAGGACAAGCTGCGCGTCTTCCACGTCGAGGGCGGCCGATTGCTCGACTTTAACGAGAAGGTCGGCGCGGCGCTGGCCAACGGCAACACCATTGTGCTGCTGCGCGGCATTGGCCCACCGCCGAGCCTCATGGAATTATAGGCGGTAATAGTTCTTTCTTGCAGCGACAGCAGAGCTGGGCGTTCTGGGGTTGTGTTTTTTGGGGGGTTCTTTTTCTTTTATTATTCAATTGCATGCAGCAGAATATGTTTTGCATACGGAGTATTCAAGCCATTTCCTATTTCAGCGCCAAATGATACATACATATACAGATTAGATGAGGGGGTTCAGAGAAGAGAGGCCCAGAATGCGGGCATGCCAGAGTGTGAAGAGAAGTCCAGAAATGCATCTAAAAGCGCGAGCACCTGCTTTAAACAACAAAAGAAATTCATAGAGCACTACAGCTCCTTCACTTTGGGGGGTCTCTGGCTCAGCGTCTTCTCGCGTCCCGTCGATGGCAGGTTGCCTACAGCCGCCTTGCCGCCAAATGTCTCGAAGCCTTTGTGGAATATCCACTCGACTGCATTCTCTACCGGTTCGTCAAACATCGAGGGCAGTGCAGGCACCACGGCCAGACCCAGCCCGATGGGACCCCATGTTCGGATAATGGGGTTCTTGACGTTCTTCATCGCCCGTCCCGAATACCGCACAACACTGTGGATGGTAAAGGCCGGCAGGCCCATGCTGGCAATGCTCTGGAAGATGGCGCGCTGTGCCATGACAGTGCGGTAGTCCTCGAGAGGCGGAATGGTGCGTGACGCCGTGGCCGCAGTCTGCGGATCAGCCGGCACGGCGCTGACATTGGCAATCTTGCTCTGGCGCTCAGTCAAGCGCAGGTCCGGATGCAGGATGCGCTGGTTCTGCCAGTATGCCTTGTAGCCCTCGTAGCCGACATCGCCAAGAATATAGGCCCAGGAGACGGCATAGGCGCTGCGCACAAGGTACGGGTGGGCCACAGGGCGAAAAGACTCGCCGATATCAGAGGTGTAGGCGACATAGCGATGGGCGGACAGCAGGACGGTACGCAGACGGGCGGCATAGGCGGCATAGCGCAAGCTAGATTCCGTAGAATCCGGAGCACTGATGTCAGGTGCACTCTGTCAGTAATTGGCCTCACGAAACACACACACACGGTCGGAAAAGGGTGGGCAAGAAAGAGAGAATGACGCACTATCCCGAGATAATCTCGTCGTAAAGGTTCTCTTCGTGATCCTGCTTGTCCACAATATCCTGCAAGGAGCTGGGGAGCTTCTTCTGCTCTGGAAGCTTGTTTTGATCATAGACGGTCTCATCCTTGAGGCCTTGCGACTTGCTTTTGACCCATGGTGACGACGATGAGGCCTTCCCGTCGCCCGGGGTGTCTTCCGGAGACTTGTCTGCCTTTTTGCTCCAGAACATGGCCGCTGCAAGATTTTGCAATTCTTTTTTTTTGCGGGGAGCAACTGACGACGAAAAGGAATCAGGGGAATTATACCGAAAGAGCGTATTTGCGCGGAAAATGTTGCGAAGGAAGGAAAGACATTAAATATTAGGGATTATTTTTGGTACGGAGTCCTGAGGCAAGCTTACAGGGCTAATTCGGCCTGTCCGGGGGTTTGCGCGGGGAGCTCTGGTGTGTGACGTCTTATGCATAAAGCAGCGCCGTGATAGGCTGGAATTTGCGGCCTAAGGTGAACCCCGTTGACCCCAAGTTTGCGTATGGATTAAAATCCGAGGCAAAAGCCGCACGTACTCGGATATATACATATTCGGTAATTCCTACTCTTTAGTTTCATAATATGCTTCTTTTTGTGGCATGCCCGCTTTCTGGCATGTTCCAGCGTGAATTTCCGGCCCGGTAATCCGCTAGCCTTTTCGGAGCTGCCAACCCGCGACAATCAAGCGCTGTTTTTTTTCTTCGTCTCCTCTTGCTCTCTTCTTCACCCTCTCGCTCCATCCGCAACCGCACCCCCGACAACCCCAAATCCATAAACAGGGCCCGCTCCGGTCGCGTCGAACTCGTCCCCCCACCTTCCCGCAAAAATGGTTGCCTACTACTCCATCTTCGGCCGCCAGGTCGCCTCTCAATATGTCAGTAACAGACGCACATCTTCTTCGGCAAAGACGGCGGAAGCTGTCCACGGCTGTCCACGGCCGTCTATGGTTGCCAATGGTCGGGTTACATGTTACTAACTTGGGTGTTCTTCCGTTGTAGCTGGCCATTGCCACTCTGACCACCCTCTTCGGTGGTGTCTACATTGCAAAGTCGGGCCCGAAGAAGACCGTTGCGACGCCGCCCATCAACGCCGCTTCTCCGGACGAGGCGGACTTTGTCAAGTGCGTCTAAACCACCCCTGCCATCCGGCGCATACGGGGCTTGTCTTCCACCCTGTACCGTCTACGAGGGCCAATTGCACGCATAATACTGACTATTGCCTACAGGAAGTTCTTGGAGGAGGCGGACGGAAAGAAGGAGTCGCATTAAAAAGGTCGATGACGACGAGAGAGTACAGATGACTCTGGACGGGGCAGGTAGTTCTCTGTCCATGTGACAGCCCATATCCGCCGTGTATATTCCTCTTGTGATGAAATAAAAGACGCATTATCGGCATGTCCTGGCGATCCGAGAGTCGGCAGCTGGACAACCCCTCATCGACGTCATTGTGACATGTCTGCTATGCAATGCCAACATGGGATTGATGTTCTTCGATGTCATGTTGCTTTGTGGAAAGATGGCAATGCCTCCGTTCTGCAAATGAGGGCAGTGTCTTCTTAAAGCTCGCCACTTGTTTGAATATAGCATGCCACAACGTCAACGACCTCCGAACGAAGGTCTCCATGCATGAACCACCAGCCCCAAAAGTTTCTGGCAATTCAACCAGTTCGGCATATTGTAATAATATTGTAATATATTGTAATGGTTCAAGGTTGGCTCCTGTGCAAGCCGGGCGTCCCGTCTGAATTCCCATGTACTTTGTCATGTATCTTTCCTAGCAACACTAGGTATTCATACCATAACCAACAACTACTACGCATGTCTTCACAACATGACACCAAACAATAGTAGACAACATCAGCTTATTCATTCTTCAAAGGTCTGCACGAGAAGTCCATAGATATGCTGCTTTCCGATTGGCCAGCTTAGGCTCCCACTACAAGGCAGCTGCGATCTAGGAATTGTGGCAAGTGCGTCTCAGTCAGCCTACTCGATGGAGTCAGATTCGCCATCCAGCAAGCATATCTAACACATTAACTTCTCTTCTACCCAATCGCAGAACAGGTTGCCCTTGACAGCCAGCTTATTCGGCCGTCTGTGCCCAGCATCTTACTTCATTTGTTACCGAGTACTTTTACTCGCGCTCCTGTTGCTGCCCGCAAGCATGGCATCTTCCACGAATAGCAATGGCAGTAAGATGAGAATCGAGAAGACCCCTGTTGAGGCAAGTATTTGCTCTGCAGCATGGCAGATCTCAAACTGACAGAGGCTCCAGGTGGTGGATCCTCGATCAGGCGCACAACCAGGCTCCTCTTTGTATGTTGGCCGCCCGTTCTCTTTGGTCGCCGTGGAGCTGTGGACCGCCTGACTGACATGGGCGTCCTGGGATACTGAGTACAGACTTCTAGATATTTCGCTCGTGCAGCGTCATCCCGACTTCGTCAACGTGATCGGCACAGACCCACGCCATGCCCTCTTGCTGTCGTCGGCCGACGCATCGCAGAACCCCTTCTTCCATGGCGGTTGCGCACGCGTCTGGGAGAACGCAAAGTCGTGGACACGAGACAGCGATGCTCCGGACTTGGGAGACAAGGAGGTGCTATATGTGACGTCTAATGCGCTGCCGACTAGTAGCAGCTCCCAGATTCCTGCCATCCTCATATCCCGCATCATCCTAGAGCGCAATGCCGACAACGAAATCACGGCCGCCGACTGGCATAAGCTTCGACCCCCGCCAGGCATAGCGATGCCGGCCGGCGTCATTCCATATTCCATGCCAGCGAGTGGCCAGAGCAGAAGCAGTAGTGGTGTTCTCTACTGCGCCCAGGGAAATTTGAGCCCCGGCACCAGCGGGCTCGTCTACATGCCAGGCGGCAAGCCGCCGCGGGCCATGGTGACGAATTACTACGGCCGGGACTTCAACTCGGTGTACGGTGTCGTGCAAGGGCCGGACGGCTGTCTGTGGTTTACGGACCCGTGCCACGGTTTTGACTGGGGATTCCGCCAGCGGCCGCAGATGCCCTGCCACGTATACCGATTTGACCCAGCGTCGGCCGAGCTGCGCGTCGTCGTCGACGACCTGAAACGGCCAACGGGCATCTGCTTTAGCCCGGATGCCCAGACGGCCTACATTACCGATGCGGATTCGCTGCACGGCGATGGTGCCCAAGACCGGACGCGGTGCGTCTTTTTCTCTACTGTTTATTTGTCTACATGCTAACGAACCTTCGGCAGAGCGGCTACGGTTTATGCGTTTGATGTACTGCAACGGAACGGGTCAGTTTTTCTTGCCAACAAGCATGTCTTTGCCTACGTGCCGCACGGAGTTCCCATGGGGGTCCAATGCGATGCGGCCGGCAATGTGTATGTTGGGTGTACAGATGGTGTCGAAGTATGGAATGCTGGAGGAGTACTTTTGGGCGTCATTCAGACTCTACGTAAGCGCCATGCATTTCCGCAAAGGGCGAGACGAGCATCATGATGGCTAACATGCAAATCCTAGACGGCGCCAGCAGTTTCTCTATTTGCGGAAACGAGATGTTTCTCTGTTCTGAGCAGGAGTTGTGGTGGGTTCAGTTTGGGTCAGGAACCGAGCCACCGACGACGGCGCCCATGATGGTGGATACAGGTGACGATCCTGTAGAAACAAAGCAGTAATACGGGTATACGAGTACGGAGTACGGAGTAGAGGTGTTTGAGGTATAATTCTCGTGAATGATTTTCACGACTTGCCGCCCGCGTGAGCGAGCTACGGAAGTATGCATATTAGGAAACTGATTTGAAAGCTTGCCAGCAATACGACGTGGGTGTGGACAAAAAAAGGCCTGGCAAAGCCCCCTTAGCACTGCCACACACATCCTTTCTCTTCCATCAGTACGAGTACCGTGTAAAGTAGATGTACGAGCACGAGTAGGATCAAGGGAACTTTCCACTTTACCAGTAGCAACGGCCGAGGAGGTTGCTAGACTACGGCACGGTATCTAATTTCGACGAAAAAAGCGAAGAATGGGTCCCGCGCGCGGCGAAGATCGTCCTGTCCGCCGCTGCGGAAACGTTGTTGATTTTACCGTTTTGGACATTGTTTCCGTTTTTGCTCTTGCTCTTTCTTCTTTTTTCTTTTTTCTTTCTTTTTCTTTTCTTTTTTTGCTTATGCTCCGTTCTTACAGACAGCCGGGTCACCTCAGCTGCAGCCTGCCGTTGCCAGGCCGTGTAACAGAAGAAGAGTCGATGGCGAAGAAGAGACAAGGGGGTGGAATTTTGAATGTCATTTTTTGGCTCCTGCATAATACTCGTAATAACTCGTGTACTTTTTCTCTCTCCGTTCAGCCTTCGGGTACTTACGTCACCAGCCACCAGCAAGGTTTGTGTTGGATGCTGTTCCCTGTCTGCATTATGCATCACGCAGTTGGGCCAGAGAAGACAGACAGGCGAATTGCATTGTCTCACTTTATCCGTGCGTCACGGTGCCGTTTCCCTCTGCTTGGCGTTTCTGCCTGTTTGCATTTCTCTTGTTGTCCTTTATTCCATGACTGCTCCTCCTCCCCCCCTCCGAGGCGCCTCGCTGCATGAAGCGTATCTCGTATACACGATACATGAACCCATGCGGGTATCGTTGCTTTCCCTTCTCGCTTTAATTCTACCACTCCCTATTCGCCAGACAGAGATGTCGTGCGGCCATTCCATCTCCCTTTGCCCCCCTCCCTTCCTGCCTGCTGATTTTTATGTGCCGTTTTCCCGTCCTGTATCCTGTGTCTTGTGTCCTGCATCTTGCGTCTGCATCTTTTATTCCGCGTTTGCCCAGAGACCAGGACCAAAGGAGGGGTGGGGAGAGGAGAAGGAAGAGGAGGAGGGGGGGCGATGGATGCGTGTGGCATATTACTCTGTACAAACCTGATAACAGAGGGTGCTTGCTTGCTTGCTGCTAGGTCGGCCAGTTGAACTAGCTCATTCCATCATGGGACGCACATGCTACCACGCCATAAGACGGCGATCATCGTTGCCGTTGTGCTCCGCTTCTTTCTCTGACCCTCGTACGAGCACTGGCTGGCTTTTTAATCTGTTGTGAGCTGGGCAGTCCATGCAGCATGCGCGCAAAGCATGCGCAAAGCACAAAATTGCGTCGTTTTTTTTCTCAACCGCGACGCACTTGTTTTTCGTGTCTCATGCATGTACTTGTAGTTTGCAGGTCGCCTCTGTTTACCCTTTTGAGCTTTCAAAGCAAGCCGGTGTTGTTCCTGCTGTTCCTGCTGCTCCTGCTACTGTTGATGCTGCTGCTGCTGCTACTGCTACTGATTTTGCTGCCGTTGCTACTACTGCTGCTAATACGAGCATGCCGTATAGTACGGAGTACTCCGTACTCGTACGGGGTAGGACAAAGTAACGTTCTCCTCCTTGCGCGTGTGTCTTGTCATGCCATTTCGTTGGGCAAGCCCCCCCGGTCTGTCACTGTCGCAAACTCGAAACCAGGGAACATCCAGGGCACGCCCGGTCCAGAAGGCAAAAAGGCAAACCATAAAAGAAGAAAAACGGAAACCGGAAAATGGAATAAAAAGGAAAGAGAAATAAATACAGAGTACATAAACAAATAAACAAATAAATAAAAGAAGAGGGGTGAAACGGTACTGTGTATGTGGGGATGGGTGTGTCTGTGGACGACATGCAGCAAAAAAGACGCTGTTTTACGTAGATTTCCAGAGGTCATATGAGACGAGGCCGATGGGGAAGACGAGTGCTCGTATTGTTGTGGGAAAGAGGGTCGCGGGCGTTGCACCTGTACCCTGTACGGAGTACTGTACGAGTCCCGTATGCGGCGGCCGTTGGCGATTAAGTGAGCGATGATCGGCTGCGCTAAGTCCAAAACCCTCTACGTGCATAAGTGCCGGGGCGCCTGTGTCTGTACTCCGTACGCCCAAGCGGAGTACTCCGTAATATGATATACCGATATTAATATATTATAGCATGTCATAGCATGTTATAGCGCGTTATAGCGTGCTGGAAGGAGCCGGCTATTCATACGCCGCACGTCGTATGCAGCGCATCATCGGGAGACGGACAGCCAAGGCCCAGGGCGAAAAGGGAAAGTAAAATAAAGAAAAATAAGAATAAAATAAAAGAGGGAATGAGGAAACGAGGGAAAGACCAAGGGAATACGGCGGACAGGCGGGATTTGCAGCGTTCCTTCTTCTTTTGTCTGGGTCCTGCTCCAAGACTCGCCGCTCTTTCTGTTTTTGCTTTGCTGCACTTTGGTTCTCTGCTCATCTCGGCTTCTAAGATCGACCCCCTCTACAGACAAATCCCCACACCCCCACTAACAGAAAGCTACTTTGTAACTGGGCGCTCTGCCGGCCGTTCGCTACGTGCCCGCCAATCTCTTCCCTTCCTACACCCCCAGCCTTCCCATTTTTATTTTATTTTATTTTATTTTATTCATTACCACCCTTTCGCTCCTTCCCTCCCTTTTTAAAAATTTTATTCCTCTCGCGCCGCCCGCCCCCCTCCCCCCCCCAAAGCCATCAAACTCTCTTAACTTCCTATCCGATATTTTTTTTTTCCCCTTCGCGCGCAACAAAAGGAATAAAATAAAAAATAAAAAATAAAAAAACGGCCAACACGCAAATAGCCTCAATACAACGATGCGGATAGCAGAGCTGGCAAACAGACGACCGCTCTACTTCTAGACCGCAGCTGCACATTCATTGACCTTTTACCCTACCACCTTTACCACGCCACCCGTCAGCACCCTGTTTGTCGCTGCCGTCTTGTCTGGCCCTGCTTTTGGTCACTGCCAAAAAGCCAAACAGCCAAAAGGCCAAAAGGCCAAAAGGCCAAAAAGCGCTGTTCTCTTTTGCGAATAACTTCACAGTATCGCCCAAAGCGAAAAAAAAGCATACGTGCCTGTGGGCGACGAAGCTTGCTCCTGCTCTGCTCTACTCTACTCTGCTTGCTTGCAGCCCACCATCCACCCTGTCTACTTCTTCTGTCCTCCCTGGACATTTTGTTTAGGCGTTCCGGCGTCTTTCAATCTTTCGCATGATTGCTTGGCTTCTTCTTCTATCCTGCTTCTCCTCCTCCTCGCCGCCCTCTCACACACACCCGAAGCTTGCAGTCCCACCCGCTCTCTTCCTCGCTGCTTCTCCTCTTTGTTGACAGAGCTTTTGCGCCTGTGCCGCTTTTCTCAACCTCTTCCCCCCTTCTCTATTTCTCCTCTTAACTTCTTCCCACTCTTCTCTTTTAATTTCTTATACGGACCACCTCCCTATTGTCATCAGCTTCGTTTCCTCCATAACATCCCTGTCCTATATACGCCTACGCGCGCATTTCCTCTGTTCAGAAGCTTTTCCTCCCACACACTTCTGTCCTCCCTCGCGCGCGCGTTCATTCTCTCCCCAGCCTCCCTACCTACGGAGCAATCCGTACACCTTCGTCTTATTGCTAGAACGCGCTCCGCTTAGTTCATATCCACCCGCCCCCAATGTCAGAAGGGGCGGTGGACGTGCCTGCGGCCCCGGCAACCCCCAGCGCACCCACAGCCGCCGCCACAGCCACCACACCAAACAACGCCGTCACCAGCGCCGCTGACTCGGATGTCAAGGCAGATGCTAGCACTGGTGTCGTCGTCCCCGGCAGCAGCACACCCAACATCGACGCGCAGCCAGGAAATCTGGCGGTAGCAGTACCCACAACACCTTCGTCTACGCCGCAAAAGGAGCGGCACTCCCTGACCCTCGACCAGCGACGCGCCCTGCGACGGTGGGCCAACACCCAGGCCAGTCGCCCTTCGCACAAGCAATGCATCGAATGGTTCCACCGCCAATATCACCAGACCATTTCCCAGTCCACCGTCTCTCACAGCTTGTCGCCCAAGTATGCGCGCCTCGACGGCGAGCCCCAACTGTCGGGCAGCCGCCTGCGCTTTGGAAACTGGCCCGAAGTCGAAAAGCTTGTATTGCTCTGGTATCAACAGATGACCAATGCCGGCCGACACCCAACCAACGAGGAGCTCGCCGACAAGGCCAAGAACATTTTCACCCAGTTACCGCGCCACCGTGGCGAAGAACCCCCCGAGTTCTCCCCCGGCTGGATCCACCGCTTCAAGAAGCGCTATGGCCTCCTCATTCGCCGCCAGCGCCGCCAGTCCGTCCTCGGTGAATCTTCCGGCTCCGCTGTCGGCGATCCAGCCACCGACATTGTCTACCTGGTCGATGCCGTGCCGGGCTTCATGAACGTAGCCCCCGACACAAGTCCTGTGCTCATTCGTGAGAACATCCAGCGAATCTTGGGCATTGAACCAACCATTGCCGTGTGCGCACGCGTGCGCGACGAAATTATCCGATATGGCGGAGGGAGCAGCGATCCCGGACACGGCGGTCACGACAACTCTGCGATAGCCGCAGCCGCAGCAGCCGCCGGTGGAGGTGGCGGTCTGGTCGGCGGCGGCGGACCACCTGGACTGGCCTCGGCCACGACATCATCCGAAGCCTCAGCAGCCACAGCTGCGGCAGCAGCAGTAGCAGCAGCAGCCGCCGCCGCCGCCGCTGCCGCCTCCGCAGGGTATCCCCCCTCACGCAGCCACAGCCACGACCCACAACATCAACAGCATCCGTCGCAACATTCACAAACAATGAACAGTAGCGGCGGCGCTGGAAGCCACCACTCTAATGGGCACGGCACCTCCTACCCGAACCCTGACGACGACCCAGAAATGGTACTACAGAACGCGCTGCGGCAGTTGCAGCAGCAGGAAGAAGTGGAAGCCGCCGAGGCGGCTGCGGCCGCACAAGCCAGCTCCAATGCTGCAGCAGGCGACCACCGGGGCGGGTCCAGTACGGCCGTAACACCCACCAAGGGTGGCGGAGAGTCGGTGCATGGACAGACGGACCAACCAACTCGGTGTCCGTTCTGTGTGAATCAGCGGATGCTACGGTCGATCAAGGAAGCCGTGGAGCATATGTCGACCCATGTCGTTGTGTGATGAGAACCCAGGGAACAGGGGGAGAGGAGAGAAGCTGAAGAAGGTGTTGCTGAATAATAATTTTTTTTTGGTCGGTTTTTGAACTCGATTTCTCTTTTTTTTTCCGTCTCTTTTTCTCTTTCTTTCTCACTTCTTTTTTGCTCTACACGGTTTAATTTCCCTGATGCGGACAGCCACTTTTTCTTTTCTTGCGCGTGATGACGATGCCGGACGTCTGAATATAACCAGAAAAAAGAAAACCAAAGAGAGCAGAGAATTGCTGCTTTTGACGAAACGGAGATGCCGCGGCTCGCACAACTGAAACGAAGAGCATGAAACTCAGCATCGGGGTTGGATGGACAGGACAGAGAAAACCCACCGGTCGCATGGAACGTTATATGGTTGTTGGGCGGAATGGCTTTTCTCTTTTTTTTTTTCTCTTTTTTTTCCGCGATTCCTGGATTTTGTTTTCTCTTTTTTTTTTCTCTTTTTTTGGGCTGCTGTTTTCGTTTGCATGTGCGGCCCAGTCCAGACGCAGACCCATACCCGCTCGGCATACCCCTTGTGTTTTTTCTTTCTTCTCTGATTTAAGTACTTTCGCGCACCTCCTGGAACACATCGGCTCTGCAAGGCTTCTTTTCTTTTCGCGTCCTTCATTTTTTTTTGCACATCGATATCCCACCGCTTTGCCGCTTAGCTTTCCCCCCCTCCCCCTCCCACCCTTCCTTCCCTTCCCCTTATTGCATGGCGTTTTGATTTTCTCCGACTTTATGCTTCCAAATATTCAAGATACCTAGAGTACCTTCCACCTCTTACCAATTTTAATCGAACGCACTACTACTACTATAAGATATCTTACTATATTGGAGCCTTGAGGCTCAGCCTTGAGGCATTCGTATTATTACCATAAAGTCAGCCTCGCGCTATGCAAGGCTGACGACCGAATGAACACCTATTGGCACAACTGATATTCTTGCTGGTGTTTATTTTCATGGTTACATGTGTGGGATGCATTGAAATAAGGCGCCTTTTTTTTCCTTTACAAATGCCTTCCTGCACAAAAAAAAAGAAAAAAAACACAAAATGTCTTCAGTTCATACAGTAGTATCCATCCATCACATCATGCTTACAAAGAGGTAAAGGGCAAAAAAAAGGAAAGAAAGCTCATGAGAAGCTGGTTGGTATCATATCCCCCGTCATTCCATGGAATCCAGACAGTCGTGGGTATCCCTGCTTCTAATTCCGCAATCTCATGAAAAAGTCAAAGAAATAAAAGAAGAGGGAATAAAAGAAGTGAAAAAAGGAAAAAAAGGAAAAAAACAGACAGCAATCAGGGTCAGAAACAGCCCGGGGTTCACTGCCAGAAACAGAAGACAAAAATCATAGGTTCAGGATAGAAAACCCGTTGCCGTAAACACCCCTAGACGCCTCAACTCGAACGAACCTGGTGCTTCAGAAATGAACCCCATTTTTCGCTCAACGTCCTTTGATTGCCTCACGGCGCAAAGATCTTCCCTTTCTGCAAACCCTAAAAAAAGCACGAGGATGGAAATGAGAAAAGAGAAATCGAGAGAAGGTAAAACAAAATCAACCTCCTACACGACCTCAATGAAGATCGTCAACTTCTCGTTCCGTTGCAAAGCCATATCGAGATCGTTGTCGCTCAACATGCTAGGCCGGTCACCAGTGGCATCGTCCTTGTAGGAGAGCTGCAGCTGATCGGCGGCTGAGATTTTCAACCGGTCACGGATTTTATCGCACAGGTCTCGGAACTGGATGTCGGATGGCACCCGGATGGCGACAAGCTCATTGTTGTAGCTGAGCTTGACCTTCATAACCTGGGCCGGTTGCTGATTGGCACCGGGGGACAGGGAGCTCTGGGACGGCTGCGACAGAGAGGACGGCTGCCGTGCCATAGATGGTTGTTGGCCGCCAAGACGCCCGACGGATCCATAACCACTGTCGAGCTGGCTGGGAGGCCGTTCCATCGAAGAATCACCCGTGAGCCGCTGCGACCCGGAAGTATCCTCTTCGGACACAGCCGAGTCCATTTCGTAGTCACCCTCACGGGGACTGAAAAACTGCTTCACCAAGTCACAGCGAGAAATGTACTGGGGCTGCGCCAGGAGGTTCTTCACGTAAGCGTCGAGGTTGTGCAGACGACCTTCCGTAATGGCGTCCGTCACATAGCTGACAGGGCCAGGCATGTACGGCAGTGTTCGCTTCTTGGTGCCGCCGTTGCCGGCCTCATTGGGGAATTCGGTGAGCAAGGCGATCTGGAAGTCGTAGAAGTCCTCATAATACCGTGACAGTTCCCAGTGCCGCCCGTCTTCCAGAACAGCCTCAATGACAAACCAGTACTTATCCTCGGCAAAGCAGTACCGCGGAATGTGTGCAGAAACCGGAGCAAACAGCTGAGAAGACGTAGACTTGGTACCATACGATGCTTGCTGCGGCTGCTGCTGCTGCATGTTCTGCTGTGTGTTCCGTTGCGAATTGAAGCCTGAAGTTGGCTGAGCCTGCACAAAGACAAAAGTTGTTAGAGCCAGGAAATCCACGGCCTCTGCCACAGTAAGTGTTTTGGGGGGTCCCACATATCCATTTGGCTGGCTTGTTCGGACACCAGCGCCCTGCTGCTGTTGCAGGCTCATCCGCTCCATGCCCTGCTCGAGCGGTGTCTGGCCGCCGCCTTCGGCACCACCTTCAAACTTGCCCAACGAAATGCTGCTATTCTTGTAATCGGCAGCCATTCTCTTCCATTCTTCGACCTTGGGAATGCCGGCTCGGCGAATGGCATCCTGCGGGTTAGGGACTGGTATGTTCGAAGCCATGTCGCGAATCTCGACGAATGACACGGGAATAAGTCCAGGACCACCGAGGCGGCCAATGGGCTTTGCGACGAACCATTCGGGGTTCGATTGGGCGATCACAATAATAGCCTCTCCCGCTTTGGCCTCTAGTTCGTCCGCTCGCTCAGCTTGAAAGTCGTACATGACGATACCATAAACCATGGCGCCATTTTTGCCTGCCGATCCTGTCTTGGAATCACGCTTGCTTCCGGGTGACATAGAGGGGTTCATGTTGCCTCCTGCAAGTGCAGTTTCTGAGTACCCAGAATCGTGGTCGGGGTTCTTCGCCGAGGGGGGGGCCGAGCGGCCGGGATCGGACTGGGAGCTATCTCTCTCGGTGCGACCAAGAGCCTGAAAAAAGGCAACGGGAACGAGGCCCCGTGCGTCGGGAAGAGCAGGATTGCATGCTTCGTACCAGTCCGTGTCGTTTTCGCGGCCGATGACGTGGAAAAAGTCGCCACGGGAGAAACTCAGCTCCATGTTCGACTGCGCCTCATAGTCGTAGAGTGCCCGAATCACCTGTCGCACAGTAGTTAGCAATGGGACAACTGTCGATTACATGACACGGGAAGCAACAAACCTTCTTGGGAGGGACGATGGCCACTGCGGATTTCGGGGTGATGGAAAGATGCGGCGGTTTGCTGGCATCCTTTTCGCCCTTCATTGATCTGCGAAGGGCCTTGAAAAAGCGTACGGACGTCAGCTTCATGATTACGTTTGGGGAGTAAATGGCAGGGGGGAAGGCAGAATAAAGAGAAAAAAAGAGAGAAAAGGAAAAAAGGGAAAAGGTTCTAGACGAGTAGTGACACACCTTCATCTTGTCAAGCTATATGATGTGCGTAGCTCACAATGTGGTTGTGGGGGTCGAGAGGATCTCGTTTGCAATCCGAGTAAAGATACCCGTCACGGCTGCTCAGTTTGCAACAGTAGCCGTGAGGAGGTTGCAGGTAAGTTGGTTCGTAGGTAAGCCTTACGGTGGAGAGCCTGTGTTCATAAATTAGCAATGGTATTCAAAAAGGTTTGGGGTAGTATCGCGATGCCGCTTCGGGGTGTTTCCGGCCACAAACAAGACAGACAGGGACCAGAAGGGGCGAGAGGGGGGCAGGGGTGGGGAAATGACTGCGAGGTGTCCCAATATCGTGTGAAAGTGCAAAGATGAGCTATGGTGGGTATGACGAGGAGAAAAAAAAAAGACAAGCCCTCGACAGGAAATTTTCGTCGCAATCCAAGGCGTGAGACGTGCACATTAGATTACTGTAATGTTGCTGTCGTGTGCAATAGCTACACAGACGAGGCACAAGAGGACCAGCAGGGAAAAACAGGACACGGCGAAGGAGAGAAAACAAACAGCAAACAGTGAAGACAAGACGTTCGTGAACTCACCTTGAACTTGTCCTCTTACAATGTTCGTTTGCAGCTATGTGGTCGGCGTAACGAGGCGGAGGCCGTTGGTAGAGAGACGGATTTTGGGAAGCAGCCGATATTTGTGTCAGACTCTTCTGGTTCCTTTCGGGGAGTGTGGTCGTTCACGCGCTGAGAGAGTGGAGATGGGGAGGGGGGAGGGGTTCCCCTTTTGTATTCTGTATTCTGGCGGTGCAAACAAGAGGTCGTGCCGTTCCGTTTGGGAGGATTCTGCCCGACTTTTGGTGTCGTCGAAGTGAAGGAGAGGACAAGAGGACAAGAGGACGAGAGACGAGAGTCGGAGGACGAGAAAACGAGAGGTTGTGTTGGTTGCGTGCTTGGTTCAGCTCACGATGCGCTTGCAGCGGTTGCGCCTTGTTCTTGCGATCGAGGGTCCCAGTCAACAGTGGGCGCGGGTTTGTATCTATGTATTTGACTCGTTCGTGGGCTGTGAAAGCAAAAGGGCTGTTGGCTGTTTTTTTTGGGTCGAGGAGTCAGTCTGACGGGGATGGTGGGTCGACGGCTGTGCGCAACGGTAGAGCGGGAAAAAAAATGCGGATAAAGTGCGGATTGCGAGAGCGAGGTGAAACGGGTGCGCTCGCTCGCTGATCGGCAGGTGAAGGGGCGCGCGCCACGGGAATGCGACGGTACGAGAATACAGGAAAAGAGGAAGAGAGGAAAAAAGAGTGAAATTGTGAGGAAGAGAAGGAAAAAAAGAGGACGGGAGAGGGAAAAAAAGAAGACAAGAGAAAAAAAGGCCAGTGTGCGAGGGGAAGGAAGGAGCGCTGGCGCCGAGCTGCAAAAGTGGCAGGCACGGAAGAGGGTGGGATTAGAATGATTGGGGAAGGAGGGGGCCGGACGGGATGCGCAAGAGGGATAATATGTAGGAAAAGGGGTTAGGTGTGAGGGTGGTGACTAGTAGTGTTGTTGGTAGGGGTGGATGGTTGCGTGTGGGTGTGGATACAGGGATCTATTCAGAATGCAGGAGCAGCTTTTTGGTGGGGTGGCCGGGATTTTAGTGGACAGGCAGACGGCCCTTTGTTTTTTCGTCTAGGCATTTCTTTTTCACCGTCCGCACGTTTTTTTTTGTTGTTCTCGCCCGGCTTTGCAGCCAACAGCCAACAGCCAACAGCCAACAACGACGCAGAGACAGGCTGATGCCGGAGGAAATGAACGTTTTGGGGGCTGGCTGTGGCGACGACGGGTGGGAGAAGGAGGAGGGATCCAATGCAGGCAGCGGCTGTGAGTGGTCTGCCATCGGGTCGCTCAGGCTTAAGCGCGGCCTCGGCTGTATTACGAGCCGTGCGTACTATCTCGCTGTTCGTACTCTGTATCTTGCAGTGCATCTTGGAATCTACTCATGTTTGAGAGTACTGGACTTGTCCGTATCCTGTCTTACGAGCTTCCTTCCGCCGTTTTCCGCTCCTCTCGTGAAGATACAAAGCCAATGCTTGCTAGAGGCAACCAGTCACCTGATTTTCTACCAGAGCCACCTGTCCTCGTCTTTTAGTTTTGACGTTTATGCACGGGCAGGGTAGTTCCCTGCAGGGGACAAACACGCTGCAGGAGGTCTGCAGTCTGCAGGTGTCTGCTGCCCCAGCACCCTGCCTGTGCCACCCTATCGGCTCCTGCCCTGTCGGCATCCGAGAACCCCTACAAAGCCTACAAGGCCCCTACAAAGCCCGTACTACAGGGTTCGGCCCCTACAGGAGCCCCTAACAAAGCAGCAGGCCTGCAGAGAGCTTTCATCACGCAACAGACAAGAAACAAGAAAGATTACAACGAGAGATGTTGGCTTGCGGAGTATTCTCGCACCGACCGTTTTTTTCCGCTCTGCCCGTTAGCACGGACCTTTCTAAACCGTTTCTTGACACCCGTGCCCTCTTTGGGGACTGGGCCCAAAAAGAACGAAGAACTGCGCCCAAAAAGACCCCCCCAAGGATGCAACGGGTCTCGGGACACGAGGTTTTTTGCCAGGCGGCCCAAGAGGCAAGGCTAAGAAGAAGCGTGTTAGTCCCGCCCAGCTTGTTAGTTGCAGCTCGTCTGCATCGCAGGAACCGGCACTGCGGGTTGCTTCTGCATCTCTGGAAACAAAATGCTACACCCGAATATGACGAGTAAACGAGCATGCATGCATCTTACGAGCACACGAGTCTGTGCCACAACGAGACCCAGCACGCCTGGCCACGTATCTCGTTGCAAAATGACTAGAACAAGGACCTTGGACCCGTGGGGAGAGCCAGACAAGAGAACAAGGGCCACAAGGGCCACAAGAGCCACAAGAGCCACAAGGGCTCCAGAGCTCCAGGGCATGGCATGGCATGGACATGGATGGCATGGCAGGCCCAGCCTTGCCCTGCAGCGTGTGACTGGGGCCATCGCCTAACGGGGTACGACGCTGCGGGTTGCTGCCCGGAATTTCCTCCCTGAGACCGCCGCCCCAGCACACGTCTGTCCATTGGACGACTTTGCCATGCGTCTCGCCGGTCGAGCCCGCCGGCGCCTCCTCTCCCAGCGCTTACTATTTGTATGGAGCTCTCTGTACTCCGTACTCCGAACCCTACGAATGAGATGCAACCTCCCCTCCTCTCCACAGGCGCCGCCGGCCATGTGGGCGGCCACATTGGACGGGGACCATGAGAGGAGACGAAGAGGAGGCCACATGACATCAGACAGTCGTCTCTGCCAGACGTCTCTGCCAGTCAGACCGGCCCAAAAAGACGGCTTACCCGCCGCTTGCATTCGCTGTCCCCTTGTCTCGTGGTCTCATTGGCACACGCGTCGCGCTGCAGCAAGCACGGAGTACCCTGCAAAATACTCGTGCCTCTGGGCTCCGTACTCCGTACAGGGTAGAAAAGTATGGGCCAAAACCCTTGTTTTATCCACCGAACGTGTGTCCCACCACCGCACCTCTTCGTCTACCCTGTAAGATACGAGTACGAGTACTATTACTCGTAGCACAGTCTCCCGTCTCACCAGTGCTAGCGCTGTCAAGGCTGGGCATGTCTAGTGCCCGCGGGAGTCCTAGTTAGCGCTCATACTTTGTGCATCTCACGCGTGGTGACTTGGGACCGACTACGGAGTATTACGGCGTGCGCGTAAGATCTTCGTACTTCATATACGAGTAAAATACAGCTCGGCGACGACATGGTTGTCAATACGAACACTCGGTAAGATTCTCCGCACGATACGATACATCAAAAAGGCTCGTTCTCGGCGCAAACGAATACGAATCCCGTTTGAATTACTCATACAATCCATACCCTGCAACACCTACGGAGCCGTTATGGGTGCTTGCAAATGACACTATCTGCCCTGTGCCGGGTCTCTGGGGCCTTTGTCGGCCACACCGTCGGGCCATCCTTGCCGGTCCCAACACCTTGATGACTATGTGTCGGATTACTCGCTGGGTAATACCGCCGCCTCGACTTATTCTGGAATGCAGATCTCTCACACAATACGAAAGAAATTCGGAAGGACATGCCGTAAACGAAGAATACGAATGGCAAGGGAAGAGGAAAATCAAAATCTGGATCGTGCTGCAAGGAGGCAGAGCCCGGGATGAACACGCCGTATGAAAATACGCCATATTGCATAATAGTTACACACTACGCGTACGTGGAAACCCCATGGCGACTGTTATTGGCTCGTGCTGTAAACGGCTATCGGTCCTGGCGGCACTCTTTGTCCGTTTGCGTGAAAAGGGAGATGGGTAAGCGTGTTTGAAAACGGGGCCGGCGTCCGATTTTGACTCGGTCGCCCTCCTGAATTCATCCCTTGGAATGCCCACTACTGTACGTTAGTGTGTCGAGCTGTCTCCCCGTCTAAATGTGCCCACACACTTTTGTTTCCCGATCCGACAGGAACTCCCAAAGTGCATAATCGAGGCCAACCGAAACAGACACAGCCCAGGAACCACGGAACCGAAATATTCCAAACCTCAATTATGCAGGCCTGCTTCGCCCTACTCCGTAATGTAGAAAGGCATGGGAAAAGAATGTAGAAAAACACGGGAACATCCGCCTACGAGTACAAGTACGGAGTACAGGGTAGAGTTATCCTCGTCCTCATCCTCTTGCTCGTCACAAGAAGACATACTGTGTATGTCTTACACAAGACTCATACACCTTGTCTATATTGTCCTTTTGACTCGCCAGAAATTCAAAAACGGCACTGCCCCGGCAAACCAGCCACATTCTCCTCCATACTCCGTACGTCGCCCGGAAAACGGAAGTTCCATCACCTGAAACGAGCCCTCCTTCTCGAATCTATAAAGTAATACCGAACGGTTCTCCGAGTCAACCAGAAAACAAAATCGGCTCCTCTCCTATGCATGACGTATACCCCTGCTTCCGTGACCCAGAAAGCTTTGCATTATGGGCCACTAGTGCTATCCGAGGGGGGGTCCACTGCGCCTCTCTGTGCCTGAACTTCCTCTTTAGGATAAATATCACAGCCTTGCGAGACAACCGATTCACATCCGATTCAATTCTGGAAGTCTCCTTCTGTCCGGTGTACAATGTACTACAGAATAATTATTCTTAAACTTTTTTTATTCCTTTTTTTTCTATCGTTCACTGAAATGGCTTACGGCAGCGTCTAACTTGCCACCATATACAGATGTAAAAAGGTCGACAGGGACGGAGGGAGGAATCAAAAGAGAGCCTCATCGCAAAATAACAACGCCCACAACACCTTCCTATAATAATAATAGGAACCAACCTTCATCGGGAAGACTCTGCCCACATGAAAGAAAAACCAAACAGAAGAAGCAAAAAAAAAAAAACAAAAAAAAAAAAGCAAAAAGAAATGCAGACCCCCCCTTTTGTTCCTGAACACGCCTTGACCACCCTTGGTGCCCAATCCGAGTATCTGAGCAATAGATAAGCACAATCACGGCGACAAGAGGCCACGGCTCTAGATAGAGGTGGCCGGAGACACCGCTTAGTCGAATCGCTCCCTTGTTGCAAAGGGTATGACTAATCGGACTGGAGATAGAGGCAGCTTGCGAGAAAGCTGCTGGAATATTCCAACTGCCGTATCTGAGGCTTTTCCGAACCACAAAACGCCGAAAAGAGCAAATTAAAAGCACGCGATGAAAATGGCAGTCGCCACAGCATAACAGAGTCGCTGGGGGCTGGATGTTGCAATGATACGGGAAGGCAAGAAAAGAAAAAACGAAATGCCGAGAATTAGATCCAGACATGGTGTAAGCGAAGCCGTCTGAGATGGCTTGCTCATTAACCGCTCTGCGCGGTTCATGTCGCTAGCATGGGTCGAATCATGTAGGAGATCGTCGATGGCATGAAATGGGCATCTGGTGAAGAAGTGAAACGAGAAGAAAGAAGGCGAGAGAAACAGTCCGGCAGCTCCTCAAAACTTTGCTTCTAGAAGAGACAGCCGGGTCTGTTGGGGGAAGAGTGACTTGATCGAGAGGAAGATAGAGAGTGGGAAAGACGTGAAAAAAAGGAATGCAAGGAAGAAGAGAAATGAAAGAGACGGGTTCGAGAGGCACATTAAAGTTGGCCTTTAATGTCGACCTTGCTGAAGGCTTCCTTTCTGGAATTCTCAAACTGTTGTCCTGCCTTTCCGCACAGGAACACGATGTAGTCCTCACGTTCTTGCAGCAAGTGCTGGCCATCGTAGTCCATGATGAACTGTGCTGCATCGGCGTCTGACTCAAAGCCTAGCTCTTCGGTGATGAACCGGAGACGGACGTCAGGCTTGTATCTGTAAAGGTTAGCAATCTGCTAGAAATGACAAGGGGACGGAGGGGGAAAACTTACGATCGACAAATGTTGCACAGCGCAGCGAGCCTCTCACGTCCAACAAACATGTCCATCAGGTAAGCACCCATGTTAGGGGTGTTCAAATAGAGCTGGAAGAAACGATGATAGTTGCCCAGAGCGAGCGACGAACGCACACTCAAAGCATGTTGGATAGGGCCTTCCTTCTTCTCTGCTGCGGTTAGATCCTTTATGGCGTCGTTCAGTGCCGAACGGTTGGCCGTGTGGATAAAGTACAGGATTCGATACGCCTTGAACTCCACCACGTTGCCTTTCAGGCCGAGCTGATAGAGGGCTTTCAGCTGTGTCTGGCACTGATTATACTCACCCAGGTCCCCCTTTTCCAATGCAATACGGGCGTGGATTTCGTATACTGACACGGTGAAATCGTTACGGATGCGTTGCACCGTGAGATCTTGCCGCATAGACTTGAACTGGTCGCAAATGTATGAGTAGTTCCCCTCCTTCCGCCACTTCTTCTTCAACAACTCTAGCGTCTGGTGCAGAATAGATTCTGGCCGCACAAACTCCGGCTTAGGAGCGGCCGTCAACCGCAGGTAGCGCTTCTCCAGAGTCTCACAGGTGCCGACAACAGGACCAGCTGCCGGATCGGGTTCTGGTGTGACCGACCGAGCTTTTGCCTTGTAGCCGCCATCGAAGCGTCGCTGCCGCTTCTCCAGCTGCTTCTGAAACTTACTTTTGGATACCTCGTCTGCCTGGCTCTGGTTTTGATTGTGGTTGTGGTTGTCTTCGGTGCTGTCGTGTCGGCTAATGCGGTCGGCAAGTGGTGCGGCAGATTTTCTCCAGGGCGGCGTCGCAGATGCACTGCGAGGGTCTTCCGAGAACTCGGCAGACTTGCGCTTCTTCGGGTTTACAGTTGGTCCGTTACTGCCGGTCCAGGGCGATTCGTGTCGTCGGCTGGTGTCATGGTGAGACTGATGGGGAGGAGTGGCGGAAGCGGTGGCAGCAGCAGCAGCGGTGGCAGCCAGTTGGATTTGTGCGGCGAGAGCCCGCTCACGTTCCTGCCGGACAAGCTGCTGTGGCAGCGGCATGTTCTCCCAGTTGATAGTATACATGACGCCGGTCTCGTTGGCTTGCGAGATGGTCTCTTTCAACTTGTTTTCCATGTCTGCGCGTGACACTGTCGAGTCAAGGTTGGATGGGAGGAAGGATCGTTGAACATAATTACGGACAGACATGGGCCAGTCTATTTTCTTCTTGGCCGGTTCGTCTGCTGCGGGAGGTGGCGGTGGAGGGTTAGCTGCAGCGAGACCGTATGACGTCTGATGAGAATACGATGGCTGCCCGGTGTAGGAAGATGAAGATGCCGCACCAAAGGTTTGGCGAACCTGCACGGGAGTGTATGCGGGGGCTTCACGACGAGCAAGTGTCAGTGAAGAGATATTGGGTATATTTTTTTGCTCTGAACGAGCGGCTTCCTGATGCCTACCGACGGAATACTGCGGATACGCAGGAGGTTGGGCACCAGCCATAGTGGTTGAAGAATTCCACGCGGTCATGGTGAATGTAGTGTAGTGCAGTGCAGTGCAGTGGATGAAATCAGTTACGTTTGAAGGTTAGCAAAAAAAAAGTCAATAGGAAGGAGAGAAGATGATGTCGCAGGTGATGCGAGAAGACGACGGCAAGGGGGGCTGGTCCTAATGATGGATGAGAAAGTGTGGGTGATGAGGAAAAGGCGAGATTAATTTGGGCGGTCAGAATTGTGGGCAAAGAATGTATTAAGCGCGTCACACGACGGATTTGGAAATTCTTAAATCCGAGCACAATTTATGCATACATGCATACTTGCATAATGACAGAACGTCGATTAGTCACGCGAAGATACCTAGATAGCCGATTTCGCTACAGGCAAGACACCCCGCCACCACTCTTCTCTGAAAACGACACAACGAGCAGACGGGACAAGCTCCCCAGTGCGATATGACGGATGTTCCTAAAGCATCTCGACCTTACGACGGCACTCCGGCCCTCTTATCTGCCGGATGAGGACCTGCTTTTTGTGCAAGATAACGTTGGTCTTTACGAGGGGTGAGTTGGATGCTTTGTTCTCACTTGGCGGCTGAGTGTTGGCGACTGACGGAGTTGACTGCCAGGAAATACAAGCTCTTGAACCAGCAGAATGGTCAGGTATACCTGACATCCCACCGAATCTGCTACGTAGACAAGGCCGACCCGAGAAAGTACTCTGCCGCGCTCGATCTAAAGGAGGTGGACCGCTATGAATTCTATGTGAGCAGAAAGGAGGACCATTGGGCATTGAGCTTCGGGAGAGGGACTTTTGAGACGCTGACACAGAGGAAACAGGCCGGATTCCTCAAGTCGTCGGCCAAGATCACGCTGGTGCCAAAGCTGAACAAGCGGTCGTCCATACAGACGCGCTCAACAGCAAGCGGCAGTCCGGCAAATGGCAGTACTGACCGATCCTACCGGGCATCGCCGCTGTCAGGCAGCGAGCGAAATCCGACGCCAGCAGCTGCGGCAACATGGGTGTGCACCATCTGCAGCTTCTCGAACCCGCTGCCGTCCAACTTCGACCCGGAATCGCTGAACGCGCAGACACCACTGCCGCCCTGTCTGGCTTGTGGCATTCAGCCGACACTCACACACGTGCTCAAGGCAGTTATTGCCAGTGCATCCAACCGACCGTCGTTGGGCTCGCAACTTGCACCCACGACAGATAGCCGCAACAGCCGCAACACAGGAGACACAGACGTGCTGGCGCCGGCACCGACCAAGCCGACCAGTTCGGATCCCTCATTCCCATGTCCGCGGTGTACCTTTCTCAATTACCCGTCGCTTCTATCATGTGAAATGTGCGGTGCAGCGCTCGTGTCAGCAGACTTGCCAGCCGAGCTGACACAGCCGCAACTGTTCCGCGAGGAGTCGCCCGGACCCGTCGTGGCGGCAAGCTTTTCGGTGCAGTCTGGGGCCGATAGTCCACAGAGCGTCAAGCTGTCATTCCGTGGCGGAGGCGAGAAGATCTTTTACGAGCGGCTCAAGGGGGCGATTGCCCAGCGCAAATGGCTGCTACACAATGCGCCGCCGGTGCCGAGCCGGAACCAAGCTGGGACCGATGCTTCTTTGTCCTCTGCAACCTTGGCCCCAGGCGGCAGCAGTGGCGAGCGGCAGCGGACAGTCAAGACGGCAGGCATTGCGGGGCTAGAAAAGCGAGGAGTGGATATGCGGAAGAATACGGAGATGGTGATTGGCAGTGCTTTTGAAGATCTAGAGGCACTCATGGCGTCGGCCAAGCAGGTGGTGGCACTGGCCGAGCGGCTGGCTCAACAGACCGGGACGGCATCGGGGTCGTCGGACGCGGCCAACAACAACATGGTACTGGCAGAGTCGGCGAGCCAGCTGGGCTTGGTGACGACCAAGGACATTGTGGGCGGCGGTGGCAGCAGCGGGCGCGAATCGCTGTACCTGTCGGAGCTGTCACGCAACTTGGCCGAGTTTTTGACGGACGATGCGCGCGGCGTGCTACGACGGGCGGGCGGGATCCTCACGCTGGTCGACCTATGGGCCATGTTCAACCGGGCGCGCGGCGGTGTGGAGCTGGTGAGCCCGTTGGACCTGCTGAAAGCGGCACAGCTGTGGGAAAAGCTACGACTGCCGGTACGGTTGCGAACATTCAAGAGCGGCGTGATGGTAGTGCAGAGCCGGGACCGGACAGACGAGGCGACCGTGAAGGCGATCATCGGGTGGCTGCGAGACTTGCGGGCGGTGCCGCCAGAACAGGAAGCGCCTTGGTACTGGCAGGAGTTTGGGCGTGGGGTTAGTGCACAGGAGGTAGCCCAGCAGTTTGGGTGGAGCATCGGCGTGGCCGAGGAGGAGCTGGAAATGGCAGAGGAGCGTGGGATGCTGTGCCGGGAGGAAGGCATTAGCGGACTTCGATTCTGGGAGAACTTTATTGACACGGGAGAGTACCGCAAAAAGCGGCACAAGGTGGACCCAGTGTACCAGGCGTTGAAGGAGATTGGACTGTTGTAAGAAGTGGAAGAGACTACGAAAGACACGAGACATGAACGATAATCTATCTATTGGATTGTATACGGGGGAATCTCCCGTTCTATAAGTCTATGGACGCCCTTTCGCTGCGAGACATCGGAGCCGGGCGGTCTAACCAGGTGCCAGGAGAAGCCAGGAATGCAAGAACCAAAAGATAGGTTTCAAAGCAGACGCAAGTGCATGCAGGCCAAAAAAAAAAAGCAAAAAAAGCACGCAGCACATGCAATGACGCAGGGAAATCAAACAACGAGAAAAGAAAAAGAAAAAAACTGACGCTTGCACAGACACTGCACGTGCAAGCGGACGAAACAAAAAGAAAACACACAATTCACACACACGCAGCACAATCACAACAGGCGTCTGAGAAGAGAGCATGCAGGACGCTTCTCAGGGAGGAATCTTCCTTACTCCAAACGACCCATGAGGCTGTAGCGCACCTTGTTGTTGACGACACCGCCGACACCGTAGGCAGGGACCATGCGGGCCATACGGGCCATGGCAGTGACGGACCAGTTCTTGCTGATGGCAGCCCAGCGTTCGCGGGCAGAGACAACAGGTCCGCCCGTCGTGCTCGACGGACGGTTGTACAGGTCAAGGCCAAGCAGGTGCAGGGGCGCCGAGGCAACCTGCATGAACGCCGGGGCAGCGAACTGGGCAATGGTCTGGCCCGAGACGGCGCGGCTAAAGGCGCCCAGCATGCCAGCGGCCTCAGGGCTGGGCATGACGTGCTCAGACAGGTAGGGGCCGAGACGGGGGGGCACGATGAAGGAAGCAAAGGTGGTCATGGAGTCGCGCAGGGCGAAGAGGGCGTAGGACGGCAGCGGGACGGGGCGGGGGGCGACGCCGGGTGGGCCAAAGAGACGCACAAAGACTTGGTCTTTGTACATGGTGAGGGAGACATTGGCGGAGGAGGAGGCGGCGAACTTGGCGACGCCGGCGGTGACGTGGCTGGCAGGGCGGTTGTTGACCGTGGAGGCGGCGGTGTCGAGCACATTGGCCGTCAGGTAGGTGCCGCCATAGAGCATAGCGATGAGGCGGCAGGGCCGCGAGAGCAGCAGCATGTGCGGCTGGGAGATGAGGGCCTGCAGCGAGTTGCGTAGAGAAGCCGCCAGGGTCAGTGCGCCCGAAGCGTTCTCCATGATGGCGCGATCGATCATCGCAATGACAGGAGCCACAGCGAGCGCCGAGACACCGGCACTGGCCGCATCGGCGGCCACCCGTGGCGCTAGATTCTTGGTATTCCAGTCCTGGGTCTTCTTGGCCGCGCTGGTGGCTCGGGTAAAGGCTGCTGGGTGGGCGTCGTCATGCGACGCCTCCAGGCCCGAATGAGTAGCAATAGCCATGATGATAGGGGTTGTGTATAGGAGGATTTCTTTGATTTATAGATGGACGTGGTTGTGGATGTGTGCGTGTGTGTGAAGAGGGTTATAAAAGAGGGGGTATGATGAATAGACTTTAGGACAAATGAAACATAAAAAAAAAGGTCTAGAGAAAGGAGGGCAACAAGACTGTCATGCCAGGCTTCAGCTTCAATGCTTCAATAAGAATTGTGATTGTCTGACCCTTTGGACGTCCACCAAGCGCTCTTCTCGTGGTCTCTCGACCCTCCGCATGTAATTCGGGTGTTGAAAAGTATGTCGGAAGAACTCATCTGAAGAGCAGTCGGTGTACGTGTACAGGGCAGTAATCAAAGAAAAAAAAGAAGAAAAAAAAAAAGAGAAAGAGAGGATGAAGTGAGTCAAAGGGATGGGAATAGGTGCAATTATAGGCCACACTCGGGTGCATAAAACGTAGGACTCTTGCGACTTCGTAACTCGTTCCCCGTAATAACATTAAAAGTAATGTAAAATAAAATAATAAATAAATAATAGATATATCTATAAAACACAAAAAAAAATATTAAAAATAGTGAAGGAACACCCCCGAAAAAAAAAACACGAAAAACTTTTTTCCATCGCAGTCTCTTACAAGTTTCCTCTTTCGGAGATGAGACGGTAGCCGTGACGGCGCAGCGGTGGGGCGGCTTCCGATACGGAGTGCACGTCCTGGTTGGGCCTAGGAGGGCTTGGGAAGACTAGGATGGATGAGTACATAGGAGCTAGGAGCTAGGAGCTAGGATGGCTGCCCGGCCCCCCAAATGCCATGTCCATCCATGCCCAACCACAGACTCCGTATTAGCACAAAATTCTCAAACGCACGTAACCACCGCTAGCGGAAACGAGATAGGCTGGCGCGCACACACGGCGGTCGCCGCAGCCATTATAGTGATGGGCCAGTGCGATGGACCACTGATTGCCGTTAATAGAACAGCGATTAGCAGTGGTTTATTTTACGGCCTATTTTACGTGGTAATGCTTCGTTTGGGCGCTCGCGTGCCCACACACCAACTTTTTCGGTACGTTCTCCGTCGGCCACCATGCGATTCAAAGCATGTAAATGCCAATTGCACAGCCTAGCCTTGGGCCTGTCCAGCCTTGTGTCATCTGGCTGCCCCTTCCGTTGCTCTCGATGGCCGTTCAAAGAACCGATTGCCCTAGAGCTGCAAGAGAAGGGCTGGTTGTTACGCAAGCTCGGCAACGGCCCGCAGAGCCGCAGGGGGGCCTACTGTTTTGGGCAGGCAATGGTGCATTCTGCCGTATTCTACCGCCCTTCTTTTATGTATTTTATTTACACTATTTCAACCCCTTGCAGGGGATCGCACCAAAATCCGACTACTGGATCAGAACTGGATTTTTGGGCACCAATCAATCGGTCTCCGATATTCTCCGTCTAGGCAATCATACGACTTTCCATCCACTACGACCAATCGAGGAACTATCACAAACTTGGCTCTTCAAAGTGGACGCCGGCGCATGGACCAGGCGCCCCTCGCCGCCCTCGTTTTCGTCCCAGGGCACTTCCCGGGTCCACGACTGCTAGTAACCCTCGTTTTGATGTTGCACCGAGTTTGACTAGCGCTCCTCTCATCGTCTCCGTGCTCCGTATCAGTCATGTATTTTCTCCGTCCTCGTATCTGACTCGACTCCGTCCTCGCTCTCTCTTCCACTGCCCCCCCCCC
This sequence comes from Dryadomyces quercus-mongolicae, assembly GCA_002215975.1. Classification (NCBI taxonomy): domain Eukaryota; kingdom Fungi; phylum Ascomycota; class Sordariomycetes; order Ophiostomatales; family Ophiostomataceae; genus Dryadomyces; species Dryadomyces quercus-mongolicae. The sequence goes on from NIPS01000005.1 coordinate 398,695, forward strand.
CGTTATCTTTGCGGGCCAAAATGAGGCAGCCTGTGCGGCTACGCCCCCCTGGTCAGCGGAGTTTGTTCTTCGACTTCGCTTTCGACTTCGCTCCCTGAGACGTCGTCGTCCTCGTCCTCGCCGTCGCCGGCGGCCCCTTCTGCTCCGTCTTCGCTGTCGCTTTCTTCCTCCCCTTCCTCTTCCTCTTCCTCGTCTTCTTCCTCTTCCTCTTCCTCTTCCTCTTCGTCTTCTTCTTCCTCGTCTTCATCGTCTTCTTCGTCTTCATCGTCTTCGTCTTCTTCATCGTCTTCCTCTTCCTCCTCTTCCTTGCTGTTCTTCCGCACTCCACCGCTTCCTCCTTCATCTCCCTCTGCTAGCCAGTCGTCCAGAGTTTGACCCCCCACCTTGCCACCCGCTCCATTTGACCGGCCCCCTACTGCACTTCCGCTCTGCACTGCTCGGTCCAGGTTTTCTGCAGCTGGCACAAGCCCGCCCCGCCGCTCTTCGTAGCTACCCTGATGGCTTTGGTGGGTGGTGTCCTCCGTGTCACGCAAGTGTGCGTTGGGCTCTTCTCCCTCCTTCACCCAGTCTGGCAGCGCCTCGTAGCCTGCCAAGCCGTGCACACCGCCGCCCAGCACCAAAGCTGATGACCCCAACGTGAATCCCCGGCGCAGCTCTGACGGACTAGGCGCGTGTGGCACCGGCTTCGGCGCCAGTAGCATCAGCGTCGCTAACTGCGGCACTTCCAGCAGCGCTCGATAGAGCCGTGTCCGGTCGCGCAGGTCATACGACGTGTCGTAGCGTGCCAGCAGTTGCACGTAGTTCCAGAGCCGCACGACCGGATGCTCCTCTTCGACCTCTCCTCCCTCTGCTGCTCCCGTTCGCGTGATGTGGTGCAAGTACACCTTGGCCGCCAGCAGCACAATCTGCCGCTTCGCCACCTCCGATTCGCTGGCAAAGTCCTTGAGCAGGATACGCAGCACGTCTGCGGCAATATTGTCCTCGCCATTGAGCCCTGAGAACTCGCCCACAAGCCAGATAATGGTTGCTCGCGCTTGCGGGTCTGTGGCCACGTCGAGATTCTTGGCCAGGCGGATCACCGTTGCCGCATGCCCGGGCGGGTCTTGCTGAATCAAGTGGCGGATCACCGTCAGGCTTTCCCCTGCCAGCGTGCCGTCGAGGCTGGTGATCTGCGACAGCAGCAGCCGCAGACACCGTCCAGCCGTAGACGAATCCGCTTGCGCGCACCGCCCAATAGCCCGCACCGCCTCTCGCACCAGTGTCTTGTCCGTTCCGCGGGCAAAGTGCTCCAGTTCATGCAGGATCAGCGACTTGACCGGCCGCGGTGCGTGTGGAAACAACAGCGCCAACACCTCGATCTTGAGCTCCCACACCGCTGGCGGGTCGCTGGCCCGCACCAGAAAGTGCGATGCGTACCGCACAAAGTCTGCCGGATACGCCAAGCATACGGCCGCAATATTGTACAGCGCAATCTGTTGAATATCCTGGGGCCCGCGCAGCAGTGCCACCAACGGCCCCACGGCCGTTCGCACGTAGTCCGCCGTCCCCACGCTGACATAGCATCGGCTCACCGCAACTACCACGCCCGAGTTGCGACTTTGTAGCAATGGCTGGATGGCTTCCAGCAGCAGCGAGAGGTCCGGGTCCAGCATCACCACCGCCTGCTTCTCCTGCACCTTGTCATCACTGCCACCGCCACTGCCGCCAGCGCTAACATCTTTGGTCTCGCCGTAGAAGTCGCCCAGATCCAGCGTCGCCGTCGTGCTCTTCTTGACACCCCCAACGCTAGCGGCAGGAGCAGCAACCGTCACCAGCTTCATCCGCCGGGGAAAGCATTTCCGTGCGTAGATGGTCATCATCCGCAACGTTGCCAGCTGGCTCCACTCGTCCATATCGACAATCTTCTTGACTAGGGCACGATAGTTCTTGTGGATCAGGTCCAACCGCTCGGGGCACACCTCCATGAACGCCGCCACGGCTGCTCCAGCCACGTAATACTGCTTGTCGCCGAGCAATGTGGCCAGATACTCGAGAAGCTGTGGCAGTTGACTGGGATCGAGCCGGTAGCACTTGGGGATGGCCATGGCGGCCGCACGTCGAACGTAGGGACTCATGTCGCCCGTACCCTTTTTGATAGCCAGCGAGACGATCTGGCTGATGACCGGCACGCGAATGCCCGACATGGTGCGCAGAGCGAGAGCACGTACTTGCGGGTTGGAATCGGACAGCGACTTTTGGATGGTGTTGATGGACAGAAGAGCCATGTCGGGTTCCTGCTCAGCATGGTGCACCACATAAATGTAGACGAGCTTCTTGATTTCGAGGTTGGGCGATGCCACGTTCTTCACCACGGAAGAGAAGAACGGGAGTGTCTTCTGACCGCTGTACATCATCTGTTGAACGCCGCCACCAGCAGTTAGCCATCGCGTTCAAGGCACCGAACAGAACTACAATGTAGGAGAACCACCCACCGACGTCACCCGCCGCAGTCCATCCAGTACTTCACGGTCGTTGCGGCTGTCGAGAAGCTTTTTGATCTGCCGGCTGTCGAGCGGCCGTGGCGTGCTGCGCAGCCCGCGCGCCGCCGACGAGGCATCGAGCGTGAGTTCCCTTGCTGTATTTTGTCGTCGTCCATACGTTAGTATGCCTGCCGATCCCATTGGCCGCATGCCGTCATTTCTGGGGGGCACGTACCGCTCTCGAGAAGACTAGATATGCGTGATATCGACTCCATTCTGGCAGCAGCAGCTCCCAGCTGCGCGTGGTGATACGGCAGGCGTTTCCAGAGACGCACCGGCTATCCGCCTGCTGAAGATGAAGGCAAACAAGGTTGAATGCGCTGGGCGCGTGGGAGAGATGCGAAAGGAGGTCACGTCGAGCTATTTTGTGCATTCCAAGTTTCGGTGGGGTTTGATGGTAGAGCACGTGGACAGCTAAGCTCCAGTGCAATAGTGCCATATGCTGACAAAGCAACAGTGATGGACAGAACTCATACGACAAGTTGCCTCATTTACAAGATTAATGGTTCTTGGGAAATGCGTTTTGAGTGGCTCCTATCACATCATTCGCCCCATTAGCCAAGAACTCTTATTGGCACCGGAAAAGGTTATTATTATCAAAGTTAAGACGTCAATTTTCTCCAGATTTTAAGGTTCTTTTCCGAACTTATGAGTTGACAACTAATCTGTGCTGCAGTCACTCAACGTGCATTTGTTGGGTCCCTAAAGAATTAGAAAAAAGGGAGAAAAGAAAAAAGGCGATGGAGCTTACCAGTCTGTCACAAGGTACTCGTCCAACCCGTCGAGTGTTTCCATGTCCTTGTCTGAGATTTCGAAGCCGTTCACATTTGAATTTTCAACCATGCGTTGTGTGTGCACGCTCTTGGGCAATGGCACCATTCCATGCTGGAGAGACCATCGGATCAGAAGTTGTGCCGGCGTGCATTCATACTGCTTGGCCAACGCCTTGATTGTGGGGTGCCGCATGCGCATGCCGCGCACGAGGGGCGCATAAGCCTCCACCACGATACCGTGACGAGCACATGCTTCGCGAATGTCAGTGCGCGTGTTGAATGGATGCACCTCGATCTGGTTGACAGCCGGAGGGATGCGCGCGGCCGCCACAAGTTCTTCGATCTGAGCAATGGTGAGAAATGCATATCCATCACACGAAAAGAGCCATTAGATCACGCACATGCTTCACGCCATAGTTGCTGACGCCTCCAGACCGGATCTCGCCGTCGTCAATGGCATCTTCCACAGCCTTCCAGCTTGTCAGGCGAGCAGCGCTGCCTCCGTAGGGGCTGTGCAGCAGGAAGAGATCGATATAGCCAAGGCCGCAGGCTGCGACAGACTGACGGATGGATCGACGCACGACATCATACACTGCGCTGTTCTGCGCCAGCTTCGACGTATAGAAAATGTCCTCACGCGTAATATCCTTTCCTTCTGGGCTCTTCAGAAAGTTGCTGATCGCATGGCCAGCCTGTCGTTCATTCTCATACATTTGGGCACAATCAAAGCCACGATAGCCGAGGCCCAGAGCAGCAGTCACGGACTTTTGTGCCTCTGCCTCAGACATCATGTATAGACCCAATTGGATCTGTGGCATATCTCTGCCATTTGGCAGCTGAGGGGCAATTAGCTTATGTCTTGGTGTTTTATGGGGATGTATATCTACCTTGACCTTGGTGGCCAGGGTGTAGGTCTTGGTAGCCATGAATTTTGTGAGCTTCTGCATCAATAAAATTGAGTCAAATGATAGTTGTCTCTGGGTCACGATGTGACTTGGTGATGTTTGATTTATCAGCAGCCCACAAACGTCATCATGGCGGGGTATCGGCTCGTTTACGGCGTACAAGCGCTAAGAATATTCACAAATATTTGCCATTTCAGTCAAAACATATCATGAGACTAGAATAGCAAGCAGAGAGAAAAGGGAAATGAAACAATCAGAGACAATAAGACAATAGAAGGCAAGAGAAGAAATTTAGAGTAAGACATGTTTTATCAAACACTTTAACTTATTTGGTCTTTATTGAATCTCTGTAACGTAAGTGCATAGCGAGTGGACATACATAGCGAGTGGACACCCCAACTCCCTCCGTACAATGTTTTGCCTTCAGACACCAATTACTCAACCAGCAACTATGGCCGCGCAACAAAAAGAAGCACAAATACAGCTTGCCCTCCAAGCTCTCCAAAACGACCAAGAACTTAGTGTTCTTGCTGCTGCAAAGATCTTCTCGGTTCCTCGTACGACACTCGTACGCCGAAGAAATGGTACGACTGCTCGCATTGACAGCGTGCCTAATTCTTCCAATCTAACTCTGTTAGAAGAGGACGTACGCCGCCCGTGTCCCCCCTTTCGAGAACCGACCTTTGGACCTCCAAGACACCACAAAACTCGCACGAGGCTACTTCACAGTCCGATTTTATTAAAACCAAAATCGTCCAACATCAAAACAGCTCTCCAAGCACAATTCTGGGCGCAATGGATCAGCTAGTCAAGTCTACGCAAACCGTGATGCACAAGATGGTGTTGATGCAAAAACGGGTCAACGAACTAGAAGCGGCGAATCGTACGATAAGCAAACGCCGGAGAGCCCCCAAAAGGCGTCTCCAAGATGGAGGATCACTCACTCTACAAGCTGCAACAAGTTTACTAGACAGCAAGGACATCGAAGCACAGTTGGCGGCGGAAGTGTTAGCAAGTCGTGGTGGAAGAAGGACGAGGGCGGCGACTGTACGGCACTGTAGCGCGTGTGGCAAGTCGGGACACAATGCACGGACATGCCAGGGAGATAGAGAAATGTCGCCTGTATATAGTTCTGAGTGATTTGGATTGATTGACAGTGTTATGGTGTTGTTGTTTAAGAAAGAAGTTGTACGAGGGGGTTTGGGGTGCCCGCTCGCTATGTATGTCCACTCGCTATGCACTTACGTTANAGCTGCAACAAGTTTACTAGACAGCAAGGACATCGAAGCACAGTTGGCGGCGGAAGTGTTAGCAAGTCGTGGTGGAAGAAGGACGAGGGCGGCGACTGTACGGCACTGTAGCGCGTGTGGCAAGTCGGGACACAATGCACGGACATGCCAGGGAGATAGAGAAATGTCGCCTGTATATAGTTCTGAGTGATTTGGATTGATTGACAGTGTTATGGTGTTGTTGTTTAAGAAAGAAGTTGTACGAGGGGGTTTGGGGTGCCCGCTCGCTATGTATGTCCACTCGCTATGCACTTACGTTATTGCTAAAGAAAAGGAATATAATATAGAATAAGACATTCTGTCCTTGTATTGTCTCGGATTCTATTTATCTAACTTTATCTTAATATACGGCAGAAGTATCAAATAAATGCTAGACATCTTTATACCATGCAGCCTTGTCGAATATCACTTTAAGAAGATGTATATGAAGTACGGAGTACGAGTATGAATATACTCGACTCATGCACACCATGATAACAACAGTTCTGCATCCAAGAGCATGGCAGTACTATTATAGAACAGTCCCTTAAATACTTAAAGATAATGCTTAAGTGCTTGATGACATTTACACAATACACAACCTTGAACTTTGAATAAAAGACAGGAATAGACATTATATCTGGAACGTCGAATTTTTGAATATTTACGAGACATGGCCTCCATGTCTAACGGATGAAGATACTATCCCATTCATATACGGTGCCCTCTACCATAAACAAAAAAGAAAAAAAAATAAAGGAGGCAAAAAAAGAAATTGTTCTCCGATACGGGGAATCGAACCCCGGGCTCGACGGTGAGAGCGTCGGATGTTAGCCACTACACCATATCGGACGGCGCAATGAAAATAATTCTAGTGCATTGCAGCCCGAATTCCCCGTTCCACAGCGGTCGGCTTTAGGCAATTCACAGCGTTTACGCGGTGTAAGATATCGTGAAGAGAATCTGCACGACTACAGAGTAAACACCAAGAAACCAGACAAATTCTGCCATGCCGGCTCTTGTCTTGTCCCCGGCCCTACCGTCAGAGCTGCTTGCCTACGTCGTTGACCACTGCACCTACCCAACGACGCTGGTCGTTTGTGCCTCACAAGCTGACTTTGTCCAAGCCCTTCTTGCTGAAGACGATGGACAGAACGACGACGAGCACAGCGGTGAAGGACGGCAAAGAATCCAGAAGCGCAAGGAGCAACGAAATCGTCTGATCCAGTCATCCTCATCCCTTCTCCAGGTCGCCGTGTCGCGACACATCCGCGTCGCCTTTGTGCCTACTGTTGCGCATTTGCGAGCTTTTCTCGCCGCTTTTGATCCTGGAGCCAGTCGCGTGGGACCACCGCCAGACATCGAGAGCAGTCGCAGTCGCAGAAACAGTGCCGACACGTCTCCAGACAGAAAGATGCCAGACCGGCCATCCCTGCTGGTCTACGGCTTCGTGCAGCTGCATCAAGGCACCAGCGAATGGAGTGCGCAGGGTTTGGCGACGTCGGCCGCCGTGCTCATCGAGACTGCCTGGCGCGTGGGATTTGACGCCGTCATGGTCGATGGGCGGCGCCGGTTGTCAGGACCAGATGCCACAGCCGATGACGAGCGGGTCCCCGTCCTCAGTACGGTGCCTCGACGACAGCTGCAGCGCGCTGGCTATCCACTGCGCACGGAACGAGTGAAAAGCGTGCTTGGACGCTGGTTTCAATTTGTCCAGGGTGCCTGGGACAACGATGAGGAGCCGTTGGTGGCAGCGGAACATGTGGATGCACCACAGACGCCACCACGAGAGAAACCACCGATTCGAGACTACGTTCGCGACAGCGAGGAGGAGAGCAGTCTTCGCGACACGCAAGACGACGTTTCCCTCTCAGAGCAGGTGGCATAGCTGTATGCAACTTGATTTCTGATTCGTATCCTTCATATATATCGTCCTGAATCCTATCACACGAGCCCCAACCGACCAACGCCAGAGCCTCCTTATGGTATCTATTTCGTCTCGAACCGTGTCGACATGATTCATCAAAAGCAAGCAACCAAGCAAACAAACAAACAAAAGGACCACCACCTCATATTGCCTGCTCCAGCTCCGTGATGTACAGCTTGATATGCGACTCCATCTTGAGGTATTCGTCATAGGCATTGTGGATCTCGTTTTCAATGTTTTCCTTGAGGTCGAGCATCTAGAAAGAGTCAGAAAATCCATCTCAGACAGAAACGCAGACTGGCTTCCAGACTGGCTTACCTTCTTTTCCGTCTGCTCAATGCGCACACGCCGCTTCTCCATATCGCGGGCTTTCTCAGTGCGCTCCTCGTTGAGGGTGCGGTGAACAGACTTGAGCTCTTCCATCTTGTCGCGGGCCTCGGCGGCCTTTTGGGCGCTCTGCTCGCGTAGCCGCTCGGTGCGTTCGTTCCACTTGGTGAGCTGTTTCTGCAGCATGGTCTCGGCGCGCTCGACCTCCTTGACGTCGGCGCCGCGCTCGGTGAGGGCGTCGCGCTGGCGGGACTTTTTGGCGTTGTCGTCGTCCTCCTTGGCGAGTTCGGCGCCGATCTCCTCGAGCAGTCGGATACAGGCGGCGACGTCGGTCGTGACGACGCCAAACGAGTCGGACGAGGTCTGCAGGGCGCGAGCGCGGCGCTCGAGCGACTCGATGTGGGCGCGGTTGGTGGCCAGCGTGGACGAGAGGTCGGCCAGCACGGTTTGGAGAGTCGACGGGCTCTGCAGCACGTACGGCTGCAGCTTGGCGCTTTCCTGGCGCAGGACGAGTCGCGAGGCCGTGCGCGCCTCGAGCTGATCGACGAGCTGTTTCTTGCGCTCGCGTGCTTCGTCCAGCCGTGCGCCCACCTGCTTCTGGCTGCGCTGCAGCTCGACGAGCCGGCGCTTGAGCTCGTCGTTGCGCTGCATTTTGTCGCGCACCTGTGCCTCGGCGGCCTGGCGGCTGCGTCGCATGGCTTCCAGCTTTTCCTCGAGCGTCTGGTTGTCGCTGTACAGCTGCTCGGCCCGCGCCCGCGTGACGCTGCCGCGGCCCGCGTGCTGCTCGACAATGTGTCCCTGGCCCTCGCGGAAGCGCACAAAGTTGATGAGGTAGCTGAGGATCTTGACGAGCCGCTCGTATGTGGGCCGGTACAGGTCGGCAAAGCCAAAGTCGCGCACACAGCATTCGTCCAGCAGCACGCGCAGCGATGCGCAGAAGCCCATGAGGCAGCGGGTGTCGGGCGGCATGAGCGTGTCGCCATAGTCTGGACCGCACACCTCCTCGGAGGCCGCCCGCATGGCCGGTTCGACGGTCTCGCGCGTGACGTTGAGCAGTTCTTCGGCGAACCATTCAAAGATCTTTTGCACCAGCAGCGGGTTCGGTTTTTGTAGGTCGCTCACGGTGAAGGGGATGCCCATGTCGGCCACACAGGCGACGATCTCCTTGTCTGTCAGGCGCACCAGCAGTTCTGGCGCTTCCTTCTGCCGCGTCGTGCGGTGCTGGTTGGGTGGGATGATGGACATCCGCGGATTGAACGCCATGGCGGCGGCGGTGGCGGGTTGTCGGGGTTCTAGGGATCGCGGGAAAGTGCTTGTGATGTTGGAAAAACGGGGGCCTCAGAGGCAGATGGTCGCACGTTTGTCGGTTGGGCAATTTATCTGCAGAGTGACTCGATGGTTGGCTCTGTTCGCACGTTGATGCGAATTGTGAAGCGGAAAATAATTGGAACGCGTGCAAACATCGAATGTGGGGCAGTTGCCGAGCAACGCGTCTACATGATTACATAAGCACAATACTCCATACTCCATACTCCGTACTCATCCCCGTACTCCGCATGCGACTGGTTCTCCGGATTCACAGCTTCTACGGAGTATTGTGTACAGAGTAGTGCCAGCATCCACCACTGATGATGCTGTGCCTGTTGGTGTTCTGCGAGACATAATCTTGACGGTTGAAACAGACGATATGCGGTAAAGCTGCACCAGTACGGAATAAGCACAGCCTTTTTTTCTGAGCAGCAGTGCGGCACAGGCCGTGTAAACGTTCTGCGCCCACGAGTACGGAGTACGGAGTACAATGCATGTATGAGTACTGGTATACCGGGTCAACCTGCAGCTGTACCTATAAGTGTATTATGTTTCTTGTTTAGTTGAACTCTAAAATGTTTCGGCAGCTCAAGGCAAAATTCCGCGGACCAATTGGCTTCGCAAAGTAGGACCATCTTGGAGATCTTGAAACAAGTCGGCAGAACTTGCAGGTGCTAAGCCGGACAAGAAGAGACGAAGGCACGGATAGAACTAGGCTACTTCTCCTGCATCAGCCCATGGACCAGTACGGAGTAGAGTTAGTCCAACATGGAATCGCCTCCCTTGCATCGTCCTACGCGGCCAAATTGAGCCGACGGTGCGATGTGGCGCAGAACATACGAGTACGACACAGGCAAGATACGAGAACGAGTACGGAGTATGAAGTACGAATACGGCGCTCTAGGGCGCTCTCGGCATACGAGCACGAGCACTTGTCCTGTCTATCCTGGTCAGTCTTCCGGGGTGCCAGGGTGCTACAGGGTAGGGTTCAGGTGCCAGGGCGCTTCGAACGAGAACATTTCCACATTCGTCGTCTGGGATGAGCCACGACCGGCAGCCATGGCTGGGCGGCGGGAATGGTGTGATCAATGACGGACCTGGGGGCTTGCTGCCAACAGCCAAAAAAAAAAGCTCGTACTCGTATGCACGCGTACTTGCGCTCGTGCCCTCATGTAGCCAATGGCGACCTCGCCACTATCTTGAGACATGACATAGTGCATAACTAGCCAAGCGTAGGAAAGCAAGAAAGCAGGAAAGCAGGAAAGCAGGAAAGCAGGAAAGCAGGAAAGCAGGAAAGCAGGAAAGCCAAAAAACAACTCGTCAGCATTTTATCATTTCCTTCTCGTGGCACAATGCGGTGGCAACACGACGTACAGGGTGAAGGTGATTGCTCCGTATATGCGTAGGCGAACTGGCACTTCTGCATGCTTGAGAGTGGGTGAGTGAGTGGGCTTCGCCACGACAGACCAGACTTGCCGCCCGCGAGATACCGACGGGGCCAACACAGCTGTCGAGCGACCGGTCGAGCGACCTGCCACACAGATGCGCGCACGCGTAATGCAAGACTACCCGGTCCTTATCTATTTGTGTGTAGTAGTACATCATAGCCATGCAACCGGGCGGCGCCAGAGCGGGAAGGAAGAGATGGCTTACTCCGTACACACCGGCCGCTAAGCATTCCAAGTATGCGCTGGCCCTGCGTGCGCAGCCGAAAGTCCCTCTCTGGCAAAGCAGGCGATGCTGTGGCCTACATACGTGTACGGTGTTTAGCGAGCTTGCAGCCGATACCAGATCAAGACCAAGGCCAAGGCCATAGGTCACAGACAGAGCCACAGCCACATAATTGTGAGGCACGTGAATTACATAATATATCTGGCATATAGAATGCTCCGCATGACATGCGCGTCAGATAATAGTACAGCCTATTATTCCTCTGTATACGGAGTACTCCGTAGTGAAAGCAGGAACGATGCCAGAGGTCTGCACGGTCCGGCTAAAAAGGCAGGTGCGCGACACCGCATGAGGAAGCAGAGCGCAGGTCCTGGCTGGTCGCTGGTACTGGTGGAACCAAACGGGGGAAAGAGGGGCCGGGGCACAACTGCTCTCCAGCGTCCTAGTGCTCTACGGAGAACGGAGTAATACTGCTACAGGGTATCTTACGGAGTACCCTGTACTGCTAGTGTGCTCTGTACCGGAGTACTTTTATTAGTGGCCGGCCAAGACAAAGTGGGTGGCGGCCCGGCCTCTTAGTGTTCACTGCCTGCCCTCGTGCTCCCGCCGCAGGAAGGAATGATCGTTCAGGGCAGTTAATACGAATATCTTACGGAGCGTGGAGCAGATGGTTTGGGCAGGAGCGTGAGATGACTTTTGGGTGACGAACGAAAACGCCCCCCCTTTCTTGCTTTTTAAAAATTTAAATTTTTTTATCGCTCTTCTGTCTTGCATCAAATCCATCTTTACTCCAACCAAAATCGAGCATGAAGCAATCCATCTGTCGTGCATCTGTTGCAGCCCTGCCGCCCAACCAGCATCTGGAAAGGCCTTCTCTGACTTGGCACACTCACACCCAAACCTTTTCTTCCTCTTCTCCACTACGCGAGCATTCAAGTATTGCGTTTGTACCGGCCGAGCGCGAATACTTGTACACGGTACGTAACCCCCCGTTCCTCTTGGCCCTTTCGTTCGTCGGCGGACGCCTCTCCTGCAGGAGAACCAGGGCTCATCACACTAGCACCAAATCAGCATTCCGTATTTCACCATTAGTTCGTTTTACTGCTACCCCTACCAGCAGCGTCTTTTTTCGGATCCTCTTGTCGGGATCAGGGGCAGACCCCGGCCTGTCGCGCCTTATGAAAATTAATACGGAGTACACAGTAGTAAAACAAGAAGAAAAGAAACTGCATGCGACCTCCGTACGGAGTACTCCGTACGAGCAATCCTATTCGTATCTTACGAGTATTGTTCGTATAATTCGTTTGTACACCGAAGGATCCAGCCGGAAAAGAAATCTAATTTAGGCTCGGGTGGCTTTGGTCCGTCTAAAAGAAAGCCGGAGACCAAAGACGTTGGAAATTGGGGGAAAATTCAAAGGATCAGAAGGACAGACCAAAAAAGCAACCCTGTCTAAGCCCTGGATCGCCCCCGATCGAACAGTCGACCCTCCCTGTAACGACCCTTGTCTTGGTCCCGCCCAACGGCTCGTCTTCTTCCACACATCTCGTACAGGTACAAGTGCAGTACCCGCTCTTGTACTCCGTACTCTGTACTCGTATCTTACTCTGTACTTGTACTCCGTACTCCGTACACTGTTTAATTTCGGCTGCTGACGTCTTCTAGCTTTTCAGTCCGAACCTTTCTCCTCTTTGCATTCCCTCCTCTTCCTTTCCCCCCCCCTCTGCATTCTTTCTCTCTCCCTATTCACTACCATCATTCCTTCTCTCCTGGCGTGGATTCCTTCTGTTACTCTAAACGAGTACTCCGTCCCTGTGCGTTGCAGCAGAAGCTGCCATATATAGATCAGCGCGGCATATTATTGCTACTGCTACATTCTTACAAGGTACTCCGAGAAACGGCCATTTTCCTGGGGACCCACTTGGTGTACCGCAATACTCGTACGGGTGCTGTCGCGAGAGATCAAATACCAGGGGAGACCAGAGGTGGAGATTACTCGTATTTTTTTTTTTGCCAGACACTGGTGGGATGTCCAACCCTGAACCATAACTCGTTCCCTCTTCCCGTCTCCCGTTTTCCCACCTCCTAACTCGCCAGCAAACTTTCGCCTGACATATACGAAGACATTTCGTCAACTGGTCATTCTTCTTCCCCACCACCGATCAAGAGGAAGATATCTTACGTCTTTGCTGCACGGTCTTTACCGTCCCATTCGCCTTTTCCCTCTTCTTCTTTTCCATTGCCACGTCGACCGTCTCGGCCGAAGGTGGACGAGGGGAAAAAAAAAGGGCTCCCATATCTCCCTTTCCTAGCAAAGCCGATCCGATATTCACACACACGCGCACACCCACGATGGGCACACGACAGAGAAGCTTTTGTTCTCGGTTCATGATCGCCTCAGCCCTTGCGCTCGACGAGCTCTACTGTTAGAAGCCGTCAAACGGTCTTTATTCGTCCGACAGTCAAACGGCTCACGGCTCCCGGCTCCAAGTGAAGCCTGGGCGCCACCCATTCTGACCAAGACGGTTAAGTTTTCCGATATTGAGATGGCCTTGTGGCTATTTCGACGAAAAAGCAGACGCAAAAGGACCCGCAACGAAATGGAGACCAATCCATCGCACGGCTGCAGCGGCGCTGCAGCTGCTGCCCCTTCCAAGCCATTTGCCAAACCAAGCAGACACCGGAGCATCCAGAAGAAACCACACACGGAACCAAAAAAGCTGCAGCGCCGTGTCCGCCACAGCTTTGAGTCGGGTCGTCCCGATCACATTGACATTGCCGGCGCCAACGGCCGCGGTGCCACTAGTGGCGCCCATTTTGCTGCTCGTGGCAATGCTGACCCTGTGGGCTTCTTTTACACGGCCGCAAGCGACAACCCGCCACTGGACGCTTCCAGCTACAACCCGACCCTCCGGCATCCCAGTAAGCGAAACGGACATCATCTTCAGCGCATAAAGGGCAACAAGCGGCGCAAGAATGCCGACGATGCCGAGCGCGAGGCTGAGCTCAAAGCCATGAGCAAGGAAACCATCTACTACCACAGCAAAAACTTCACGCCGCTGCGACCAGCAGCTGAGGAATGGACCGCAGGTCGGCCTCTGAAGAAGGACACATTCAAAACACACCACAGCTTTAGTGGCCGACACGGCCGCAACAAACGCCACAGCGATGTCTCCATTCCAGCGGCAGAGTCCATCGACTCCGCCATGTCCTCCGATTCAGAGCAGATTGCCTATACCGTTTCGCCATTTTCTGCCCTGGCACCCAAGCCAACACTGCGTTACGCAACACAGCATTATTCCGGTCCGCCCAGCGGGGGGCTCATGACAAGGAGACAGCCATCACAGAGACGGAAAATGGCTCAGCCCATTCCAGAAGCCGTGCTCAAGGCACACAAGCGTGTGGATGACCTTGCCGACAATTTGGATGCGAGCGACCTCCGGGAACTGATGGAGAGAGACCAGCGTCGTCGGGAGAGACGACGGCTGCGTGAGCAAGAACGAGCACAGCAACGTCTTCGACAGGCAGAACGCCAGCGCGACCACCCCGACGAAGACTATGCCGAGTCGAGCACGCCGGCCAACCTCGCTCGCGGCATGCTGGGACGCGAGACGGCCGACTTTGGTGCCGATAACACCTCGGCCGTCGTGACGTCTTCGACCCGGAGAGAATCTCCTCAGCGCCCCATCTCGCCGCCTGCGTCCCCGGGTCTTCACCCACCACTGGATAGTGACGCATCTGCCATCTCCGTCATCGAAGAGCACGGCAGCGGCGCTAGCATGTCTACTCACGAGCGTTCCATGCGCATTTCCAGGCGCCGGTCGCCGGTCGAAGTGTTTTACCGCCCCGACAGCAGCCCGCCACCTCCCGCCAGTGACTTCGAGGCTGGCCCATCGTCCACGAAGACGGGCGAGAACATGTCCGGCACTCCGCCCCTTCCAGTCCTGCCGGAACGCACCAACTCCAAGCTTAGAAAGCTTGTCAAGCTCCGAAGACGCTTGTCGGCCGGCTCGTCGCTCCAGGACCCCGAACGGGTCAGCAAGATTGGGCGCTCGTCTTCGCGTAAAACGTCGGACACCAGTTCCTTCCGCGGCGCTTTCTCGTGGGGTGCCCTCGGCTCGATTTTCCGACGCAGCCACAAGGGCAAGCATGGCTCCGGCCCGTCGTCCTTTTCTAACCTGTCGCGGGATTCGATGGCCGCCGGCCAGACCGGGCCACGGTCGCAAGCCCAAGTCCACTTCCATTGGCAGCAGCAGTCGCAATCCAACTCACTGCTGGTGATCCAGACCCATCCGCCTGTGGCAGCTTCCTCTACACCAGAAAAACAGCATGGTGCGCATCCCTTCAAGGTCCAAAGTGGTGTTCCCCAGCGGACGCTGTCCCGGTTCCGGGAAGACCTGCCCGACTTCCTCATGTCTCCTCCCCGGTCCCGGGAGCCGTCGGCAGAAGCAGAGGCCGTGCCGCCAGTGCCCAAGCCCGTTTCTGTCGCCACCATGCCCCAGACGCAGTACTTTGACGAGGAAGAGGAAGAGGGGCAGGAAGACGAAGAGGAGGAACATGATATTTCCAGTACGGTGGTGCAGGTGACGCAGGAGACGACTGAAGAACACCAGGGGTCCATGCGTGGCGGCAAGGCCGCGAGGGAGAGCATGCGTGATACGCCGACGTCGTGGCTGCAGATGGACACGGCTGATCCGTCTCCGGAGCCGAACCAGGCCATATCTCTGGCCTCGATTGATTCCGAAGGCTCTTGGTTGTCGGGACGCATTTCCAAGCGGCCGATTTCCGGCCAGGACTCGGCGCGGGTGCTGAACTCTCTGGATGACGTGACGCATAAATCCCTGCGTAATACAGGAACCTACCGGTACAGCCGGCGGTCCTGGGCGTCGAACGAGACGGGTGTGTCGAGCGAGCTGGCGACGTCGCCCGTGTCTGCGCGATTCACGGCCGCCAGCGCCACGTCGGAAGTCCCCATGGCGGATGACGAGTTTGTGCTGCACCGGGCGGCGCGGGACTCTGGCGGTGCGAGCTCGGCGTCGAGCTCGACGTTCCACCGGGAGTCGATGGGCGAGGAGATGCAGATGCAGATGCATACGGCGAGTGTCGATGAGGACACGGCTCGATGGGGGGCGGTCAGCCAGCGCAAGACCACGACGGTGGTGACGGCGCCGATGTCGTCGGTGCGGAGCAGCGAGGTGTTGATGAAAAGTTTCTATGAGGGAGGGGATGATGCCGGCTCGGACGACATGGATAGCTCGATGAGCCAGACCAGCCCGGACAGCAGCGAGTTCAAGGAAGAGGAAGCCGGTCTGCAGCGGGCGACGAGCGTGAACCTGGGCAAGGGCCATGTGCGGAAGATCAGTGCCGGCAGTGCGAGGCTGCTGGAGATCTCCCCGCGCAGTTCGGTCGATACCAAGGGCCACGTCGATTCCCTGCTGTGAAAGACGAGGTGAGATGAACGAGCAAAAGAGCAAAGAGCAAAGGGCAAAGAACAAAGGGCAAAGAGCAAAGAGCTAAACAAGTCACGCCACAACATTCCTTACCATTTCCTTACCGTCAGTTTTCACGATACCGACCCATATTCCGTCCTTCGACATTTCCTTCTATTCAGAAAAGACAAAAGCAAAAAAAAAGGGGAAAACAAAACGAAACGAAACGCCAAAAAAACACGGAAAAATCAGAAAAGCATAACCGGCTGTGTTCTTGAAAAAAGCTCTTTGCTCGGAGCACCACTACTTCTCTTACCCCTTCCATCTTCCTGGTCTCCGGACTGGGGGTTGAGCAGCAGCCCTGGTGGACTGCAACGTTACCGTTCTATTTTTGTGGCTTGCATTGAGGGCATTTGGTGATGTGTTTTATTTTTGTCGATTCCTTGTTCTTCGGTAGATACCCTTGGCCCCTGGCTTATATTATTATATTGATTCTGTATGGCTAGATTTGGAGGAAGAAAAGAAAAACCCTGTGGAGCAGGATCTTTTTGTAAGGATATTTTGTATGTCTGGCAGTGTGTATGTACAGAACAGGCCCTGGAACGGGCATCAAGGACGGGTAATAGTACCGGAACGATACCTTGGAACCTTTTCTCTCTTTTACAGTGGTTGATGTCCATCACGTAATACCAACCGTAGTCCGGGGAGGCTCCTGCAGGGCGCTGCCCCACTGTGGCAGAGGAAGGAAGGCGCTATATTCTGCCCCGAGTCTCCGCTCTCGTGGCTTTTCGCAGGCCAAAAGAAACCTGCCCTTGCTCGGACGTCACGGAACAGTGATCTTTCCAGACCGCCACACCGCCATGTCCGCTTCTCGTGTCCTCCAGCGCTCGTTCCTTCGGGCCCGCCCGACCGTGCTGTCTCCGGTGGCGGCCACGCGGACGTCGATCCGGCCCCGCTCATTTCATGCGACGACGGCCGTTCAAGCGATCCACGAGCTCAAGAGGTGGGTGCTCTTTGTAATACGGAGTTCTCCGTGCTCCAGCTAACCCTCGCAGCAAAGCCGACTTCGATGACACGGTCAAGGCACACAAGACGGTCATCATTGACGCTTTTGCCGAATGGTGCGGTCCGTGTCATATGATTGCGCCCATTTTTGAAAAGTAAGATTGCCTCGAGGCTACACACAAGACGCCACAACCCACAACTGACTCCTCCGCTTGCCAGACTCTCCGAGACCTACCCGTCCGTGCGGTTTTGCAAGTTCGACGTCGACCAGGTGCACGAGCTGGGCGCAGAGCTGGAGATTCGGGCGATGCCGACCTTCTCCATCTTCCAAGACGGACAGCGCATCGAGCAGGTGGTTGGGGCAAATCCGCGGGCACTGCAACAGTGGCTGGAGCGATTGTCCAAGACCGAGTGAAGGCCGGCAAGGGGGGTCGATCGCAAAGAGGCCACGAGGGGTCTACGGGTCTACGGGTCTACGAGTCTACGAGGGGCTACGAGGGGGCTACGAGGGGGCTACGAAAAGGGGCCAGGGAGAGGGGTCAGGTCGTGACAGGTCTGACAGGTCGTGTACGGAGTACAAGGTATTAACATGCTGGCCGGATGAGAGACAGGGCCGTGGCAAGGTGGACAGGGACGTTCATATGGTTTCCATATGACCCATTAGTCATCAAAAGACCAAAGGACTGACTACGTGTACGGAGAAGGGAGGGGAGCACAGAGTACAGGACTTGTGACGGACAAAGCAGGGACTCTCTCTTATTCCGAAAGACAGCCGACTGAGCAGAGACTAAGCCGCGCCTTGGCGAACAGCAAAGGAGCACTGCCCTGGCTGCATACGACTTCAGGCCCCCGCCAACAGCGCCGTCCCAGTGCATTAGTCATCAAAGACGTGGTAGTATGTAGGCAACCGCCCAAAAAAGCCGATCCATTGAGGCGGTGCACGGCCGCCAGGACAGCTCTTCCGTAGCCTTTGGGGCCTTTGGGCGTGACGTCTTCTTCACGGGGGTTGCAGCCATTTGCTCCGCAGCTGCATGCGCCTGGCTGCTCGCGAGCTGCTCCAGGCCCCATTCTCGTTCTCTTTAGTTCTCCTAATTTTCTTTATTTTTAAATACTGGAATCCTTCTTGCCCGATTTTGAAACGCACATCGACGCACCCTGTCGCTCCTTCCTTGTTACTCTGTCTGCCCCATCGTTGCTTGTCTTCCACTCGCCTTCCACTCGACTTCCGCCTCTCGTCCACTTCGCTTACCAACCCAACCAGCTTCTCTCCCCCCGTGCCGCTCACCGTCTTAGGATCGATCTCCCATCGAAGCTGCGCCAGGCTCCCAGGTCTTCTCCCAGGATCTCACAGACAGCCGACCTTTGTGCCCGATAGCCGCACACACCGTTTCTTGTCACGCTGGTCACGCTATTTCGAGCTGCATTGGGTATTTTGACCGGCTCCAACCTTGCTGGCAGCTCCACCAGGATTCGATTTTCTCTCACTCTATTTTTTTTTCGCTGCCGCTGCTACTCCGTATTGTCTATGCGTTTCGCTTCTACTTCTTCTCACGGTCACCCGCTTCCGGTCACCCTATTGTCTCACTTGTCTTCTGGTCCATGGATCGGCGTGTTGTCTCCTTTAGGCCATGTTCGAGTAAATAGACAGAAGATCTGGTTCAACATCACAACGTCTTGTCTTTCTTTTCTTACACATGGCCTCTTCTCCCACAGCCACTAGTCGTTTAGCACGGCTTGCCGCCCTTGCCGATGAATGGCATGTTGGCCCTTTGCCGTCTCCGGTTACTATTGTCCGGCCCGCACAACCGTTGACTTTCCGGACCCCCAACGACGACTTGGCTGCCGATGAACTCTTGAAACGGCAACGACTCGCCCCTCCTGCCGATGGCCGCCCTCGGTCTCCTGTCCTCACACGCGCTTTTACCACAAACCGAAGACGAGACAAACTATGGGACCCGCGCGAGATCTTTATGGCCCTCGACTACCATGTCAACATGGGCGGTTCTCCCGGCATCGCCGAGGCTCTCATCACGAAGCTCATCTCGGCCGGCGGTGATATCAACGTCGCCAACGCTCGGACCAAGACAAATCTACTCACCCGGCGCCGGAGCGTCGAGTCCTGTGAGCGCAGCCGCATGCTGCAGCGCGCCATCGACCACAAGGATTCCAAACTGGTCGCTGTTCTCGTCCCCTATGCCGACCCCCTGACCCTCGATGCCGCCCTGCCCGACGCCATCCTGTCTGGTCGCGTCGACATTGTCGAACATCTCTTGCGCTACGGCGCTAGCACCGCCAACACCATTGCTAGCCAAGAGGCCTTTCGGAATATCTGCTCTACCGGCGGCCAGGCAGATATTGTCAGCATGCTGCTCGCCTCAGAAGGCCGCCCGCTTCCCGAGACAATCACGGAAGCCTTGGTCGAGGCCGTGGACTCTGGCTGTCTGGAGACTGTCCGGCACCTTTGCCGTGCCGGGGCAAATGGAAGCTTTGACAAGGCTTCGGCCCTCAAAAAGGCCGTCACGGCCACCCGCGTTGACATTGCGTTGGCTATCCTGACCGGCGCCAGGCCCCCGTCTGTTGAGTATGTCAACGAGGCATTTGTGCAACTCTTCAAGCACGAAACCATCCTGCCCAATGAAAAGATGGCTATGACCGAGATTCTCTTGTGTGCGGGTGCTGCGGGCGAGGCAGTCATTTCTGCGCTCAGCCAGGCCTGTCTGAACAACTTTTCCGAAATGGTTTCGCTGCTCGTGGCGTATGGAGCCCCCGTGGACTACGACAATGCCGCTGCCTTGCGCCGCTGTCTTGCCGAGCAGAAGTTCAACATGGCCCAGATCTTGCTGAGCAACAACGCTGTGCTGCAGCCACAAAACGCCTCGGCGTGTATATCCATCCTTTGCGACACGCAGATGAAGAAAGAGGAGCGACTCGTCCTGGTGAAACTCTTGCTGCGCAAAGGTGCCAATGGCGCTGCTCTGAACGACTGTCTGATTGATGCTGCCAAGGCGGGTGACGTGGAGACCACGCGGCTCCTGCTTACGCCTTACTTCCCCGCCACCGACTGCCGCCCCAATGGGAGCGGCAAGCGAAGTCCCGAGCGACATCCCGTGGCCTCGGTCGACTACAAAGAGGGGGTGGCCTTGCAGATCGCTGTGCAGGATGCGAACTTGGAGCTCGTCAAGCTGATGTTGGCCACGCGGCCACAGCCCGAAATCGTGGCCAAAGTGTTCCCCAGCATCTTCCACCTGTCTCCTGAGCCACGATACCAAATGTACGAGCGCTTCTTGGCTACCCGATTCTCCGGCCCCTGCGTGAACGCTGCTCTTGAAAAAATCCTCCTCGAACCGGCAGCAACCAGAGATCCACGGCTCGTCGGTCTTTTCCTGCGCCACAATGCTGACGTCAACTATGCCGGTGGCGCGGGCATTCTCGCAGCTGTCAACAACCAGGATACAAGCCTCTTGAATGCCGTTCTTCATAATGGCCAGCCTGCGGCCCAGACAGTTGCGGCTGCTCTGCCGCACGCCATGGCCATTAAGGATCTGTCCATGCGGCGCCAAATGGTGCAGTCCCTCCTGGCGGCTGGGGCTGGGCAGGAAGGAAGAGTACTTGCTGAAGCGCTCATGACTGCCTTGACCTCTGACCCAGTGGATGGCGAACTTCTTCACTTGCTCTTGAATGTCGGCATGGCCGATATAAATTTCAACACTCCTTCCGGATCACCCGTGACATTAGGTATGAAAACACAACTCTTTTTTATCGTCGCCTTTGTCCTTTCCGCAATCTGACACCTTTAGCGACGGCACATCCGGACCCGAGACTCTTGATTGATATTCTCAAGACGAAGCGAGCGAACCAGGAAAGCCTCACTCAGGCTTTGTACGTGCTGTCTGCGCAGCCGTCTACGGACGCCAAGAAAAGCAAGCTCAGCACACTGCTTCAGTATGCTAATGACAAGGCCGCACTCACGTACATGCTCATATCCGAAGTCGAGATTGTCGTCAAAACATCTCCTCGCCTACGCACCTTTTCTGTCATCAAGGAACTGCTGTCGGCGGGTGCTGACATTAACGCGCATAACGCAGCCGCACTCTGCTACGCTGTGGCCGCACCCAATCCACAAATCGTTGAACTGCTACTGCAGTTTGGGCCAAGCCCAGAGTCGCTGGGTGCCGCCCTCTCGCGCATCTTCTTTGTATCCGACGCCATGGACCGCCTTTCGCTTGCCAAGATGCTCCTCAATGCTGGTGTGCCTGCAGGCCGGGTGAGCCACGAGTTGCAGCATGCCATTACCAACTGCGCTGATGATATACCCCTGATCAAGCTGCTGGCCTCGTTCTCCGATCCGGAAGATGCCGGTGGCTTGTTGGCAGCCGTGCAGCAACAGAAGACTGAGATTGTGGCTACATTGATTGCAGCGCAGAAGTTTTCTGTGTCGGTTCTGAACCAGGTGCTGGTCGAGGCGATGCGCACGACGAGCAAGGGGACGCGCCAGGCCATATGCGGTCTGCTGATCAAGGCCGGTGCGACTGGAGCGTCGGTGTCCGATGCGCTGGTCTCTGCCGTGCAGGAATCAGACGTGAGCCTGGGACGCGTCCTTCTCTCCAATGGCGCCAAGGCCGACCACCACGATGGACAGGCGATTGTGGTGGCGTGCCAAACCGGCAACGTCAGTGTGGTCGAGATGCTGCTGAACGGCCTTCCCTCGGTCTTTCCAAAGGAAGCCATTCTCGCCCGTGCTTTTGAGGAGGCCAGCGTATTGGATAATCTTGTTGTGCGAGAAGAAATCCTGCGGCTACTCCTGAAGCACAATGTCCGTGGCGAAGTCGTCGACCGAGGACTCATTGCCGCGGTTACTTGCGGCGAGGATGGCATTCCTCTTGTCAGGCTGCTACTGAAACACAATGCCGACCCGAACTACCGGGGCGGCGAGGCCATCTGGACGTGTACACGCAATTGTTTCCTGCCGACCCTGAAGCTTCTCCTCGGACTGGATGACGATGCCATCTCTGAAAAAGAGGAGACGATAGAAGCCAAAGTGGAGGTAGTGGCAGAGGCAAAGGCAAAGGAGGAAAAAGAAGAAGCCGGGGCAGAAGCAGAAGAAGGGCCAGAAACACCCGCTACTGTCATAGCCCCGGAAATTCCGGAAGTTCCAGAAGCCACAGCAGCAACAGCAGCCCCAGAAACTCCAGAAACCCCAGAAGCCTCAGAAGCCCCGGTAAACACCAAGCCACATCAGGAGGCTATGGTGCGAGCACTCAAGGCAAGCTGGATGCTCTCAGGGGAGGATCGCTACCAGGTTATCCAATGGCTTTTTCAAGCAGGTCTGAAAGCCACAGAAGCTGTTCATCTCGGTCTCGTGAAGGCCATCCGAGACGAGCATTTAAATGTGGATCTGGTTCGTCTGTTGGTGAAAAATGGGGCATCGCCTTTGGAAAATGGCTGCCAAAGTTTGGTGGATGCAGCGTGGAGATGTTTGGTTCCTATTGTGGAGCTCTGCATGACTTTGGATATTCCGCAGGCCGATCTCGACTATGTATTCGCTCAAGCCTTTTCACCAGACGATGATGACAGATGGCTTTCGCAAGATGGCCTGTCTGTAGCCAGGATGTTTCTGGAAAAAGGCTCTCGGGGAGATGGGCCGGCAGGAGCTCTTATTGCGACCGTTCGCGACTGTGGAACAGATGAGAAAGAGCTCGCTCTGCAATTCGTCCAGCTTCTTGTGGAGCACGAGACCAGTGTGGACTTGGATCGCGGACAGGCGTTGCAGGAAGCGGCCAAACTTGGACGGCAGGACATTTTGCAACTGCTGCTGTCACGAAAACCGGCCATGGATTCCGTTGCGATGGCGTTTCCCTACATTTTCGAATCGACACCTTCCGAAAACGACGCTGCACAAATGATTTCCCTCTTCAACGAGTACCGCATGGAAGAAGATTCTACGGGTCTCGACATTATGTTCAGCAATCCGGAGTGTGCACCGATTCTGTTCCGCGCGATGCTGCAGTACCCCCGGTCGACCAAGATCTTGGAGGCACTGTTGGATGCTGGTTATTACCACGACCAGATGACGATGGCCTGTGTGGTGCCGGAGATGGAGGAGGAGCAGGTGTCTCTGTTGCTTTGGGCACTGTTGCAGCCGCAGAAGAAGATTAGCGGTGCTGTGATCGAGTCTCTCATACAGCGAGGAGCCAAGGTCAACTTTGAAACCCGCGATTCTCGTGTGACGCCCTTGATGCTGGCCATTCAAAACAAGCGCCCAGGCCTGGTCAAGACTTTGATAGCGGCCAGCGCTGACGTAGACGTGTCCGATTTTGCTGGCAACACCCCTCTGTACATGGCAGTGTGCTGTGGAGGTGATATCGGATTGGCGATGATGGCGTCTATACTGGAGGCGGATCCTTCTCGGAACGACGGGTCGTTGCACACGGCTGCACGCAACCTCAACATCCAGGCGATGAAGATGCTCGTCCAGAACGGGCATGAGGTTGACTTCCCGAGCGATCTGCATGAGGGTCGGAGTGCGCTGGCCGAAGTTTGTCTCCACGGTTCCGATGACCGGGTTCTCAGGGCTGGTACCCTGAAAGATATGGAACATGTCGTTTCGTATCTCATGAGCCAAGGAAGCGACATCACACTCAAGTCAGAGGGGAAGACGCCATTGCTGTTGGCCCTGGAGGCCAAGGACCCCGTGGCCACAACACAAGTGCTGCTCAAGGCTGGGATGCACAAGTACGTCAACAACCACTTCAATCGCTACGATGATGGTCGACTAGTATACTCGCCCACAATGTACGTGACACACGTGCTCTATCCGCCGACGGCAGACTCGCCGAGCACGCCAATCACGCCGAGCACACCGCTTACGTCGAGTACGAGTACACCGAGCACGACCAAGTCCAGGGCAGACGGAACGCGCGAGCGGTTGCTCGTTCTGCTGCGGCGGAGCCGCACAGAGGACGTGTACTACGCATACAACCCAGGCACCAATGCGCAGCCGCCGGGGGCTGTGGGTCTTCCGGAGGACCTGCTGCGTGCCGAGCGTGAGCGGCAAGCGCGGGCGGAGCGCATCGCTGCTGAAGAAGAAGAGCGGGCGCGAGCCCGGCGCTACGCACAGGAGTTGTCGGAGATGGCGGAGCAATCGCACCGTGACAGCCTGGCGCGGGAGCGGTCGTTGATTATGGAGCGGGCCAAGATGCATGCAGAGGCGGCGCGGCTGCGTGAATTGGGCGAGGCAGAGGCCCAGGCGGAGGCGTTGCGGGTGCGGACCAAGGCAGAGGCGGAAGCGCAGGCAGAAGCGCTGCTGGTGCGGACCAAGGCGGAGACGGAAGCACAGGCGGAGGCACTGCAGGCGCTGATGCTGCGGCGGGAGGCAGAGCAGTTGGCTCTCCTGGAACAGGCGCGGATGAGCAACGAGCAGCAACTGCAGATGGACCACCAAATCCACGAACAGATGCTGTCGCACGAGAAGGAGCTCAATGTGGAGCGGGTGGACACGGCGAAGCGGATGAGCACGATTGTGCTGGATGAACGGCACTCGATCGACCGACTGAACGATTCACAGAACCGACGAGAGCGGGCGCGGCTGGAGGATGGCCGACGGCTGGCAGATGCGATTCGTGAGATCCCGGGCGTGGCGGCGCCGCCTGCGCAGGGGAATCGCAATGTTGCTGGCTACATAATGGGAGAGTTGAATTGAGGAGAGAAAAGAAGGAGGAGGGGGACGAAAATATACCCGGTAATTTTTTGGAGAGGCGTTGGAAAAGGCAAAAATTGCTACGATCCTTTTTGATACTTTTTTTTTGTTTACAAGGACAACCTACACGGGTCATGACAACCCAGTACATATGAAGATACATGATAGGATATATATGCCAAGATATAATCGAGAATGAAAACGAATCTTTCTATAAAGCCGAGGTTGAGAACCAATAGAAGAAGACGACCGATTTTTCTGTAGGTATGCAGAGGAGAATTCGGAGTGCCTTCTGTATGTTTCCTTGTCAAGAATGCAGGATCCAATTCACAGAATCCATTGACTTTGATTCCCGACGCACAAAGTTCTTCTGGTACTTCCAACAGACATTCCAAGACAAAGCGTTGCCGCTTATGTTAGCAATGGCCCGGCAAAGAGCGGCTTTCGGCAAGAGTGACCCTTTCCCCACGGGGTAGAGCTACTCCTCACGCGACTCCGCCCCTTCCCAACGACCCCAAGTGGCCAAGAAGCCGAATTCATCTTCTGCCACGAGTCATTCAGCACAGAATAGACATTTCTCATGACCATGCAGTCAGCCACACGGACATGGGCATGTCTGCAAACGGTGTCTCGGCGATCCTTTTCGTCGTCGCCGGCACGACTCGAACAGTATGGCTTCATCGGCCTGGGCCAAATGGTAGGCACTTCTTTCAAGAACTACTCTCTTCCGCTGCTTACCTGCCAGGGCTACCAAATGGCCAAGAACCTGCAGTCCAAGCTGCAGCCATCCGACAGGGTGCGCCTGTTCGACATCAACAAGGAGGCCGTTGCAAAGTTGGCCAGCGAGGTATCTCAGACAGGTGCTGCTGTCGAGGTGGTGCCAGACGTTGCCGCCGCCTCCAGCCATGCTGTACGTTCTGTGTCTGCCCTCTTCCCGTCTTGCTGTCTTTTATGATGGGTTTTCCTCTACACCAGTTTGACTGGCATGGCAGAATATGGTGCTGACCCTAGTTTGTCGTCTGCAGGACTACGTCATCACCGTGCTGCCCGAGCCAGCTCACGTCCGGGCAGTCTTCCAGTCCATCCTGGCATCCGGGTCTGGGTCCGGTGCCGGCGCGGGCGCCGCCAAAACTGTCTTTGTTGACTGCTCGACCATTGATCCGTCCACGTCGCGTGCCGTCGCCGCCGATGTTGCTGCTGCCGGCCGCGGTGCTTTTGTCGATGCCCCCATGTCGGGCGGCGTCGTCGGCGCCACGGCCGGCACGCTCACCTTTATGCTCGGCAGTCCGCAGCCGCTCGTCGCCCGCGTCGAGCCTTTGTTGTTGCACATGGGCCGCCGCATTCTGCACTGCGGAGAACAGGGCGCCGGCCTCGCAGCCAAATTGGCCAACAATTATTTGCTGGCCATCAACAACATTGGCACGGCCGAGGCCATGAACTTGGGCATGCGCTGGGGTCTCGACCCGGCGGTGCTGGCGGGCGTCATCAACGTCAGCACGGGCCGCTGCTGGCCCAGCGAGGTCAACAACCCCGTGGCTGGCGTGGTAGCGACGGCGCCGGCTGGGCGTGACTATGCGGGCGGCTTTGGCATCGGACTCATGAAGAAGGACCTCAAGCTGGCGATGGCGGCGGCCGAGGAGGCGGGAGCACAGCTGGCACTCGGAGAGGCAGCACGAGGACTGTACGAGGCGGCAGAGCAGGACGAGCGGTGCCGAGGGCGAGACTTTAGTGTAGTGTACCGGTATTTGGGGGGTCAAGAGTAGAGGCGTGTTGAATACGGAATACCGGAGTGCCGGAGTGAAAGTAGAGGTCAGTCGGCGCAATAGATAGTCCGGGCCGTGTATCACGACATGGTGACTTCCTAAAGCGGTGACCAGCTCGCCAGAGGGTTTTTGTCTGTTAAGAGCGCTCGGGCCAGCGAGTTCTGATGTAGCCCCACTTTCCTACGGGACAAAGTACGCAACGATAGAGGATAACGAAAGAATAGGGATATACACAATACAACCGTGTACTCGTAGGGGGAGGAGGATTAGCGTTGCACGCATGACAGATGCTGTGCATCGGTTGGCCATGTGGACGGGACGCACCGGCCATGCCCTGGACACAACAGGACAGGCACGAACGGCCACAGCAGAAGAGTTGAATCTCGTGCAAAGAATATCAGATGCAAGTCGTCAGACCGGACGGCTGCAGGCCGGTCATGCCTGGCCAAGACCATTGGCACGGCTACGGCAGCGCGGACCAGACGCTAATGGCTGGGCAATGGTGGAGGTAAGGCGGGGACAATGGCCAGCATGCAGTATGGAGTACTATGTATGATAGTACTGGTATTATTGCTCTGTTGGCTGTTGGGACGAGTTTCGTTTCGTTGCGTTGCGCTTTCGGATTCTGTTCCGTCAAAATGCACATGCTGACTGCGTTTGAATTTTGTGTCTGCCTGCTTGAATCTTGTATTTCCTCTGACCAGACCCGATATCGCACTATTCTTATAGAGTATCTCTTCTTATATCCTTCGTTGGCGAGAAGTCGTCTGTTTATAACCTGACCGCCGACCGCCTGACGGCCTGACGACCAAGTTCTCTTCGCCATGGCTGACAACAGCACCCTCGCCGCCCACCCCTACGAAGACTGCCATGCCGTCTCGGCCGCCTGTCCCGTCCAGGCGACCACCTTGGGCTATTATCCCAACCCCGGAATCAACTACTTCTTCTCCATCGGCTTCGGCATCTGTACCGTCGCCCTCTTCGTCACCGGCATCTGGAAACGCACCTGGAACTACTCGGGCTTCATCGCCGCCGGCGCCGTCCTCGAACTCGCGGGCTATGTGGCCCGAATCCCTTTGCATGCCAATCCCTGGAACACTCAGGCTTTTGAGACCCAGATCTGCGCCATCATCCTCGCTCCTACCCTCGTCTGCATCGGCCTCTACCTGACGCTGCAGCACATCTGCCTCGCCCTTTGTCCCGCCCTTTCGCGCGTCCGCCCGACTCTGTATCCCTGGATCTTTGTGCCGGCCGATATCAGTTGCCTGCTCGTCCAGGCCATTGGCGGTGCCCTCGCCGCCTCGGCCGGCTACACCAACACGGCCCTGCTCAGTGCCGGCAACCAGGCCATCATTGCCGGCATCGCCCTGCAAGTCTTTGTTCTCGGCTTCTTTGGCGTCACCTGCCTCGACTACTTTGTGCGTGTGCGCCGCTGGATCCACGGCCGTGACCCCCAGGGCCTCCAGCCCACCGCTGCTGCCCGTGCCCTGTGGGTCGATAAGCGCTTCCGTCTGTTTGGTCGTGCTGTGGCCGGCGCCTACGCCTTTATCCTGATCCGCTGCATCTACCGGTGAGTGGTCATTAGCTTTGTTCAACCGGCGCATGCTGACGACATAGAATCGCCGAGATGGCCGGCGGCTGGGGAAACAAGATTATGCAGGACGAGCCGTCGTTTATTGTGCTGGAAGGATTGTAAGTGTTGTCTCCCTTGTGCATAACGTCTGCTAACCATTCAGCATGATCTTCCTGGCCGTCTGCCTGCTGGCCGGCTTCCCGCCCGGTTTCCTCTTCCCACAGATGGCCTTTACCCGCAAACAGAGAAAGGCGGACGCTGATGCTGATGCTGAGGCTGCCGTTACCAGAGCCTCAATAGCAGCTGCGGCTGACAACATCGAATTCGAGAAGAGCAAGGCAGGCACAGAACACCCCGGATCCGAGCCGGGGTCTCCATCGAACGGGGAATCACGCGAAAAGTAGATTCAACATGGGGTTTCTTTCTAATTCCGGGGCATGGAGACATGGGTTTGGCTGTATCCGTCGAATAGGTCGTCACATGCTAATAAATTTCATCTTTTTGATTTCTCGCTGCTGACTCGCCACCGCCGCCGTCGTGCCCCATTATGCGCCCTGAGAGATGCGCTGGCACCAGAACTCCCCCAGGTATCCTACACGCATCAGGAGAGCAGTCGAACAACAGACCATAGAAAAGAAACTCCCCCAGCTTTGTCGGCGGCCTCCGGTTGGTCCGTCTCGAGAATGTCGCTGCCTAGAAGTTTTGCGTTGGACCAGTCGTAAGCTAAACGTGTAAGTGCCATTTCAGGCAGTTGTTTTTCGCTGTTATGCTTAAATGCGCCATCCATTAGGCCTCCACCTCTCTTCATTTCCCTCCTCCTCCTCCTCTCGTTTTCTACATCGCCTTCACAGGAACAAAAAATCCAGATTCAAATTCATACATTCACCATGGTCATCCGTCAAACGCTGACCCCCGAGGCCTTTCTGGCTGCACCCCGTCGCTCCGCTGCCGTGCCAGCCCCGTCTGGTCGCCTGGCGTTTTTTACTTCGACGACCCACCCGTTTACGAGCAGCGAGGGCAGGGCAGAGGGCGCGGCATGCGAGCTGATGCTGCTCAGCCTCGATACGAGACACCAGTGGCTGCTCTCGACGGCGACCGACAGCGACGAGGATGGCCAGGCGGTCGATGAGGCTGGTGATGATATACACGACATCTGCTGGATTCCAGCCTGGGCAGATGAGGCGAGCGATGTTCCCGACGAGCTCGTATGGCTGCGTCCAGCCCATGATACGCCCGGAGCCACAGAGATCGTCGTGGCCGAAACAGCTGCCATCGACGGGCCAGTACCGCCTCCTCGGCCCTATGTCGCCGGCGTCGTCTCGGCACCCGTCCAGACACTCCGGCTGGGACTACAGGAAGACGGCACCGTCTTGCTTGCCGTCACGGGACCTCCAGACGACGAGGACGAGCAGCCCAACGACCAGAACACATCTCTGCTGCCGTCTGGCAGCACTGCCCGCATTTACGACACCTGGCGAGTGGACACGCGCGGAGGGTCCACCCAGCCGCAGCGACAGGTCATCTGGTACGGAGCACTGGTCCGCAAGGGCAAAGGCAAGGCCGACGAGAGCGGCAGAAATAGCAGAAACAGCGTTCAGTCTGCCCTGGGTCGCTGGTCGCTTGCCGGGCCTCTGCATAACGCCCTACAATATGCGGCGCCCGGCCTGACCTGTCTGACGGCCGTCGAGGACTTGGATGTGGGCCCGCAGGGCATCGTCTTTGTGGGCCGTGACGACAGCCGCATGGATCTACCTACCGACTCCTCCAGTGTGTACTACGTGCCGTTGGACAGGTTCACTGAACCGCCGACGGCTGCACCTGCACGGGTAGCCCTCACACCTCTGCCGTCGTCCTGCCCGCCCGACGGAGGCTTGTCGTCCTCGTCACCGCCACCGCCACCCGGCTTCGCCTCCAACGTGCGCTTCTCTCCCGACGGCTCGGCCGTGGCCTTTCTGTGGGCACCACTCGACTGTCCGGCTGACCGGCGGTTGCATCTCGGCCACCTACAGTCGGGCGCCGCCGTTGATGTGGCTCGTGTCATCACCGGCATTGAAAACTGGGCCGTTGTGCCGTACGCACTCGAGTTTGTCCCGTCTGGCGAGGCCGTCATCCTGCAGGCCCATGACTGCGGTCGCCGCAACCTCTTCTGGCTCGACTTGCAACCGGGTGCGCGTCCACGGCTGTTGACCAAGGCGCAGGCATCTGGTCGGCAGCTCGGCTCCGTGTCGGAGTTCCATGTGCTGCAGCCCAGCAGCCCGTCACCGGCGACAGTGTCTTTGTTGATATCCGGGTCGAGCTTCGTGGAGAGCAGTTTCTATTATCTCGTGGACGTGGTGATTACCAGTCCCGCAGACGGCAATGACGACGCTGTGGCCTTTGAGCCTCGGCTCGTGGCTTCGACCCGAGATGCCAGCCGGTACGTTCTCTCGCACGAGGCCCAGGTCTCGGAGATGTACTTTGAGGGCGCTGGCGATGGCTACTTTGTGCAGGCGTGGGTGGTGCGGCCCAGCAGCAGTGTACTCCAGACACAACAGGAACAAGAGCAGGGAAAACACTATCCATTGGCTCTTCTGGTGCACGACGGACCCGAAGGTGCATGGGAAGACGAATGGCAGCAGACCTGTTGGAACGCAGCCCTGTGGGCCGAGCAGGGCTTTGTGGTGGTGCTGCCAAATATTACTGGCAGTGCCGGCTTTGGACTGGAACATATGACCCGTACGTGAAGTGAATCAGGCGCGGACAGGCAACGAAAAATCAAAGAAAGGCGAATGCTGACCAACAGGAATCTATGGCAGCTGGGGTGGCTTTCCTTACGAGGACCTCACCCAGTGCATGAACAACCTTAAGGAGGTACCGTACATCGACATGGATCATGCCGTCCTTGCCGGCGGTGGCTACGGCGGATACATGGTCAACTGGATCCACGGAAGCTCTCTGGCACGCAAGGTACGTCTATTTGATGGGGATTCTATTTTCTATTTGTTGCTGTTATTGTTGTTAATGCTGACTAATCAGTTCCGCGCCGCTGTTGCCCATGACCCTGTCTTCTCTACCGTGCCCCGAGGCTTTCCGTCTGTCCTTCCTGACGGTGTTTCCAACTGTCAATCCGGCCTGCAGCGCTGGAATCCAGCCCGTGCCGACCGTCTGGGCCGCTGGCGCAGCTTTGCGCCGCCCACGCTGGTCGTGCAGACAAGCAACGACGACACGGGTACCGGACAGGCAGAAGGCCTCGCTGCTTTTCGGGATCTGCAATTTCAAGGCGTACCAAGTCGATACCTTGCGTTTTCAACAGGAAGCAAAGACGGGCGCAGAGAAGCCGACGATGCCTTGGCATGGTATCAGGTTGTCTTTGCATGGCTGCGGCAGTGGACGGCCAAAGACTGTGCGGATGAAGAGAGGAGGCGACAGCAGACAGAAGAAAATTAGCAACAGCAGCAGAAGCAGCAGAAGCAGCAGCTGTCTATCCAGGACAGCTCCTCAGCTCGTTGGCCATGATGCTCAAGCGGCTGATCTCGTCCATCTCGAGAAAGAACCACGGCACCACATAAAAGTAGGGATGCTGTTTTTCCTCCCCTTGTAACACGCAAGTCTTGCATAACACGCGTGTCATTCCTGTGGATGTGCACAGCAGCCGCTGGCACAGATCAGCGAAATCCTCCGGCACCGCTCCAGACTCGACCGCCCTTTCTCCACTCTTGGATACCCCATTTGCCATTCCCAGCACTACAGCTGCTAATGCAGCCGCGAGTGGTGTTGCAAATGATGTGCCACTGCGGTGAACCATGTCTCCGGGGGCCTTTATGCCCCGTGGCTCACACGACGGCACCGCCTCGCCGAGCGTATAAATATGTCGCTTCCAAGATGACTCCACAGGGCTAAACGTGGATGGACGGCCATAGCTGTCGGTTGCGCTTCTACGCAAGTAATTTTTGTTAGAATAGCAAACAAAAAAGAAAACGGCAGTATGTACGTACATTCCAATGACTGAAGGCAGTGTCGCTGGCCAAAAGGCGGCCTGGTTACCACCATCATTTCCCATGGCCGCAAAAACGAGAATGTTATTCTGGTCTGCTATCTGCAGAGCTTGTCTGATGGGATCCAATTTTGCGTGGAAAAGCGGAAACCCAAACGAAAGGTTGATGATGTCCACACGGCTCGTGGAGTTGCAGAAGTGGAGGATGGCCTAGAACGTGTTAATGGGTGCCATAGTTACACCATGAGGATCCAAAACTTGCGTCGGCAATGGCTTGAATGTTTGCGCTGCTGAGCTCTCGCGACTGGGCCACTTTGGCCACATGAACCTCTGCTAACGGTGCAATGCGCAAAACCAGGTAGGCGACGTGGGTCCCGTGGCCATCGAAATCTTGACAGTCCTTCTTGGAAGGCCAGCATTGTATTCCGCCTGACTTGGATGCGATCTATCAAGGCATATGGATGAGCTTTGCCGCCAACCAGGGAATTCTGTGGCACGTAACTAACCGTCATGTTCTCCAGGTCTATGCCTGTGTCGAGAATGGCAATCTTGATGCCTTTTCCCTTTATGGGGGTCTTGGAACTGAATGATACACTGTTTCTGGCTTGATCAACCCGTTCAAACCATTCAGAAGCCATTTTCATCCTATTAATAGTAAAATCAGTCATAGACCTTTTGCGGTGACGATCAGGGATAGAGCTTACTTATTTATGTCCAAAGTCTCTTCAGCATCGAAAAACATGATCTTAGGTGTGCGCATGGCTGGCAACCATTTCCGCAAATGCAGTGGCTTTCGTGGTGGTAGAAGAGGTCTTCGACGGGGCTTTTGCTTTCCGGAAACACTCGGTAATTTGAGCTCGGAGAGCACTTCATTGGGGTCTCGATTGCTCCAGAGGATGGTGAAATCCCTCTTCAGTGGAGCAATCACGATTCTGGAGAACTGTTCGGCAAAGACCTCCTCGCTCTCATATTTCTCGTTGCTGAAACCGTTGAGACAGGCTTCGGTAGACTGTCTAAAGCCTTCAGATGTCCCCCATTTGATGGCATCAAACTCCTTGTGCGCTTGAACTTCGACCTCTGTATCCTTTCCTGCAACTATAGGAAATGCTTCTTGTTTGAAGATTCTCTCATGCACGTTCTATAATAGAGTAGCTAGTCTATGTAAATCTCGTCGCCTAAATTGGATTCTGGCTTATGCTAGGGGGGGGGATCGGGGTTGCAGAACCACATCTTATCAGCTTACTAAAGCCGTAGATGTAACCAAACTTAATATTCTCTTCTGCTCCCCTTATAGGTAGCATCTTAACTAATCTAGTTCAGCATTTTACTTTTGCTCAAGCTAGGTTAATCCATCATAAATCTATTTACGATGAGGCGCCCGCTCAAATAAAAATTGTCCTTTATGCTCCGAACACATATCAGCACTATCATCAGCATCTTGGTTGTATTTCTTGTAGTACTCCTCAGCCTCATTGTCGTTAACAAGAGCAACCGCAAAGAGCCGCTCATTCGTATCGGCGTGGTATTGTTGAATTAGAACAATATTGCTAACGGGTTTGTTCCAAACATCGAAAGTGTCTCCTTCGTCAATCTTCGCCCTTTCCTCTTCAAGAGCCTTGCGGCCGACGCGAATCTCTGGGTGATTAGAGAGAAAAAGGGTTGCTTTATCGTTTGTAGCCATTTAGCTTAATAAGGTAAGCAAATGGTTTTAAAACAAAATAAGCTTTTTAAACTTACATAAGTGTTATAGCTAAGAACTATAGTAAGAGAGTAAGGAGAAGTAAGAAAAGGTAAGAAGAAGAAAGAGTAAGAGAGAGTCTTTTTAAGTGTTACGGTTTAACTTAGGAATATAGGTAGAGAAAAGTTACTACTACCGCCTTCCTATTTAATACTAGCGTAAAGTGAGACGGCTACTCGATAAAAGGGTCCTCTCCCTTATTATGTCATAGGCACGGTAGGAGTTAAATTTAAATTACAACCTTCCTTCCCTCTAATAACAAAATACTTCCTTTTATTAGTAATTTACGTGGTTACTTAAGTACCCCGTATCATATAAAGAAAAAAAGTACTAAGGATAAAAATTAAGTACTAAATATTAATATCGTGTATACTACGGAGTATTTGTGCGCCTTTTGCGGCGGCCAGTCGCCAGGGTAGTAAAACGATAATCTCGACACCTCCCGGAAGAAGCGTGTAAGATTAGAAAGTAAAAGAGGAAGACAGAACCTACACAGGACCCTAGATGAATTCCAGGAGGATATACCAGCAGAAGTGCTTCGAACGAATTGGATTATTACTTTTGCTACTTATCTCTCCCAAATGTTGCATGTTCCTCCTTTTCCCCTCTCCTGCCTTTCTCCCGGTCCCCGCCTTTTTTCAGGAGGAGGAGACAACGTGACCACGATGGGCTTCTTAGGTAGTAAATCGATATTCGCCTACGGAATGGCCTACTTAACACTCCCGAATTACCCTCTCGAAAAAGCCACATATATTGCACTTTTAATATAAATCCATATGTCAGGGTATTTCTAAAGCAGAAGACGCTTCATTTAAGCCTAGACATGCTCAATTGGATTTAAATCTGGCGAGTGGGCAGGCTAGAAAGGTAGCATCTCAACACGGCTGTCATAGGCGATTCGTGCCCGAAACCCTCATAAGTGGTAAGCAGCAAAAGAATTGTTGAGTTATGTAATCTCGGGAGACCGTCAAACAAGGTAGTCGGCGAGACTAAGGTCAAGCGTCGGTGTACGCCGGCGGAGAGGCCGAAAGACCAATAGTGGTTCCAAATCCACCGCCAGGAGCAAACCATGATGCAAACACTCTATAACAGGCAACTTGTGTGGCGATGTCGCCTAATGCTGCGGCGATTTTCCCAACAATCATGAGTGGGTAGGATTTGCATGTTGCTGCACCTGCGATAACTCCCGCAGTCATGACTAAGTTTCCGTAGAGCATAGCCCCTGTTCATCCGTATGTTAGTTTCAAGTAACTTTAGCTCACAAACAGAACGTACAAGTGTAAAAAAGGATCCTGTAGCCTTGGAGCTTAAATATAAGTCGGGTACCCTCGACGGGGAGTCAGGGGGATCTCTAAGATTCAGTCTTGGACTTGATTGAATATACGGAGTACTACTCTTCCTGTTACCACCTTTGTCACGTGATTCTCACCTAGTCTACACCACCCCTTACAACGGCGCTCTACCATCCAATTCATCGTTGATTCAGACAC
The DNA here is from genome assembly GCA_002215975.1 of Dryadomyces quercus-mongolicae. Taxonomy (NCBI): domain Eukaryota; kingdom Fungi; phylum Ascomycota; class Sordariomycetes; order Ophiostomatales; family Ophiostomataceae; genus Dryadomyces; species Dryadomyces quercus-mongolicae. Next base: position 434,060 of record NIPS01000005.1, read on the forward strand.
ATGGATCTTCGTATTATCTTGCTGGAAGTGCCGAAAACCATTATAATATGTTAGAAGGCCCTTCTTTAATGCCTTCTGATAGCTCCAAGATATATAGCTACCTTTTTTACCCTCCTAGTAGTCTCTCCATAAGAATAAGTTTCGTTCGGCCTCCCTTCCAGATACCTCCCCAAAATATTAGCTAGATTACCGGTGTATCGTGAGATTTAAGGTTAAAGAAGGCCGGGAGCCATTTCTGGGCAGACGTATAAAAAAGCGTGATTATCCTGCTATTTGCTGCGTTTTGGCAAGAGCTTTCGTCAGAGAAGAGAGTCTAGCTTTGTTGCAGGATTGATGAGTTAGGTTATGTGCTGGCTTGCTTATGCAAGCTAACCATTAGTCACCCACTCATCGAGCACATCCCTAGCTTCGGCGCCAAGGTGTAGAGTTTCCCTTACCAAGAAAACTTTGTACCAACCACCGCCGCCAAGCCGTCTCTGGCGTGCCTGGCAAAGGCGGGCAACCTCTATATAATAGGCGGCTAGTCTTCGATTGGTTGCCGATAATACAAGTTGAAGTCTTTTTACCCTACTAATTCTTAAAATCTTTACACGTTGTAAACAACCTTCTTACGGGCAGAAACCCGTAACAGAAACGCGAAAATTCGCGAAGGTGATTGTGTACTTTTGGAACCTTACTATAGTTAGCGGTTACGTAAGGTTAAGCTTTTTCTTTTCTAAAATCATCTTTCGTTTAATTATGTAATAGTTATAATTATAGTTTGTTGTATTCTATACTACATAAGTATTTCCACATTACATCTACACTTTATAAGTAATTTTATATTCTATTCTATACTACATGAGTATTTCCATATTACATCTACACTTTATAAGTACTTTTGTATTATATTCTATACTACATGAGTATTTCCATATTACATCTACACTTTATAAGTAATTTTGTATTATATTCTATACTACATGAGTATTTCTATATTACCAAGGAAAACAATAAGAAAAGAATTATATAAGCCAAAGTCAGTAATATAAAAAGGCAACAAAAGTTATGCTTATTTAACTCTAATTCTATAGTTACCAAAATATTAACAGTTTTATAAACGCAAACATGTACTTCTTTAGTTTTACTATACTTTTCTCTCTTATTATTCAGCTACCTACTCGTGCTACAGCAACAAATGAAGCAGCCCAAGCAAACGAGACAGCCCAGTTTCTTTCCGATCACCTAGATATTTTCGTCGGGCGCCAGGCTCTCGAAGAGGAAAGAGCGAAAATTGATGAAGGAAATACATTCGATGTTTGGAACAAACCCGTCAGCGATATTATCCTAATTCAACAATACGACGCCGACACGAATGAGCGGCTCTTTGCGGTTGCTCTTATCAACGATATTGAGGCTGAGGAATACTACGAGAAATATAACCAAGACGCTGATGACGATACTCTTGACAACGGAGATCCGGTATTGGAAGGGAGAAAATGTCGTTTGAAGAACCGAGAGCCGAACGTGTTTGAACGCGCTTCTCGTTGCTATCAATTTTGCGGAAGAGGTCATAGCTGTACTAGCGACAGGAGGTGCCCTGCATGCCGTTATGTTGGAGGGAGATGCAATTGGCAACTTCGCTGTGTACCTCGGGGTTAGTTAAGGTATTTGCGACGTCTTAAGCAAGGTTAGGGGAATGAAAGGTGTTGGAATAAGGAGGCAGAAGTATATTCATAGTCCCCAAGATTCAAACCTTAAGAAATTTGGCATCTAGGCAGAAAATAAGTGCTCCTTAATGTGTATCTGGCCTTACTTGGTTAAACACCTCTTAAATTAAAAATTCGGCAGTCCTCTTCCATCCTATCGTCTCGCTCGTCTTCATCCAGTTTATTCCCGGCTCGTTCTATAGCATAATCCATTGTGTGCTTTCCCATTCCAAGGACAGCACCCGTGATATGTTCTTTGTGGCTGACTTTCCCTCGTAGACCCAGACGTATCTTCTCGATTTCAAAAATAAAAACAATGGGCCCCTCAATCGTACGCGTGATTTTCCCTGAAAAGCCAGACTCGTAAGTTATTCGTGGCCCAACACTCAGCTCTACATCGCCAGAAATACAGACTCCAGCTTTGATATCTGTCTTTTTCTTTGTATCACCAGTTATCGTGATAGTAATATTCTTGACCATCTTCACGCCCGTAATCATGAAAACTTTGGCACCTCGGCCGCCGGCCTTTAGATATGCCTTGACGTTCACATCTTCGATAGCCTTTGCGATATAGGTTTCCGGTGGAATTCGTGTGTAGCGGTTGGCATTGGTGGCTCTTGATTGGCCAGCGTGGCTTCGCCCTGGCCTGTCATGTGCATCACCACCTGGGCCGGTTTGTAAGTAGGCGGTGATTTTCTGCCGTGTGTCTGCCAGTATTTCGTGTTTCTCTCGGAGGCGTTCGAAACACAGAAGACTTTATGCAGATGGAAGAAACATCTCACAGCTGACTTACAGCTATTTTCCTCTTCAGAAACTGACATGAGTCCGGAAAGGCTTACGCAAATTTCAAGGATTGGCAGCAGCATCTCCAACAGCCTCACATCGAATCCTGGCAGTGTTCCCTTCCGCACAGTAATACAGACTCTAATTTAGAATCAGAAGAGGCTTGTTTTACGAGTTTGTCGAGCTTTCAAGAACATTTAGTTCTTTATCATTCAAACATAGATGCATCAACGACACGCAGCTTTCAACAGACATCAGGACGAGAGGGTACGCTACCATTATGGTGCTTTGTATGTCTGGCTGAGCAACAGACAACAATTGCCCTTCAAAAATATCTCTCCAACCATTTGGCACAAGCTTTTCTGTTGGCTCTTCCTGGACGAGATGATTTCCAGGAAGAAGATGTGTCCAGTGGCCAACAGACGGAGATTTCTAGCGAAGCAGGATCAGATGATCTCATAGAGTCCCAATCAGATAACCTGTCTGATGTTGGTGAATTATACAATGATGATGACTATCCAAATGGTATGGCTATCAAGGAAATGCTACCCCTTTCTGTCGACGAGTTTTCCAACTGCCTCGCCGTCATCGACAGAAACTCAAGTCCTGTGCAGCTCCACGATGTCATCACCAACGGCTGGTCAACATCCATGTTCGAGATGGGCAGTTCCGATTGTGTACTATCGATCTCGGGAGTCCCAATTTCCCTGGGATTTGCCATGATATTGCGAAGGCGAGCATTCTGTCGGCTGCACCGCTCGTATTTTGCAACAGACGAAGATCCTCCTCTCTCAGTCCGAAGCATCGACATAACGCGTTGGCCGCCGCCTCAGAAGAGACTTTCCTATCGCCGTCTGCGACGTTCAGTGTGGACAATTTGTGCAGTGAATACCTTTACGCGTTTGGTGAAAATTCCGATGGCGGAGACTGCCAAAGGTGGACGAGAGTCTCTGAGGCAACGGCTACTTTCCTATCCCTCTCTCCGTGAGAGATACGGCAACGACAAGTATTCCTTGATGCAGGTTGTCAGAAATGGGTGCGACCCTATGCGGTCGCTGCTCGACCGCGGCACCTCTTCCCGCGAAAGAGACAGCAACGAGACGTTGACGGAGGCCGCCAGAAATGGAAACGAAAGTTCGGTGCGGTGGCTGCTCAAGAACGGCAGTTCAGCCAACGAAGAAGACAGCAACGGCGAGGTACCTCAGACTAAGGCTGTTCGCAATGGACACACAGGTGTGGCACGTCTCCTGATCGACCATGGTGCCATTGTGGACCAGTGGATCGGGATGCCATATCAAGGTTACAAAGCGGTAGACATAGCCGCTGAAATTGGACACCTGAACGTGATACAGCTGCTGCTCAACCATGGTGCCACACCCTGGAAGAGGACTGTCTTCCTTGCAGTCAGATCGGGGCAGGCAGCCATAGTGAAGGCAGCTCTCTCCCACAGGACCGAATACACCAAAAATGAACTGGGCGAGGCACTTTTACGGTCAATCAGGCTAGATAATGAAATTATCATTTGGCAATTGATCGACTTTGGTGCGGATGTCAACGTATGCGGCAGCGACTCGATGACAGTGCTCATGATGTCTTGCCTCGACGAAAGGTCAAGTGCAGCGCAGGTCTTGATCAGTCAAGGCGCGGACCTGGAGGCTAGGGATGCAGATGGCAACATGGCGCTTATGTTTGCTGCCCAATGCTCAGTGATCAGTCTAGCAAAGCCACTTCTTGATGCCGGTGCCAGTGTCAATGCTCAAAACAATGACGGCAAGACACCGCTGTTGGTAGCTGCTGAGCACGGCGCCGATATTAATGTTAATAAAAACCTAGGGAGAACAGCACTGTGGCATGCTATCTATGAAGAGGATATGTCTGTAGCAACTCTGCTTGCTAAAGAAGGTGCAGATATCAATGCTGCGAATAATGAAGGAGAGACGCCACCGATGATAGATAGCTATTGGCCATGGTCAGAGCACGGTGCAGTTCTTACTGGAACACAATGTCGACATTAATGCTACAGACATCGAAGGGAGAACACCACTGTGGTATGCCGTCAGGAAAAATAATGCAGCCGTGGCAGGGCTTCTTCTGGAGAAAAGTTCCCACGCCAGTTCTGCAACTGGGTTTGGAAAGACACCGCTGATGATGGCTGTTGATCACGGAAAATATACAGTGGATCTCTTCTTGAGGAATGGTGCCGACATTAATGCCAGGGACAACGACGGGAAAGCAGCGCTGTGATATGCTGTCTATAACCGCGATCTAAGTATGGCACGGTTCCTTATCTGCAAATGCGCCGATGTCAATGCCGCGAGGAGACTCCGCTAATGGCAACTATTGCCATGAAAGATTTGGACATGGAATCTCTGCTTCATAAAAACGGCGCTCTTCTTGAGGCAAAAGACGACGGTGGAAATACGGCAGTCTTGCTTGCCGTTTCTCAAAGGGACCTGACAATGGCAAAGCATCTACTGAGTATGGGTGCCAATGCTCATGTCGAAAATAATAACGGGGAATCGGCAGTCTTTGGCTGCTCAACTTGGCATCAAGGATCAACTACCAGGACTGAACCGTGTCTACTTGAAGAGTTGTCTTGATGCTTGAGTCTCAGTGTAATACGAGAATAGGCATGAATTGGTATTGTTGACATGACATAAATTCATACAATCAGATGTACACGTTTGAAAAGCTTTCTTTTCATGTTCATATGTCCATCCAAAAATCAAACACAGGTCTAGAACTTACGCAGACACACCCAGAGCACTATTGAACGCATCGGCTGCCGCCTGACCTGTCTGGGCCTGAGCCGCCGTGCTGGCCGCATCGCAGGCGTCGACCGTGTCTTGTGGAGCATCACACTTGGATCCCAGCTGGCCGCAGATGAAGTTAGAGATGACCTGAATGCCGAGCGCGGAGCCATGGTTGAAGTCGGCCGAGTTGACAGGAGCAAATGACTCCTGCTGACGGCCGTCGAGGCCGGCGGCAAACTCAATGGCCGGATCTGAGCACGAACCGAAATCGAGTGATGCAGCCCGGCGCTTCTTTTGCCACTGCCGCCGACTCCTCCTCTTGGCGGCACCCGAGGCCGCCTGGCACTGCTGCTGCTGCGTCTCACACTGGCTCACACCACCGGCCAGCTGACCCGAGTTGGCCGCGGAGGCACATGCATTGTGCTGTACCGAGTACGACCGCTGCAGTGCAGCGCCTTTGTTGAGAAATGTCGAGCCGTCGACTGAGAAGGGCCGAGCCGCGTTGGCCGAGGAGCTGATGACCGGGGGCGGCGCACCGCCAAGTGTGCCCGTGAATGTCTGCACGTTGGTGCCGGCAGCTGTGGCGGCGCGGGCATCAATGGTAGAGTTGGCAGAAGAGACTTTAATATTGGCGACAGCGGCGGCAATTTCGGCCTTGGTCACATCGGCCACCAGCAGATTCTGCGAGTTGATGCAGCCGGCATCATCGTCGGCCACATCGCAAGTGTTGCCCTTGCCCGTGGTGTCTCCTATCCGACCGGGCGCAAAGGTGCCGGAGCCGATGGCCAGGTTCGGGTCGCCGCCAATGGAGGCAATCTGCTTGGCCACGTTGAGGGCGATCTGCTTGTTGCCCGAGGCAGCTGACGAAGCGGGGTCCTGGTGCTGTGTGATGGCTGCGATCTCCGAGTTGTCAGCTGTCTCGTTGCACAGGTTGCTAGCGAGGCCGACACTACCCGTGTTGCGTTCGAGTGCACGGTAGAGAATGGCGTTGGTCATGCCGGTGACATCGTCGGCAGCCTGGGCATTGGTGAAGGCCTGGTCGGCGATGATCTGCTGCAGACAGTCGAGGTTGGCCACATTTGGTGCACCTTTGGCGGCGGCTGCGTTGCCAAGCAGGCCAAAAACGGCATCCTGGATGTCGAGTGGGTTGTTCTGCTGGAGCAGTGGGTTGACGACGTTGAGGACATCCTGGTGAGCGTGCTCCTGTGGCACCTCACGCTTGAGGACGGCACGGTAAAGAGAGATTTCACGTGCGGCAGCAACGCCTGCAAGGGCAATGATGGTGGTGACGGTTTTCATACTGGACTTGGATCAGAGTGAGAGGATATTAGAATCAATTACAAAAGAGTGTTTGAATAAAGGAACCGGCCCTTGAGAAAGGAATGAAAAAGTTCACAGAACTGTAGAAAGGAATGGAGGGGACGGGCTGCTGGGAGAAATAGAAAGAGAAACGAGGAGATATTGGAACCTATATACGCTGAAAGACAGAAAGACAAAGTCAGTTTGTCTGATACTTGTCGTCTCATGGCGGCCATCGAACCACGGATCAGACGCAATGGCATAGACTACAAGCCGGCGGATGAAAAGAACCATGGTGCCGATGACTTGGCAGTTGGAGGAGACATCGGCTGGCAAGTCGTCCGAGAAAGCATCACTCGAGATGCATGGACATCTGATGACATCTGATGCCATCTACTGCTGTGTTAGATATCAGACAGTCTGGTAGCATCCGATCACACAGACGATCGCGCGTCTCAGCTGAACGGCACAGCTGTTGAAACAACGGTATTTGAAAAAAAAGTCAATGCCACCCTGGCTGTGGTTTTCTTGGAGCAACCAATCAAAAAGTATATGGGATATCTACCCTTCTACTTTCACTGACTCCTCCCGGAACCTCTTCTCTACCTCCCCGTCGTTGCGATACTCGTACATGGCGTTCTCTGGGGATGTTTCTGATTTTTTTTTCTTCTCTTTGGCTTCGTCTTGGGTCTGGATATTGGATTTTTGTTTTCTTTTTCTTTATGTCTCCGCCCTCGTAAAACCTTTACCCATTACAGAACACAGAACACAGAACTGCTGCCCGGATGCCCCCCTGTCCCTCTCCACGATGCTCTACATGCGCTTAACCAATCACCAGCTTCTCGTCGTCGGGGAAGTCGTACGCCGGGATCTCCAGGTTCAGCGGGGCCGGGCCCTTTCGTATACGGCCGGAGATGTCGTAGTGGGAACCGTGGCAGGGGCAGAACCAGCCGCCAAAGTCGCCGGCCTCGCCAATGGGCACACAACCCAGATGGGTGCAGACACCCAGCATGACGAGCCACTCGGGACGCTTGACACGGTCAGCGTCGGCTTCGGGGTCGCGCAGGCTCTGCACGCTGACGGTGTTGGCCTCCTCGATCTCCGACTCGGTGCGGTGGCGGATGAAGACGGGCTTGCCGCGCCACTTGATAATGACGTTCTTGCCCTCGGGGATGGTGTTGAGGTCGACCTCGACCTTTGCCATGGCCAGCACATCGGCCGACGCAGACATGTTGACGAGGAATTCTGTTGGTCAGCGTTTTTCCTTTCATTCTTTGGAAAAAAAAACCTGGTCTCACCCTGCACAGTAGACTTGGCACCGGCTGCCGAGATGGCACCCAGCGTGCCAACCATGAAGTAACCAAACAACTGGTTGGCGCTGCCGCTCTTCTTGCTCACGTAGTCGCCAAAGTCGGGCACGGCATCGGCCTTTTGCGCACCGCGGAAGGGGCTCTTAAAGGTGTAGGAGCTGGCATGTTCGTCCGTACGAGCGACCGACGTGCTGAACGCCGCCGAGAGAGCCCGAGGTGTCGTTGCCGGCGTGGCCGCTGCCGGACGGCAGCACCGGGGAACCGACCGTGCAAACACACGCGTGGCCGTCGAGAGAGGAGCCATTGGATGATGTGTGCGGGGAGTGGAGAGAAAGAGAAAAAAGAAACAAGATCAGAAAAAGAGGCGCGACAGGGCAGATGTCAGCCGAGGCGGTAATTGCGCAATGGGCGAGGGGGGGGGGTCACAATGGAGAGCAATCGCTTCGTCGTAAGATATCTTTACCCATCCAAAACCTGAGGTTTTTTTTCTATTATGTGCTAAAGCTAAAAATGGTCCCCCTTCTTGCCGGGGCGCAACCAGCCAATTGTGACGGCCTCAGGCAGAAATAGTACAAATTGCAGCCCGCCCATTGGCCCGCTTCCGGTGGAGCCAAACATGCGCCCAGAGCTTTCCGGTGCTGCCCGAACTTTTTGGAAAAGTCCGCAGGACCGGAGGGGTTGCACAGCCATAATGCACCAGCCACAGATCGATCACTTTGGTCACATGATCGCTAATGCATTCGCCTCAACTCCTCAATCATATTCCGCAGATCCTCCACACTCGGCCCAAGACCCGCGGCCACCTCCTTCTGCACGTCCTCGTCAAAGTCGAGAAAGTAGTCCAGCAGCTCGCCGTCGATAAAGCGGAACGGTTCAGAGGCCTCGCGTTCGCTATTGCGGAAGCCCCGGTACTCCAAAAAGTTTATATTGCCCAATCCTTTGACGATGCCGGCAATCTTCGTCTGCAACGTCATGAGTAGATCTTGTGCTTCGGCCTTGACCGTGCCAAACATGAACACAGCACCTTCGACCTGGGGGTGTTAGCAAAGGAACCTGTAAAAGGGAGGAATACACCTACTGTAGCCACAAAGGCCCGCGGATGCACCAGAGCACCCGCACTGGCCTCGACAGCAAGCGGCTGGATACAATTGACCATCTCGCCCAGGTTGAGCTCGCTCGTAGACCGCAGCCGTCGTTGGTCGTCGGCCGTCACGCCCTGCGCGTTGCGCTCTAGCACCGACAAGTTGCCGAATCCGTCGGCCTCAAGCCATGACTCGCCTTCGATGTGGCAGACCGCCGTCGTCCAGCTGGCCTGGTAGTTGCGAGCACGCTCAATCAGCTGCGGCGTGTCGCCTGGCACGTACTCGACCAGCGCAGTAGACTTCATCATGTCGCCCACCGCGATCATGTGTCCGTCGACGGCTAGATCAATGACAAACGTGGCCGTCCGATAGGATGCCACCTTTTTCAACTGGCCCGACATGCTGCTTGTCTCGGTGTAGCGACTGAGCACGACCGTCTTGCTGAGCCCAAGAACAATCAAGCCATCCATAACAGCCAGTGCCCGACAGGGCCCGCGCATACGGTGAGCCGACACCAGGTACGGGCTGCGCTCACTGTCGACACCAATGACGAGCAGGCGGCCTTGTGTCTGGTCCTTACCCATCTCGGCCCCGTCTCCCACATCGGATGCGTTATCCATAAAGCTCGTGCCCACAAGGAAGCGCTCGACGGGATTATCGAGGGCGTCGCGCAGCTCGGCGCGGATGAGACACTCGACCACCTCGACGGAGCGGGACTCGAGCATCACAGGAGCGCCCAGTCGTTTGGAAGAGATCTCGTCAATGAGTGCAATGGCGCCGCCAATGTCCTCGCGGCCCTGCACCAGTTCCCTCCTAATGAGCCCGAGTGCAAACACCTTCTCGGCCGGCGAGTAGGCAATGCGCCGAACGGTTTGGTCCATCTTGATCGTACGCACATGTGTCTGCTTCGTCGTGTCTGTGCGTGCCAGCTTGATCTGTTTGTCGGTGGCCATGACAATGGCACCCGGAAAAGCTGCTGCGTCGAAGCGGCACACAAAAGTGGCATCCTCAGCCGTCACCGCCGCATATGCGATCCGGCCTCCCGACCCGTAGATCAGACTCGGATGCTCCGTCGTCGCAAAGATGCTATATGTGCCGTCTGCCTGAGGAAGCGGGTGCAGGCGTGCTTGCCGCGTGCCCAGAACAACGCTCTTCCGTGCAGACAAGGATAAATCGGCTGTCGACACGCCAAAGGTGACCACATTGCCGTCCTGCATGGCTACAAACAGCGTCGGACCTGCTGTTTTTGGCGGCAGCACATGAGCCAGCACGATATTCCGCGGAATGGAGGTGTTATCTTCTTTCCGACGCAGCGGTACGCTGCTATGCCTCTGCTCCAGTGTAGCCAGGTCGACAATCGAGACCGTCCCCGACGACCACAGCCCGACGACACCCACATTGTCCAGCTGCGGTGCCGCGTGCACACAGGCAATCTGGTCTGCTGTGCCGACATCTTTCTGTGCTGCCACGGCCAAGTTGCTGTTCATGTCGAGGGACACAAGATGGGTGCCTTCAATAGACAGCAGCACCCAGCGGTTGTTGGCCGAGGCACTTGTAATGGTTTTGCCCGGTGGCGGTGTCCAGGACCCTATACTCTCGCCATTCTGAATGTTGGTGAGGGTCACAGAGCCGGATGTGATCTGTAGCAAACGGCTACGGCTGCCGTGGCTGCCATGGTTGTCGTCTCCTGGCAAGTTCTTCGCCAGCAGTGTCGGTACATGGAGCACGAGGCCTGGAAACTGGTCGACTTCCTCGATCTCGCCGTCGTCGCTAAACAAAAAGACGCGCGTCTCGGTGGGAAAAGAGGCCACGAGAGTGTCGACGGACCGCGGATCTCGTTGGGGGTCGTCTGAGATGCGCGGCGACTGTAGAGAGAAAAGACCGCGCACACTGTCGAGATCGCCGAGGATGCCAATATCTTCGAGGCCGACGCCGCTGCGGATGCTGCGCAGACTGCCGTCCTTGTGGACGCCGCTGGCCGTGACGATGCGGGCTTGGCCAGAGGAGTATTCGTTGGCCAGTTGCTGGTCGTCCTCACGGTTGCCCATGTCCATAATGGTAAAGTCGAGGATGGGGGCGATGTTGTGCAGGATCTGGAGCTCCTGTATGCGGATGGCGGTGGGGTTGAGATCGATGTGGAAAAGCTGTGAGTCGCCGTTGTGGGAGCCGACAAAGAGAAGATTGCGCTCGCGAAGGTAGACGAGACAGCTGGCGCGTGAGGTCTTACCAATAGCGCTGATATCCAGGCCTTTGACGACGACGCCCTCGACGAGGATGGTCAGAAGGTGCAGGACGCCGTACTCGTCGGCCAAAAGGTAGTGAGTGGCATCGTAGGGGGCCCAGGCAACAAAGATGGAGGCTGTACGCAGAGGGGCCTCGACTATGCAGTGGGTAGTGTCGTCAATGTAGAGCACGTGAGTCTCGCCGACGACGAGCAGGCCGCCCAGATTGGCGGTGGCCGAGGCCGTATTGCGGACATTGTGGCGTTTTTCGTCCTCGACCTTTTCGACGGGAATGAGCAGAGCAGCGCCGGGGTCCTTGATGTCGAGGTCGATCTCGCGGTCCTTGTGCGGGTCGAAACGGCCGGTGTCGGCATTGCGGTCGCCAGCCGTCAGGCAGTAGGACGACAGCTTGGACTCGGCACGGTCGGCCTGTGACTGATACAAAAAAGCAATCTTGGGCTGACCTGTTTCCGAGTGCAGAAACGCACAGGCCTTGACGAAGAGCTCGGCCAGACGCACCTGGTCCATGGGCACAAGGTGGCGTGTGTGGTCGGGCCGTGCCCGTTCGCGGCGTGTCTGCAGACGCAGCACCGACAGCACGCCCTCCCACAGCAGCAGGGCCATAAAACGCCCAGACGGATCCACGAGGCAGTGGTCCTGGCTCTGAGAGTCACGCATGTGCTTTTCGCCGAGGTCGTGGAAGACGTCGAGGGTGAGCAGGGACTGCTGGGCTGCGTCCCACTCGAGGGTAAAGTATTGGAAGCGTTCGGTGCCAATAAAGAGGAGTTCTGTGTCCGAGTCTATGGGCTGCAGCTTCTGCAGCATCGTGATGGTGCCAAAGAGCCGCTGATCGTGATAGAGGGTCATCTTGTTGTCCTCGTCGATGCGCCATACCTCGATGCGATTCGCTTTTCTGAGCACAACGTTAGACGTTAGAAGCTGCAGACACAGCAGTTAGGACAAACACCTGGGAAGAAGACTCACGCGATTACTATGCTCTCTTCTGTGGGTGACAAAAGCTTCATGTGTAGAGCGTGCCGGACGCTGCTGGCGCGGTGGATGGGGGTGATGTACGCCATGATCAAGAGGAGTTTTCATAAAAAAAAGCGGGCAAACAGAGAAAGGAGCGAAGAAAAAGAAACAAGAAGAAACGCTGCACCGTTGCCGCCAGCGCCCAGGGAGGAAGAGAGCAAATACGTGGGCGGAAGGCGGAGAGAAAGTGAAGCCAATGAATGGATTATTATCAGTACAAACGATACGCCGTACCGGAGTTTAGAGCGCCGAAGCGCGTTAGCTTTTTGCGAGACGGAAGCCGCGACTCTTTGCGACCCTGGTGCCCCGCACTTTCCAAGAACAGACAGCTGGTATTAATAACGTCACGCAGGAATTGGGTGGAAAGGCTTTCCATTCTAGTGGTCTCTGTTCTAAGCTCTAAGCTCTAAGCTTTAAGCTCTACAAGCACGCAATACGTCTTTCAGAACACCCATACGTCAATCCAGGCCTGCATGCCAGGCCGGCCTTCTAATCAGAACAGTTCCCACATGGGCCGTGGAACCAGAACGGGCGGGCCGGCAGCACTGCGCATCTCTTCTGGCAGCGTTACATAGACGACCCGACGAGACGGCGAGTCGACCGTGACAGAGTGTGAGGCGAGGCCGTAGTAGTCGGAGATGGAATGGGTGAGCCAGCGTCTAGACAGTTGTTAATTGTGGAGAGATATAAATTATTGGGGGGAGACATACTTGAAGGAGCCATCGTGGTCGTCGCCCAAGGCATCCATGACGATGCCGGCATCGATCTGCTTGACGGAACGTGTCTGGCCGTCGAGGTTGCGCCGACCAACAAAGACGATCTCATCTTCGTCAGAGTCCGAGTAGCACGGCATGTCTGAGCTGGCCGATTGCCAGTCGCAGTCGGACGGGTCGGACGCATTAGACTGGGCGTCTGCCTCGGGCTGCAGGCTGTGGCCAGCAGCACGGGCGGCAGCACTGGCCACGACAAATGCACGTACCGGCTCTTCCAGCGCACGCACCCACGTCTTGACTGCAGGTGTCTTCTTGGCCGTCGTGCGCAGCTTGCGGGTCACGGTGCCGACACGTGCTGCTGCTGCCGATCCGTTGACCGCGGCGTCGCCGCTCACCGCTGTTCCTGCATCGTGCGCCACAATCTGTTGACGGCGCAGGACGGCGGCGGCGGCGCGCGTCTCGATGACATGTTGGCGCAAGCCCTTGTCCCATAGCTTGGCCAGGTGGTAGGGCAGTCCGTAGTGGACGGGGTGTGTCGGACGGGCCTCCCAGTCGCTCGGCAGTGGCGGCTGGGCGTTGGGGACGAAAAGGAGGTTATCTGGAGGTTAGACGCGGAAGCAACAAGCAAGAAGCAACAAGCAACAGGCCGTGGTAAGCTCACCATTCTCCCAGCGCCGACGCCGACGGTGGGAAACGCCCTTGAGCAGGGCCTCGCGATGCCGCTGGCTGTCTCGGTTCGAAGTAGGCAGACGTTGCGGTAGCTTTCTCTGCTCACGTGCCGGGTGGTTGGGTTCAAAAGAGACGCCGGCAGGCTCTTTAGGAGCTGCGTCGAGGGAGATGTTGAACGAGGTACCGCCGGTATCGTTGGCTGCGGGCATCGTGCCGGAGGATTCCATGACGTCTTGCGCCCAGGCGTGGACGTCGGGACCGCCAGCAGCAGATGCCACAGATGCCGTCGAGGTCTCTGCAAGCTCGCCATTCGTACCTTGCTGATTGGCCTGTGCATGAACAGGGGAGTCTGCGCCGCCCTGGACTTCACGAAGAACCAGGTGCAGGCTGGTAGGAGCAAGAGATGGATGGGCCATGATTAGTAATTTGTAGATAGGATTCTTGGAGAATACAATTAAGAAATAAGATGAAAAGCTGGAAGGCGGAAGGCGGAAGACGGAAAATGGAAGCTAGGAGCTGGGAAGTAGAAGCTGGAAAGATGGGGAAGATGGGGAAGATGGAAATGGAAATATGGGGTGAGGGTCAAGGGTCAAGAGTCAAGAGTCCCAAGATGGACGAGCGAGGGATCAGGGACTTTATCTTTGGCCAGCCTCAGTGTGGTTTCTCATCGGAATCCGCAATCGGCCAATCAGACGTCCGAGCGATGCCGTGTGCCTGGCGCCTGAAGGCTCGACGGCAGTTCGATTACTGAGTGGGTTGGAGCAAGACTAAAGCACAGTACGGAGTACGAGTATTATTCCACTTCTCATACGTGTCGATTCACTGATTCATTCAACCCTTCATGACAACAATCTTCTATTCCTCTGCCCTCCACTTGTACTGAGAACCCGGATGGTCGTCCCGTAGCCGTGGCCCCAGTCCGTCCTGTAAGTAATTCTCCCGTGTCGTGCTTGCCGCATAGTCATCCCAGAAGACGCCCCGGGCCCGCAGCTCCGGCAGCAGCCAGCGCGCAATGTCCTCGAAATCCCCCGGACTGACCGCATACGACAAGTTGAACCCGTCCACAGTCGACTCCTCTACCCACTTTTCTAGAGCATCCGCCACCGTCTGTGCCGAGCCAATCACCCGGCCGTGTGCACCGCTAATGGCCAGCTCCTGCGCAATGCGCCGTTTCGTCCAGCGAATGCCATCGGTGCCGGGAATCGTCGCCGACCACGACGAGATCATGCTCTGGATAGACCCCGGCCCTGTAAAGGCAAAGTCCTCGTCGTCGTCCCACTGCGAGAAATCAACGCCCGTCCAGCCGCCAAAGAGCGTCAGCGTGCCCTCGTAGTCGGCATACGAGAGATACTCTTCGTACTTGGCCTGAGCCTTGGCATCGGTCTCGTCCACGACCACGAGGAGACCCGCAATCAGCTTGAGCGTCGACGGGTCGCGGCCCTGCTCGACGGTCCGGCGGCGGATGTCGTCGGCGTTCTTCCGGACTGCCTGCGGCGTCATGCCGGGCAGAAACATGCACTCGGCGTGCTTCGTGGCAAAGGCTTTGCCGGCACTGCTGGCGCCGGCCTGGAAGATGAACGGCGTGCGCTGAATCGATGGCTCTGTAGTCAGCGGCCCGGCCGACTTGAAGTATTTTCTAGAGGGTCAGTCGATGTCGATGACCGCCAGGAAGAACCATGTGCTTACCCCTCGTGGTGGATGGCCCGGACACGGCCTGGGACCGTGTATTGCTTGGTCTGGGTGTCCTTGACAACGGCATCGTCGCGCCAGGTGCTCTCCCAGAGCTTGTAGGTCAAGGTGAGGAACTCGTCGGCAATCTGGTAGCGCTCGTCGTGCGCAATCTCCCTGTCGAGACCGAGGTTCTGGGCTGCCGGCGCCAGATGGCTGGTCACGGCGTTCCAGGCGATGCGGCCCTTGGTCAAGTGGTCCAGGGTGGCAAAGCGGCGCGCCAGCAAGAACGGGTTCTCGTACGTGGTGGATGCCGTGATGCCAAAGGACAGATGCTTGGTCACAGCGGCCATGGCCGACACAGGCAGCCTGGTCTATTAGTCATCGAATCAACAAGCGAGAAGAAATCAACAGCATACATGGCATCGGTAATGGGAAACTGCGTGGCCGCCGGCAGGCTGGGGTCTACGTTCAGAGGGCCCTTGTAGACGCCATAGTGGCCCAGGACATCGGCCAAGAAGAGGCCGTGGAATTTGCCGGCCTCAAGGATCTTGGCCAGGTCGGTCCAGTATTCAATGTCCGTGTACTCAGCAGCACGACTACGCGGGTGTTTCCACAGTCCTGGGCAGTTAATGTCAAGAACGAGGACTGGAAACTCAGGAGTGCAATATTACCCGCTGCAATGTGGCTGGGAGTGCTCATGGCAAAGGCATTGAGAATCCATTGTTTCTTGGGCGGCGGTGCAGTCATACTGGTGAATAGAAAGAGCAGATGGTAGATGGTATACAAGACCAATGGCTACTGGTCAGCACGGTTCGTCGCGCGCTCTCTTATACATGTCTTATTCGCGTCATTTCGTCTGGAATAACACCATCGCAAATGCAAACGGACAGAAGCCGCATTGCCGGTCTTCTGCCAATAAAAGGACGCCAATTTGGTGAGACGAAAGAAGCTGACCTCCAGCGGCCTGTTGGTTGCTTTCTTCATCCTGCCGGATACCTGTGCTGCTTTGGCGACACAGTGTTGAAGATGGCTTTCAAAGCACGCCATCGCCGACTTGCGGAGCCCGTCTCTCCCTTCACAGTTAATGGTTCCTGCAGGAAGATAACGGGATCCTGCAGAGATCTTATTTGGAGTAGTCATCGATTCCTGCAAAGATGTTATCGGGTCGACACCAGCATGAAACCGGAGACGTCGGCCCGAAGTTCAGTAGCCTTGACGCTTCTCAAACAACATGTCTGAACAAACTTGGCTGCCGCTTCTCCAAGAGCCGCAAGATATTTCTACTCATTGCCTGTCTAAACAGGAATAACATCGTCGCCCGAGCTCGTTCGCTACACGGCTACGAGTTGCCGGGCCACATTCTGCCCGTACCGAGGCTGTACGGAGTACCGATGATAGATTTACAGAACAGGTGACCTGCAAAAATACCGCCGAGACAGCCGGTAGGTAGTTGGAATTTTATTCTAATTGTCTCTTCTTTTCTTTTTACTATTTTTTACTCGTTTTTCTTGTTCTCGTTTCTTCTGTATGTCCATGCTATGCTATGTACAGAGTGTAACCTATACCAAAGTGTACTCCAGTACTCCGTACCCAAAACTACTGCAGGATCATTGGCGTCATGGGAGTCGCCGACGACAGTACAGTGCCGTCGTGCCAGGCGCCCAGACGCAAATTGATCATTTCGGCCAGATTGGTCGAGCCGTCCGGCTGGATGGCAACGTTCTTCTCCATGTCGTGGGAGAGGCGGGAAATGTAGGCGCCTGCACCGGAGAAATGGAGGATGTGGGCAATCGCTCTGTGTAGGGCCAAGAGCCGGGGCGATGGCGGGTCGACGCCGTCAAAGTTGAAGAGGGTGCGGGTGACGGGCAGGCCGAGGGCGAGGGCGAGAAAGGGACGGAACGTGCGGATGGTGTAGGTGTGTGGTGCCTGGGAGGGCACCTCGTCAAAGAAGACGCCAAACTCACTAAAGTAGGAGTGGATGTTATGGCTGAGGACGACGGAGTTGTGTGGGCGGCCAATCTCAGCGCCATCGATCAGGTCGACGACGCCGTTGTCGAGCATGTTGAGGATGCGGAGCGTGGATGTCCGTCGGGCGCCGAGCCTGACGCCGACGCCCTTTTCGGTCTCAGTCAGAGAGCGCGGGACAATGTGGGCGAGCTCGAGCAGCTCGAACTTGTTGTCGCCGTCGTCAAAGAGCGTCATGCCGTCGTCGTCGCAGGCGGTACGCATGCCGTACTGCTCACCCCGGACCTCGGCCTCGTGCATGTCGAAAGCGCGTGACACCACGCAACGGTGTCCATCGCGGGTGAAACAGGCCCGCCGGATGTAGGACAGCTGGTCGGGCGTGGGCTGCTGTGTCTTGCTAGCAGTGGCACGCACTGGGATGTTAGCAGGAGAGCAGGGAAAAAAGAGAACAGGTCAGGGAACAATGACGCACACGGCAGAAAAAAGTCGTCCATCAGGTGCATGGCAAATCGGTTGAAATTCCCGCGAATTTCTAGATAGGGAATGCTGGCAATGTTGTCCAAGGGGATCTCCAGGGCATCGAAGAAGACGCGGAGGAAGTTGTCCTTGGAAACTTCCGAACGGGCATATTCATAAGTGTATTTGATCAGGAGCGAACGACTGTACGAGTCCTGCTCGCTGTTCTCTTTGGCAGCCTTGAAGTAGTCGATGATCTGGTAGAACCGGGCGCGGGCGACTTCTCGCAGCCGCTCGTCCAGAGGCGGCAGGTTGTGGAAGTCGGGTGGTACGCCCCGGAGAGGCAGCTGGTGATTGTAATGGGCCATGGTGCATGGGGAGAATTTGGGGAAAGAAGGTGACAGGAAACAGACAATTCGGGGTAGAAGCCGGGCTGCTACTACTAACGGCCAAGCTTTGGAACTAAGCCACTTCAGCAGGCCATGTGACAGGCACGGGATAGGCGGGCAAGGAACATGGACTGAACACGAATTAATCCGGGGTGCCGGGGTCTCTTATGAAAGGGGGTGTCTTACACGGTTTCCCTGTTTGTGCAGAGTTGGTCATGAAAACTGCCCGAACGAGAAAGTCGGGAGATCGTGTGCTTACAAGGTTCCGGCCGTCCGATGCCCCCCAGAATCGGCTAAGCACCGCACTATTCGTCATACTTGGGCTTTGGTGGCTAACCTTTGTATAAGCTAATTACTTACGGAGTGTATATTTAGTCTAACTATAGCTGTCCGACTGCCTTGGGCATCAGAAGACGGAAGACGGAAGACGGAAGACGGAAGAAGGAAGAAAGAAGCACGAAAAGAGAAAAGACGAAAGAGACACGGGAATGAAAAGGGGCCTAAACTGGGCATGCAATTTGGGCAACGCAAGCAGATCGACGCCAAGTCGGATACATCCATCCCTTTCCTAAAACGCATCTGAAAAACGCCGGAAGTGAAGCAGATAGAATACATGACACCTGAGATGATACTATCGGCCTGCATGCGGGTGCGAGTCGTAGTCGCGGCGCGGATTGCCAATGCCGCCCGGCCGCAGCAGCGGCTGTGTCTCGGTCGCTGCATCGCTGTCTTGCCGGTACATAATGTCCGAGATCTCGTCGGGCGTCGTGCCGTAGTGCTCGGGGTGTGCACTGTACCGGCTGGGCGTGCTGTCGTCGAGACGGGCCGACCGGTACGACAGCACGCGGCGGTACAACGGCCGATGCACCTTGTGCGGAGGAGCGTCGCCGTGGCCGTTGGTCGTGCCGTCTGCATGTTGGCCATCGCCGCCTTCGACCTCGTCGTCGGGAAAGGCCCGCTGCAGCTCGTAAAAGATGGCCATGCTCAGCAGAGTGCCCTGCATGGTGGCAGACATGAGGAAGATACCCCAGGAGCTCCAGCCGCCCCAGCCGAGGCGCGCAAAGAGACTGGCGGCAAACAGGAAGCCGCCCGGAGTCTGGATGCACATCATGGGGATGCTGAGGCTGCCGACGTGTTTGAGGTGGTAGGTGGTGTAGATCTGGGGGAGGTACTGGATGGCGGCAAGGAGGGCAGCCATGAGGCCGAGGGCATTGGCCCAGCCCGAGAGGGCTTCGGGGATGACGGCGGCGAAGATGGCCGTCAGGACAATAATGAGGAGGCCGTGCAGGAGGCAGAGGTAGGCGACGAGCACGGCGGTCTGCCAGCGGGGCTGCTCGTCGCGGATCTCGTCATCGGGGATGGAAACATTGGCATCGTCAAAGCGGAAGAAGACGAGGAAGAGAACGAGACTGAGGGTTAGAGCCGAACCAGAAGCAACAGAAGGAGCACAACATACATGAAAGCAAAGCAAATCCACTGAACGCCTAGCTGGGCAATGCCAAGCAGGCCGGCCATGCAATGGAAGGTATCGAGTTCCTGGCAGCACGCCACGTCTTGGCGGGACTGTGGCAGGGTCAGGATGTTGGCAAAGCCAGAAGTGGCCGATGTGACGCCAAGGAGGACAAAGTAAGGAGAGATGCCCTCCGAGGTGCCGCGCGAAATGATGCGAATGTGCTGTGGCAGGTAGGAGACAAGCATGCCGACGAGGATGACCCTATATTGATTAGCAGAGGAGGAGGAGGAGGAGGATGTGACGAGCCGTCTGCCCAGAGTCGCCATGCATGACAACAATGTGACGGTCTGTTTTTATTTTTATTTTTATTTTTTTTGCATCATCATCACGTACATGGAGACAATCAGATTGATCACGCCAGGCGCCCGAAGCTCGTCGCACCGCGACAGCAGCCCGGAATCGTCTGACCAGCGTGCGTCCATGGCGAGCGAGACGAACGAGACGGACAAGACCGAAAAAAGGCGACAGATTGGGTTGAACAGAGAACAACACGCGACTGTTCCCAAGATAAGATACCGAACAAATGACTAGGCAGAACGTCCAGACGATGCCATGCTGTGGCGGTGGCTCTGACTGGTGTCAAGGAAAGGCGGCCAGGGCGAGAGGGGAGAGACGCAGTACAGAGTAGAGGATGTAAAAAAAGGGAGACGCTTCAAGTCCGTCAGGCAGTCGTCGTCGGATGCGTGTGGTGCGTGTGGTAATTAAGGCGTTCGATCGAACGACTCGGGTTTGGCTTGTGGGGGAAATGGAAGGAGTACGGAGCGTCAGAAGCAATCTACGGCGCATCGCACAGGGGCTTGCCTTGCACTAACCAGTGCACTGTGGATCCACTATAGTTTAACCGTCAGGCGGAAGCAATGCAGTGACGCCATTGTGCAGCCAGAGCTAGCAGAAGTACGATACGAGTGCGAGTACGGACTATCTCAAGCGCGCTATCAATTCGAGCAGTTCAAATCTTTGGTAACAAACATCGACGACGACGACAGAGTACCCCGTACTCAAATCACAATGGACGCGTCCGGCAGCGATGCCGACGCGAAGCCAAAACCCCAGACAACGCTCGTGGCAGCTGCTGACTTGGGCTGCGGCCGTGGTCGTGGGGGCCGTCCATTCTACAAGAACGCGCAGTGGTGAGTGACCAGCATATCTGTTGCCTATGCGTCCTGAGCTCGTGCCCTCGGATGTCCACTCCGCTCACACCACTCAGGTCGGCCGATGGCACCACTGTCATCACGGCCACTTCCGACAACACCATCGCCAGCTATGTCTTGCCGGAAGACCTGCTGGACGGTACCGACGCGGACGCAAATTCGGGCTCGGAAGCTGATGACAGCTCCGACTCCGACTCCGACTCCGACTCCGACTCCGACTCCGATTCCGACTTTGATTCCAACTCCGACTTTGACTCCAACCTCCAGTCCACTCTAGACCGTCGATGCCTCACTCCCCAAGGCTGCCTCGACCTCCCCGAACCCCCCGGCGCCATCGCTCCGGCTCCCTACTTCTCTCTCGCCCTGTCCTGGTCTCAGGCCGCCCTCGTCTCCTGCCGCGACCTGCCCATCCAACTATACCCCCTCTTTCCCGACCCGGCTGCCCAGGCTGCTCCCAACTGCCGCCCCGCCCCTCTCGCTTCCTATCCCCTCATCAAGACCGAGACCGAGGCCTACCTGGCCCCGAGCTCTCTGCTGTGGCAAGCCCCCGGCACTCACTTCGTCGCCGGCACCACCAACCTGATCGCTCTCTTCGACATCAGCCGCACCGCCAATGCTGCACCGCTCCTAAGCGTGCCCACCATCCCGTCCACGCGCCACCTGCGCAAAGGAAATGGCGTCGGCATGCGCGGCACCGTATCGGCTCTGAGCGAGAACACCCATGGCAGCGACGGCGGGCTCGGTCTTGTGGCCGCCGGCACGCGGACACGCTGGGTCGGCATGTACGATCTCAACCGTTCCGGCGGCGTCAGTGTTGCCACCTGGAGCGTGGCCGATGCAGCCGATGGGGTCGATGGGGACAAACAAGGTGGCATAGGCGGTGGCGGCATCCTGCAGATGCTCTGGAGTCCCTGTGGACGCTACCTGGTCATCAACGAGCGACGGTCGCGCGGTCTGCTGGTCTACGACATTCGCGGCTCCAGCAACCTGCTCGGCCGTCTGACCGGTCGGCCGGCCAGAACCAACCAACGCCTCAACTGCGACGTCTACACGGGCACCTCTTCCTCCAACGGCTTCGAGGTATGGGCAGGGACCGACAACGGAACCGCAGTCGTGTGGGAGGGCGTGGGCACCTGTGGGGACGATATGGATCCTTCGTGGAGCTGGTCTGCCCATGCGGCCGCCATCGGCAGCACGGCTATGCATCCTAGCGGCTCCGTCTTAGCCACCTGCTCGGGATCCTGGGCTCTCCCCGAAGACGATTCCTTTGGACTGTACGATGAAGACGATCCGTTTGGCGGCACAGCCGTGAAAACAAGTGCCGACGCCACCCTGAAGATCTGGGCCCTGACATGAGAAGATCGACAAAGGATCAATTATACGAGTTATGATCATAAAAAAGAATGAAAGAAAAAAGAAAAAAGGAAAGAAGAAAGAAGAAAAGAAAAGACAACTTCTGTGCAATGGCACTGTAACGTTCCTCTGTCTTGGCGCTCACTTCATCGTTGTCTAGATGCGTCCATTCACTCTCTCCAATGCCCTCCGACAGCTCACATGACGCCCAAAACATCTGTTCCTTTCTTCCGGTGACATCGTTACATATTTGGCAATGCCGCTTTGACATGGCGTGTTGGCCTCTTCCCACGAATGTCCAAGGACTATCTGTGCGTCGTAAACATTCAACCCGGCTTGGCAAAGAAACGTCTCCTGTGGCGTGTCTGCCTCTGTCAGAAAACGCTCGTTCCCCGTCTCTTCAGTAACATGGCTTCTGCACAGAAAAGATGCGGTCCACTGCCCGACAAAGCGCTCGCCGCCGCAGATGTACATCACGGACACCTCTCCTGGAAGACTGCGTGCAAACCCCTGCAGTCGTGCAAAGGCCAAGGCATCCGAAGGCGAAAGCTCAGGCAGAGAATCCTCGTCGAGTCCACATTCTTGGCTCCTGTAGACAAGAACATGGAGCCGCTCATACTTTTCACTCAGTTTTCCTATCCGTTGCTGGAAAACAGATGTGTTCTGCCCACCTCCAGACTGTCGCAGGGTCACCATCGTGGCCATGACAATCCCGGAAGAGCAAGACGAAATCTCAGCTTCCTCGATATTCTTCCCTTCTCTCTTGTTCTCTTCGTAGTCCCGCTCCACAAACTCGAGATCGGGCAATGCCTGCTGTACCTGTGCTCGAATGGCTCGAGGAATGGCCATAGACAAAACAACCTTGGGGAGGCGGCCCGACGTATGTACTGGCGGGAATTGCGATGCGTCTACCGCCTGGCTGGTCTGTACTTCCGCATCCTGCTCCCTCGCCTGACATGTCTGTTCTCTGTCCGGCTTGGCAAATGCATAAAGGCCAAAACACAGCTCTGGGGCTTTAAAGGGAGTTGGCTCTCCGCTCACTCGATTCCCAACACTTTTTTGTGGCTTAGGCTCTTCCTTCTTCCTTCTCTTTTGTCGACTGATGAGTTTGTCCCAGCCGCGTTCTTCAGCAGATGTGGTTTCTGCAGTTGGCCATACTGGCGGTTCGCCCAATCCCTGTTCGATGTTGAACACTCGGTGCCGCTCGTAGTCATCGTCGGAAAGACCCGTGTCGTAAAATGGAAATCGACCAGAGCGGAAAGGATTCGGATCCTCGAGTAGACACGGGCCCTCTGGAAAAACACCCTCTCGTCCAAAAATTCTCTTTTCCAGGGTTTCCAACGACTCTTGTCCGTCGTGCTCTTCATCATTTGACCAATCCAATGAAGCTTTTCCTTCTTTGTTATTCTCTTTCACCCACTGGAACATTTCTTGAACATCTTTTATCAGTCCTTCCCATGGGGGAGGGCCAAAGTCTGTATTGAGGACAGGAACAGGCAGCTTGGCTTGAGCAATAAGTGCTGCATTGTCGTCCGAGTCGAATAGCGTTCCGGTCGTAACGTCCTCATACCGTGGGACTAAAAGATCCCCGGGCTCTGAATCCAAGTCCATTTCTGATACTGGATATTCTCCTAAGGATTGAGTCATTGGAGACTTGTCAGGGTCGACTCCCACGACGACCGGTGCTTGCTTCTCCATTGGCGCGACTCTGGGTTCTGAATGAAGATCTAATGACCATTCATCCAGCGGTTTTTCTAATGTTTTCATCGGCCATGCTTCATCATCTGGCTGAGGCGGCTCTTTTCCGAGGATGCAGTCGACGGAGACGTCTGTTTGCCAAGCATATCCGGTTTCTTCGCTGATAACCCTCTCGGCCTCTGCCAGATCCTGACTGAGCCATGAACTAATCTCTGACGGATCCGACACGAGCAACGCGCCTCTATCCGGTAATATTTCTTCCATAGGAGGGGGAGCCGATGGCAAGGGCGGCGAAAAATAGCAGCTGGGCAGTTTCTAACGAGGATCGTTAGTAAACATGTCTGTTCAGGGCTCGTGGTGAAAACAACTTACGGGCGTGTATGACATTAGCTCGTCAATCATTTGCTCCCACCTCTCGTTCGTCCACTTCATGCTTTTGGCAATATTCTCAATGATCCGGACTGTTTTCTCAGAGACCTCCATCGTTTTTGACTCAATCGATGCATCCAGATTTCGGGCAAACTCTAAACTCTCCTTTGTTATAAAGAGTCCGTCGTCGCCGTCCAATGGCGAACCATGATGGCCAACCTGGTATTTGTCGCCCGTTCGAAAAGAAGAAAGCATATGCTGCAGCTCTGCACAGTCACCCTCGTGACTTGAGCGAAGAAGTGGAAGCTCAAGCTTAAGCCTCTTCCAATTCGGCCCGGCCAACATCTTATCCTGAAGATCATAGAGTTTCTCATCGGTGAGGCGGCGCGATACTTTCTCGATGATTTTGACAATGCGCTCTGGAACAATCCACTCATCCCTAATCGTGATGAGCGGAATTTCAAGAAGCTCCAAGCCATCATGGGCAAGAGATTTTTCTTCCGGGCTCAGACTTTCGTATTCTTCTCTGGCCTCCTTCAGATAATATTCCAGGATTTCTTCTGGCTCTGGATATGAAAACAGGTCATTTATGTATGCGTATTCTATACTTTCGTACATGGCAGCTTCTGCCCTTTCTGGTGTGTGATAAATGTTGATCAGATGTTCGTCGTCCATTGCGCTCACTTGGTTGATGGAGTTGGGTGGCTTGATGGAATCTGATGGGATCTGAGGGAAAAGCGAATTGTTGAATGCTACTTGGCGAAAGATATCTGTCAACTCATAAAATACAAGAAAAGAAGTTGTAAGTCAGTTTGAAGGAAGGAGCAACAATGTCTAAGCGAGGAAGGAGCCATGGCTTCTGGCCGTCACGAAATGGTGAGCATGATGACTAATACGTGCTGAAGGGATGTGATCGCATCATATCGCGACCAGTAAAAACTGTAAATTCTCATGAAATGTAAAAACTTTTCTGCGGAGCTTTTCGATCCTGTTTCCTCTACTGAGCTCCAGTCTGAGACTCCTGCATTTTCATCACCATCTCCGCCAGTTTGTCCATCTTCGTGGACAAGGCCATCTCCAGTCGTTCGACTCTGGCCGACAGTTCGCTCATGCGAATCTCCGTGTCACTGGGTGTCTCAATTTCCGTGTCTTCCTCCAAGGTATGAATGATCGCGGCGGGAGACGTGGTGGCCGACGAAACATTGGCAGCCAGCGGCTGAGGCAGCAGGTCGGATGTGCTCAGGGGCCGTACATCAGACCGCAGCATGGAAGTCGAAGGCCGGTAGCCCGTAGAGGGGCGGGACAGCACTCTCCGAGATGTCCGGAAGGTCGTTTCACCTTGGCTCGAGCTGCCGAATCTTCTGCTGTTGGACGACATGGCAGACGGAGTCTGCTGGCGAGGTCCCTTGATGGCAGAATACTGTTCACCAGAATGCCGAATCTTGCCGCTAACGAGCTCGTAAAACTGGATGACGAGAACAATGGGCAGGTGCGTAATCTTGAGCAAGGCGATACGCGCAGTCCGGAACTTGGTATCAGACGGCAGGAACAGTCGCAGCGGCCGGAAGATGATGAGAGCCAGGAGATTGAAGGGCGGGTAGAAGTGCGTGAGCCGATTGCTAGTCGACGCCTCCAGAACATAAATGGAGTACACGTAAATGTATTCTTCCCGTGCGTGACCCATCACGCGGCTGAAGCTGTTGCTCAGCATACCTGTCAGGGAGCCCATGAGCAGGATTGAGCTGAGCGTGATGAAGATAAGCATGAGCGGCGGCCCAAAGATAGGATCAATGTCGTCCATAATGTCAAAGCCGACGTAGCTGGAGCCAAAGAAGATCTTAGTCACAATCATAGTCATGTGCGGGAAAGTGTAAGCATTTCGGCCAATGAGTGAGAAGGTCGTGAGGAAGCCCAGGTACACGACGACGACCAGAACCATAAACTTGATAAAATCCTTGGTCATCTCCTTGAAGCATGGCAGAAGGGTTCCCCAGTACGGGCTGAGACTCAGGACTGAGAAGATGCGCGGCACCATGAACAGGGCTTCCAGGGCCAGAACGTCAAACGAGATGTCGATGAGATAGGTATCCTCTCTCCACAGCCCGAGCAGTCCTGCAACATGGATGAGTACCAGTCCCAACCAGCGGGGCGTGACAGCAACAACTTACGCAAAACGGCAAAGGTAATGCCGACACAGATCATGATGAGGTCGAAGACGTTCCAGAAATCGTACACGTAAAACAGAGAGCCGGCATCGATCCACTCACTCAGCTCGTCATAGGCAAAGGCGGCCAAGAAGACGTAGAAGAGGCCCTCGACGGCCGAGACGCGCGTAGGGTTCCGGTCCAGCAAGGTCAGGTAGAAGATGGTGAGGAAGGCCATAAAGTAGACGATCTCAAAAGACTTGAGGTACTTGGGCACACGCAGACGTGAAAACGGGTCCGAGGTATGCGGGTTGTAGAAATGCGGCTTCTTGATGGCATCAGCCTCGAGCCGGCCCCAAAAGACAATGTCGCCGTTCCAGATGCCCGTGATGATCTTCTGGACGACGTTCTGGCCGAGGAAGCGCTTGGCATCGGCCACAGCAGCGATTTCGAGGGCGTTCAGCTGCACGAACGGGGCAGTCGGGTCGTCCTCCTCGTCCTCGCTATCGCTGTCGTGGTCATAGGTCATGCCCATCGTCAGCCGGGAGAGTGACTGCATGAGCTGATAGCGTCTGCTGCCACCCATGGGGCCGAGGGCCGCGATAGCCGGGCGGTTGTTCGCATTCGACTCGCGGTTCTGGCCCGACGTGACCGACGACCACAGCTGGGACAGGAGCGGCGACCGCTCGTCGGGGTCGTAGGTACCGTCTACGCCGCCAAGGCCTATCTCTTCATCGCCAGTGGGCCGGCGCACATTAACTTCCGGGCCGGATGGGGCGACGCCTTCAGGCACCTTATTGGTGCTGGGGATCTCATAGAGACAAAAGTCTACGGCCTCGCGCTCGCTGAGGTGGGTCAGGAAGCGCCAGGCAACGATCTCACAGGCACTGGCTCTGGCTTCACTGATGCCGCGGTCGTCACTGGCAGAGCCATAGTGCCACTTGAGAGCTCTGCTACGGTTAGGAGGTACAGGAGAGGAAGAGCGGGAGAGACGGCATGGTGGACGCACAGGAGAGCATTCACAATGCAGGGATTGTCACAGGTGTCGCTGAGGTGGGTAACCAGCAGACGGAGCCGATCACCTGACGAAGTGGTCCGCAGCTGTTCAAAGGTGCAGGGAAGGGTGATGGCATCCGTGATATAGCTGTCATGGGTTAGTACACATGGAGCAGGGGTGAAGATGGGGAAAGAGTAGAGAAAGGAAGCAAACGTACAGGGACAGCTTCTTGATGACTTCTCGGAAACTATCGTCGAATTCGATGTACGGAAGATCTGCCACTTTGGGTCGGTTGCCAAACAGAGAGGGAGAACGCTGGCCAGCGTCATCTTCTGCAGAGGAGCGTGATTTGACGCGTAGAGGCATGGGGAAGAGCAGTGAGAGCACACAACTCTCTTTCTTGGTACACGTTTGTTCTGGGAACAGAGTGAGAAAGACGTGTGTTCTCCTTGTACGACTTTAGAAAGATATCAAGTGAGAGGGAAATAAGAACGCAACACGGAGTAACCGCGACGGCGCGCAAGCATCTCGTCCCTTTCCTCTTTGGATCAGACTTGTTTGAAGAGCTTGACCCCTGTATGGAGTAATAGTATTATTACGGAGTACGGAGTATCTTACCCAGCGCAGGTGACCCGTGAAAAATTTTGCGGGCTCCTTAAATTCTAGGCCTTTATGGGGATCGCTTGGTGGCGGTTCAGCGCGTTTTGCGGACAAATAGCGCACAAAAGCTTGCCCACGCCAACGAGATAGCGCTCGCAAATCCGCCGGCCAGCCAGCTGAAGAGCGCCAAGACCAGCCATTTTCCACGAGGCTTCGCTCGAGATCCAAGATGGTCAAGTGCCGACACAACGTGCGGTCTTGTGCCTGGCGCAGGACATTAAAAAGGAAGGGAGAAAAAAAAGAAGAAAAAAGAAGAAAAAAGAGAGAAAAAACTCCGCGCGAAAGCTATTTTGAGACTAATGTGAGCTGATGGACATGGAACAAAGGAGGATGAAGTCAACAGGCATCGAGGCAGACCGGCGAGTTGCGAATTGCTGACTGCATCTGTCGGTGCTTTACGGTGTAGCACGGACAGGAAGACAGGAAGACAGGAAGCAGGGCCAGGATGTGCTTTCACGAAATGGAAGACGGCCGAAAATAGATGGATGATGCCCTGCTCGCAAACTGCATACGTGTACTATACGGTGTACGAGAACAGAGTACGGAGTACTCTGTACGGGGCAGACACGGCATTCGTGATGCGGAAATGCCGCTCGTTGACTGGCGAGGCAGAGGTCAGGATCACGATCCTTCTGTCTCCTCAGGGGGATTCAGCGTCGTGCGTTCAGTTTGAGTAACGACTAACCATCCCCGGCCGGCCACTTGGACACGGCCACAGCCACGCACAAGTGCCATGTCAGCAAAACAGACACCATGGCTGGACAGGAAAAATCAGACAGGACGGGCACTTTGGTCCTGAAGAAGATGGATGTGCTGCACGATGAACAAAGATCTGTTGGCCTGAGCAACCTTGTAGGGCGGACAAGCAAGATACAAGCACACAAGTACTCCGTATGACTCGTCGTATTTTCCGTATTCGTTGACAAGAGAAGGAAAATACGGTGGGTGGGCATGTACGGAGTACGCGACGGATGCAGGTCTTCTCAAAGGAGGCAACAGTGCGGCCCGCATGACAGGCCAGAGCAGCCGGAATGATTGGGCAGGAATGAGGAAGACGTTTTCCCGGTTACCAGCATTGCTGCAAAGAAAGCGCCGGGGTTGCAACCTTTTGACTCCACCACCCAGCATTCCAGCCGATCCACGACAGCAACGAATGCACCCCCCCCCCATCCCCATCCCCCAATCCCCCTGGGGCCATGACAAGGGCGGCTGCCGCACAGCCCCTCTCCATGCGAAAATAGAATGCACGATAAACGAGAAACGAGAAACGAGATGCAGCCTCTGCCCGGCATCAGCCACAGACAAGGCATTATGTCCAAGGTGTTGGGATGAAGAGAAGGCAGAATGGAATGGCCCATCTCGATGCAGCTGGTGCTCTGTTACAAGCCGATGCTACCTTTGTCTTACAGGGCAGATGGCTGGAGGATTTTTCAGGTTGCCAGGTTGCCAGGCTGCCTGGACGCACATTCCTCACCCGCATTTTCTCGCTTGTTCCGTCCATGCAGCCCTTCCAGCCTTGAGCCTCACGCCCATGCTCCCATCTTCCTCTACATTCCTGGCCTGTGTACTTGTCCATTTGTAGCCTCTGCCCACCACCATGATTGGAGAACAGCCCCTCCCGGGGTCCCGCTCGTGTGATGGCCATCCCACCTCGTCTTCCCGCTGCAGCTTGTGTTTGGGCGGTTAACCCCCATAGCCACACACCTCTTTAAAAAGAAAGATGTCCCGTTTAATACAGACCGAACCTGCGTGGCATATTCTTTCTACTGCATCAACGTCGAATTCTGCAACCACCCGCCCTTGAATCCATACTACGAACAACTCCTCTACACCAGAGTCACCGATCCCGTCCCAGCTGTCTTGTCTCTCGGGTTTCCATTTAAAACGGCACTGTGCCCAGCCAGCTTCCTACACAACGGCCGTCCACGTCCGCATATAAGTGTGAATCCGCAACCAGGCGATAACCAGCAGCACGCCCATCAGGAACAACGTCTCATCGACGATCAAGCCTGGGCTCAAACGGGAGGCCTGGCCGGATGAGGGCCTCTTACAGACCGAGAAACCAGGCCAAGCAACGACAAAGAGCACTATTGTGTACAGTCCAGAGACAATGATGCCCGGCATCTTTTTCCACGTACCGGCACCCTTGCTGCTTCTTGCTTTCGTCGATTATGCAGCTGCCGGCGTCCTTCCACCAACCCATCCACGGCAATGGTCGCCTCTGCAAGCCGTGCCCTTGCCGGCACCGCTGCCGCTGGCTGCCGTCACCGCCATGCCCCACAGCGTCCAGAGCGTAGTGCCCCAACCGCGACCCACCGGTAAGGCGACTGGCGCTGCTACTGCCATACACGAACTCCGGCGCCGCTACAACACCGTCTGTGGCTACATCGGCGGCAACTCGGACCAGGCCGCTACCTGCTCGGCCGGCAGCCACTGCGTGCTCGACACAGAGCACAGCGTCGTCGGCTGCTGTCCAGACGACTCGGACACGTGTACGGCGGGCGTGTACACGGGATGTGTCGATGGCAACAGCGACTCCCAGACAGAGGTCAACCCGTATGTCTACACGTGCTCTGGGGAAAACGTGTGCTACAAGAACGAGTTTGGCAACGGCTATTCCCAGTATGGCTGCGGCACGGACAGCGCCATGGGCACATCAGTGGCCATGAGTGCGTCGGGAATGACCTCAGCACTCGATCTGAGTACCATTTCTGACTCCTTTACGGGATCTTTTGCAACATCGACATCTTCTTCGTCGACCTCGTCGTCCTCTTCATCTTCTTCGTCCTCCTCTTCCTCTTCCTCTTCGTCCACGTCTTCGTCCACGTCTTCTGCTGTCATTGCCTCTTCCTCCTCTGCCGCCAATGCCGACACCAGCAAGACCAAAAGCGGCTCCAGCAACCGAACGGGCGTCATCGTTGGCGCAACCATCGGCAGCGTGGCGGCTCTCGTGGCCATCATAGCCCTTCTCTTCTTCTGTCGGAAGCGCCGGCGCGCCAACGAGCGCATAGGACCTGGCCCCAAGGGTACCGGCCCTATGTACATCAGGTACGGCCTTGACATTTCTCATTTCATGCCGGCAATATCCAACTGACAGAAACAGTGCCCCCGTTTCCAGCAGCTTCCACGCTCTGCCCAGCAACCCGGACGATTTCGAGAGAGCTTATTCGCCTGAAATGTCCCAGACTGCCGGTGTTCCCAGAAATGCGCCCAACAGAAGCTCTGCGGACAGTCACCAACCGCTGGTCATTCCTGAAGAGGACGCCGTGGCTGCGCCCGACATAACGCCAAAGTCACCCTTGCGGAAATTGCCCAGGCCCCTGTCTGCACACCCGCCAGCGGCAACTGACACGCCAGAATACGCTACCATTTTACGATACTACGATCCAGAGGATAGACATCATGGAGAAGATGAAATTCCTCTGACAAACGAGTATACCGATAATCCACGGGGCTACGTAGTGACAACATTAGACCGGATTGGCGAAGAAGAGGGCGAGGGCTCTGAAGAAAGCAGAAGCATGCATAATAGAGCAGCCCACAGCCAGCGAAGTAGCCTCAGCTTTGGGCACGGACCAGATCACCTCGACCTGGGCGGCTCGCGAAACGCCAAGACCAAAGCTGCCGCGGAAAGTTCCAACACCAAAAGGAATTCATCGTCGACAAATGAGGAAGACATATCCATGCATTCATCAGACGCTCAAGGGGACAGCGGACTAGAAGAGATGCCAATTCCAACTCCAGCACCAGTTCGGTTCGGTGGGGAACGTCCGCTGTGGCAGCAAAACCGGTAACGGAATGGAAATTTAATGTGGTCATGACAACGGGGGTTTTCTGTCTTTAAGCTATGTTCTGTTGTAAGCGTAGCCATTGCATTTAATATAGAATAATATGAAATCCAGAGAATTATTTGAATAAAAACTGAAGATAATTTATGGTGCGTCTGATTCGCTTTGGACTTAGACTGGCGATGACTAATCTTTATCTACGATTGGCTATAAATAAGACGATTACTGGATTGATTTTCAACAGCAAATGAGGACTCTTGGTCTAGTGGTATGATTCTCGCTTAGGGTGCGAGAGGTCCCGGATTCGATCTCCGGAGAGTCCCTCTTTTTTTGCTCTTTTTTGAAGGTTGGAATTGATTTTTACGCAATTCTCTGAATTCTTTCTCCTTTTTTTTCTTTCAAAAAAAACTTGCAAATGTAAAATAGTTGTATGGTAGAAATAAAGTGAAACCCCAATTTAATTAATTCTTTAGAAAGAGTTGAATATTATTTAAAAATCTTCCAGCACAACTGCCTCGGGAAACCAAACTTACCCACGCCCATTGATAAAAGAATTATATCAAATGCAAGTATTATTATGGACCGATATACATCGGATAACACTGATTCTGTACCACGTCTTAGTTTAACTTCTCCATGCAAATGCTAACCTCTCTCAATGTTCAAAGTTTTTGTGCAGGACAGGCTGTTCCAGTTGTGAACATTATTCATAATTCCTATAAGAAGGGCTGACTATTTAGAAAAATAATTCTGATTATACAGACATATATGATATCTACACTACACGCACCATGACCAAATCGTCTCTAACCCACGCATCAACGGCGGCCTACCTTTCTTTTAGAATTTGAACAGTGCTAAAGCACAAAATGGAAGTTGGAAACGAAAGTGTACTTACCTTTTAGGACAGGAAGCTGGCCTACATAATACCTCTTGAGGCATAAGCACACTCTTGACGTCGAAGTCCTCGCCTGTCGATCGGCCTGTCTTTCGCAGTCCAGGCGTAACAGTAAGGAAAATTTGTTGTTGTTCTTCGTCCCGCTGCTCGTCTTTAGACAGCTGCATAGTAGTCGAGTTAAAGACGTTTCCTGGTATTTCGATTATCCATTCCATACGCGCTGCTTGTCTGCTAATGTCACGGTCAAGAATGATTGCCTCGTTGAGAATGGCGAACAGTTCCTGCGTATATCCGTCTTGATCCATCTGACGGTGGTCCCCCCGTGTGCTTATGCATTCGCGCATAAACCGAACTATCCGGCTCTTAGATTTCTTCGCCTCGGGATGAGACCGAGCTTTGGTATCGTCTGCACGACCCGTGGCTTCGAGGACCAGCTCCGTTGTCGTGGCTCTCCATTTGTGGAACACACTCTCAGCCTGGTATCGTGACGGACTTGTCCCGGCTGTTCCTGGCCAAAGAAGATACTGCAAATTTAGTAAATCGTTTTTTTTGTCACCAGCCCACAAGGCACAGCCGAAGATCTCGCCAATCAGAACACGCCACAAAAATGCCTGGACGAGAATTGGACGGTCCTGTGGGGAAGAGAGACGAGCATCCAGCTCATTGATATCAGGCATGGCGATATTGATACGGAGGTCAGATGACGTATTGCGATAGTTCAGGCGTACCGTCCCGGTCCCGAAGAACCGCAGGGAAAAGTTGCTGATGTTGTACCGCAGGCGTTCGATTCGTTCGACGAGCTCCTGATCTGTGATCTGGTAGAAAGTCTGGCCTTGCCGTTTTGTCTTGTCCAGTTCATGGGCGGTCTGCTTCCAGCGCTTGCGGACTTCCACCAGATCAGCATTCTTCTTTCTGAGCTCCACCTCTACCCTCTCCCGGGACTCGCATTCATTCTTCCAAGCTGCGTGCCGGGCTTCGCGTTCGCTATTCCATGCTGACTCTCGGGATGCCAAATCACTCTTCCGTGCCGCATCCCAAACTGCGCACTCCTTATTCCATTTTGCCACCCAGACTGCATGATCTCTCCCACGCGCCTCTTGGACCTCCCGAGAAATCAATCCTGGAACCGTCATATTGATATAGGCTAGATATCTCTTCTCTCTGGCCTGCCACTCTGCTTTCTCTTTGGCATGCAGCGCCTGAGCAGCTTGCAGCTCTTGCTTTAGGGCTTGTTGCTGTTCCCATTCTTGTCTCTGCGGCAGTGTCTCTTCTACAGACTTCGTCCTTAGCTTTTCGAATTCTTGCTTCTGCTCTTGGGCACCTCGACTGGTTGGCATTGTCTGGCGACCTCCCTTTACCATATCTGAATAACTAGGCCTGGATGCATCCAGAGGTGCCTCGTGTTGATCTGATGGAGAGGGCTGGTTATAGGCGATATTCTCCTCTATCCCGGTCATTTGAACATCCAAATGGTCGTCTTCATGACGAAGGTATGCTGCCTTGACGCCTTCATTCTCTCGTGTCGGTGTTTCCGACTTCATCCTCGATTTCACGAGAACGGGAATAAATCGTAGGACCAAGTGAAAATAAAGGCTGCAGGCTATGCCAAGGGCAAATAAAGAAGAGAGTTCTGCTCCGTTTTTTTTAAATGGCGAATATGAAAAGGGTCGTGCTTTACCAGAGAGCATGAGCGACCGAGAAAATGGCTGTCGAAATATAGCGATATTGTTGACCGCCAAACCCTCCTCTATTGTTTCATACCAACATGCCTTATCTTCTTTATCATAACAAATTTTTTCATGCGTCAAAGAAATGTAATCTTGTTGTGCTTCGTGCATGGTACTTTTTATACGCACCTGTTTGTTTGCTTCCTTTGTCCTTGGACTCAGTCTGATCTTACTAATTGATTATCGACTTTTTGAGACAAAAACCATTGGCTCTCATCTCGATATCGCTGCGGATTGTGGTCTTGGCGTGCAGTTGGTGACAAGAACAAAGGCAGGAGCTTATTCAATATCTGTATCCATGAAGATATAGTCACGTCATATCTCCGCGACTCTTTATTGCCAATGCCGAAGCGATGCCGATCACCGGGAACGCGGAACAGCAATGTCAAAGATGGCGGTATATACATCGGCAGATACAATGGAATGAACACATAGAAAAGCCAAGAGCTTGAAATAACTTTCAACCTGCTTTTTGCCTTGACTTGGAACACTGCCTCTTACTACCATATCATTTTTCTCGATTCAACCATCGTACAAGATGAAGGTTCCGGTTTCCCAACCTAGTTCCAGTATGTTGTATGGCTATCAAAATGACAAGGGCGATGGCGACGAAGATGACGACAATGACGATACCGTAGTGATCGGAATTGACTTGGGAACAACGTGAGTCTCTTGGAATCTACAAAACCTGAAAGGCCAATTTTTCTAACGCGGTGCAGCTACTCCGGTGTAGCATGGGCGACAGCCGCAGATTTCAACTGCGGAAACATCAATCTCATCACGACCTGGCCAGGGACAGGTCGAGAAGAAGGTAAGGTTCCGACAGAGTTGGTATACGAAGATGGCGAAGTTGTGTGGGGTTACGAGATTCCTCCGGACGCAGAGCCTATCCGTTGGTTCAAGCTTCTGCTGCTCCGGGACGAGGATATGCCGTCCGAGCTGCGTGGGTCTGACTATATCGAACGTGGCCGCAAGAGACTCCGGGAGATAGGAAAGTCTGCTGTTGATGTCATCGCCGACTACCTTCGAGTGCTGTCACAGCATATCATAGAGACCATCGAAAAGTCTCGGGGCGAGGCCGTGGTTGACGCCTTGCGGTTCCATATCGTCCTCACCGTGCCAGCCATTTGGAAGGGATATGCCAGACAAGCTATGAAGGAAGCTGCTCGGAAGGCCGGTCTCTTAGAACCCCGAACAGCTGGACAAACCACGCTTGCTTTTGCACCTGAGCCAGAAGCAGCCGCCTTAGCAACTCTGTGTGAGCCGGGAAGAACTGTCAAGAAGGACCAGGTCTATGTGATCTGTGATGCCGGTGGCGGCACGGTGGTAAGAAATTATTCAGGCCGGGCCTTTGATGTTATTCCAGATTCCAAGACTAATGCATTCCGCCTCAAAAGGACCTCATCAGTTACCAAATCGATAGTACGAATCGGATAGCCATGCATGAAGCAGTCGAAGGCACCGGAGGTCTCTGTGGGGGCATTTTCATTGACGAGGCCTTTGAGAAACTGTGCAAATCTCGCCTAGGAAGCAGGTGGAACAAGCTGAGCACTTCTGGGATCAAAGATATCATGAAAGGGGAGTGGGAGACCGCCATCAAGCCACAGTTCAAACCGAAGGCGAGAAAAAGCGAGTATATTGTTCGGATTCCGGCTGAAGCATTCCACATGTCCAGCCTCGACGACGCCAGCAGAGAACCCATCATCAAGAATGGGAGGATCTATTTTAGTGGAGAACACATCCAACAAACTTTCGAGGACTCATTTGCCAAGATCGACAGATTGGTCCACAATCAAGTCAACACGGCAGCTCTAAAAGGATGGAGTACCACGGTAAGCACAACACTACAGTCAGAACATTTTCGTCCTCTTATGTAACCGAAACAGGGAATTATTCTTGTTGGTGGTCTGGGTGCCAGCCCTTATCTTGCGATGCATCTGAAAGAGCAATACGCCGGCATCTCCATACTGCAGTCGGGCGGAATCAACCCGTAAGTCTTGAGCTAATTCATCGAAAATATGTATGTTTTCAACGCTAATATTGCTGCAGACGAACAGCAATCTGCCGCGGCGCGGTCTACAAAGGATTCCTTGAACCCGTCGACATGGGCAATGACCAATTGCAGTACATCGACCGCCTATTGGAATCGCCGGTTATGGTGACCTCAACGGTGTCGAGAGCTAGTTATGGAACCATGTTTCGAGAAAACTTCGACCCACTACGGCATTCAATACGGGATCGAGTATGGGATGAAGACGAGATGATATGGAAGGTTGATGACCAGATGGCATGGTATCTAAAAAAGGTTCTCATTGACTTGACATTACCTAATTCTTCTATGTTTTGGTATGAATGACTAATAAGATCACTTCGTTATCACAGGGAGAAAATGTTTCGACCAAGGACTCTACGCGCTTTTCGTTTTACAGATTATTCGATGAAGACTTTAATGGCCAGCTTTATATAGCCCTCTTTGAATGTGAAGAAACACAGGTCCCCGTTCAGAGAACACCAGCCGTCACATTTCTGTGCATCATCCATTGCAAACTGGACATCTCCTACTCGGAACTACCTAACTTCATAAAGCCGCTCGGTAGGGGCATTGCAAAGAAGTTAACGTTTGAGATTGAGATGATACCGTCTGGAGCCTCTATGATGTTTGCCGTCTACGTAAACGGGAAGAAGCAGGGGGGTTCTAATGTGCATATTCGATTTAATTAGTTTGGCCCTATAGCTATAAAAGTTGATATACTTTTAATTGCGGAGTTTATTAAGAAGTACCTTCCATTTAAATAACGATGATTTTGTTCACGAAAATAAAAAGAAATATATTAACGTTTAGCCCCTCAGAAGGCTGTGCATAATACGACGCAGGCGACATAAGCAATGGCAGTGAAGACATATATTATATCAGATTTTAATGTCAAGTAAGTGATCCTCGCCACCCGGTGTTTTTCGTGTTTGCCAGCAGTTTCTGGCCCTTTTCGCATCTATCAGAGTTAAACGTCCACAGTTTCTTCCAGAATACTCCGTACGCTACCCTTCAATATATTGAATTCGCCATGGCACCTACTCGATAGCATCTTGCGTCCTGCGGGAACCCTGTCGTTCAAGTAAAAGGAGGATCTGTCTACTGCAATACCTGCAGCAGCCAACACTCGATTGGCAAGCGCGACATCGCGGATGTGGTCGGCTCGTCTTTGGAAATACCATCAAGTCGGCCGTTAGGACAACTGAATCTCCGCTGGCCAACAAATTTTCCGTACGCCAATTTGGGTGTTGACGTCTTGCCTGAACATTCTCCGCCGGTAGGCGACAATGATGACGTTGGCTATTCAGAGCAAGGCAAGCTCGATTGCCGATTTGAAAGACCTAATAGAAAATGGCGAGGACAACGAGAGGTACGAATCTATCTGTTGCCCTGGTGTATTGGACGGTAGTAGAGACAACCAGGCTTGGAATGCCATATTAAAGATCATTTCCCTGGACGGAAACGACATTCCGGTTCACATTGCATGAGAAAAAGGTGGTTATATCACGGAACAAGCGGCAATTGTGAAGTTGCGGTTGACTTATACAGGAAGATTCCAGAATTAGCTATTTTGACTAAGCCACTTCCAAGTAGTGACCCATGCCTCGGCAAGCCAAGCCGCTCGGGCTCGTATGACGGGGCGGGAAATTTGTCGTAAAGTGGCGAAAAGGATATTCTATAGGAAAGATTATAAATCGCTCCGCACGATTAAATGATTAGAAGACAACACAAATTAGGCTTAGATCCGGGCTAACTGCCGAGTCCAGATGCTATACCGTTGCTTCCAACATATTCAGTTGCTTTATGACGCAAGAAGATGGAAAATGGTGGGGGCAGCTTACAGCTCTATAAGAACGTCAACTGCCATCTCGTCATGGAGAGTATTGGAACACTGCCAGACAACCCATTCCTCTACTGTTTCCTCTATTGTTCTCACATCCCATTCACCTCAACCTATCATCCACTTACACAATGGCACCCAAGAAGATCCTCGTCGTCCTGACCTCCCACGACAAGCTGGGTGACACCGGCAAGCCTACTGGTTGGTACCTGGTAAGTTATTGTACTATGATTAAGCTATCAGCTATTGGCTGTCATCTTCCCCCTGCTAGCATTCCAGCGAATTAACTCTCTCCAGCCCGAGTTCGCCCACCCCTACGAGGTGTTCACGGCCGCCGGCTACGAGCTTACAGTTGCTTCGCCGCACGGTGGCGTCGCTCCGCTGGATCCTCTCTCCATTGAGCTCTTCAAGGAGGATACGGTGGCACAGTCTTTCCTCACGGCCCAAAAGGACCTCTACGAGAAGACCATCCCGCTGTCGACGTTTGCTAAAGACGTCGCCACGGCCAAAAAGACGGCGGCTGAGTACGATGCCATCTACTACCCGGGCGGTCACGGCCCCATGTACGACCTGGCCACTGACGTGGAGAGCCGCCGTCTTATTGCGGCCTTTGCCCTCGCCGGCAAGGTGGTGTCGGCCGTCTGCCACGGCCCGTCTGCATTTGTCAACGTGCACCTGAACGTGGAGGACCCCAGCGACGCCACTGCGCCACACCTTCTGACCGGTCACAAGGTCAGCGCCTTTACCGACTCGGAGGAGACTGCTGTCGGGCTGAACACCATTGTGCCCTTCTTGCTGGAATCCACCATTCGCGCCGTGGATGGCGTTGAGTTTATCAAGGTCGAGGACTGGCAGGTCGCCGTGGCTGCCGACGGCAAGCTGATCACGGGCCAGAACCCGGCCAGCGGCAAGGCTGTCGGTGAGGCCGTGGTGGCCGCGCTACAGTAAGAAACTGCGGAAAGAAAGAAAGAAAGAATGAATGAACCTACTAGATCAAAAGGGACTTGTTGTCCAAATTAATAATAAAGAGAAACACAATAAGAATCGTTTTATCTGTCGAAGCATCCATGTAGACTCTCCTCGAGACCGTGCTCTAACCCTTGTTTTGTGTAGCTGAATTCATGACCGGCTAAATCAGGGAAGAAATGGGAAAACACACGTGTATGACTCCGAGGCAGCCGTATATTTCTTTTTTTTGTCTGCTTCTTCCCAAGATGGTGTTATCCATCTCGTGTTTTAACACCACCCATACTTCTCGTTCGCTACCCAGTGCACGGCATCCGTCGGACCCGCACCATACGACATCAGGCTAGCAATGGAGTCCTTCTCACGATCTACCAGCGTGATTGGCAACCCTGCACGTTCCGTCAACGCAAGAATCGCCGGCGTCGGATTCCATAGATGCACGTCGCTACAGTTCCAGCGTGCGGCTTCGGCCTGAGCCATGCCGATGATAGCCCGGAAGCCATCCACGTGGCGCTCCGTCAGGCCCTCGGTGGCGTCATCGCTGTGGTCTTCGAGCACCACACGGAGAATGTGTAGCGTGTTGCCCTCTGACGTGGCTAGGCCGCCGTGGTACGCCCGCGTCCATACAGCCCACATGCGTTGTCCCTTTTGCTGGCCGTTGGCCAGGGCTCCTCGCACTGTCGGTGTGCGCTTGAAGATGAAGGTCATCATGTAGTCCTCGCGCATCGTGTGCCAGAGCAGGGCGTTGAGACTTGGCAGAATGGCCACCGACGAGCCGGACGGAGGGGGTTTGGTCGCAATGCGTTCGCGCAAAAGAGTCTCGTCAATGGCGCTGAGCTCGGCCAGCTGGTAATTCGCAATGGGCTCGACCGTGAGCTTGTCCTTGGGTGGCTGCGTACGAGCCTCGGCCGCCTCGTCAGGCGCAAACGAGAGGTGGGTGCTGGGGAAAGGCGCCCAGCCCTTGCGGGCGTAGAATGTCTTGCCAATGTCCGAGTAGAGAATGGAGAACAGCGACTCCTTGGGCTTGCCGTCGGCATCCTCGCCTGCCTGCCAGTAACGCAGACGCGGGCCTAGGTCGGCCATCATACGGCCGGCATAGCCACGGCCACGGTACTGGGGATCGGTGAAGACAGAGGCGATGCCGTGCGCAATGCCGTCCACGACGACCACCTCACCGCTTTCCGTCTTACTTCCAGCCACGGCCGGCTTGCGAATGGACTCGCAGCTCGAAAGGAGCGGCCGTTCGTTGGGTGGCAGCGTGCTGTCTGTGAGGATCCAATGGGTCATGCCGCCATTGTTGGCCATCGGCACAGTGATCAAATATTCCTCGCGGTCGAGGTATGTCTCCAAAGAGAGGGCTTTCCCCCACATGCCATGCGTTTGCGTCCAGATGCGAACACGCTCGGCCGGGGTCGGGATGGTGAGCACCAGGTCAGGCGAGGAGGCCAGCTTGGGCTCGTAGGTCGTCGGGTTGGAACCCATATTGCGTGGAGGGTGGATGGGAATAAGATGGAGCTGCTTCTTGCTGTAGAGAAATGGTGGGTATACAATGGAACGTCAGGGAGAATGGGCCAGAGTTGCTGATATCAGCGAGAATACGAGAAACAAAAGTGCCGGATGTGGTCTTTTATACCGGAGAGTTTTGGCAACAAAAGCAAGTCTAGAGCATTATTGGCGAGCAGTGGGCCTGAGGGGGGAAGCTTGACCGAATAGAGTATGCGCTGCCGTTCAGGGCGTGTGGGGTTCTCGTGAGTCAACGAAGGGAAGTCTTGGTGGAAGCGGAATGCAGGTGCTGTAATCAACTAGCACTAAAGCACAGTGCGTCCTCCTTCTCTTATCGCTGGCGGAACCTCCGTCAAAACACGGGAGCAAATACAAGTGTACGAGTGTGAAGTATCTTTGAGAGTTACCAATAGAATTATTCAGTTTTGCTATCGGTGGTGTAATTCGAAAAAAAAGAAGAAAAATATCGTGTAGGAGTTAATAAGCAAGAAACATTGAATTTTATGTTTGTGCGGGGTACTTCGATCTTTACTTCTATCGCTTGTTACTTTCATCACATCCCTAGATCTTAAAAGAAGTACTTTTGAAACTAGACAGGATTTAAATAGAAAATACCTCGTACAAGTTAGCAATTACCTTTCAGTCTTGTATAGTTATTATACAGAGTATGCAGTCTGAATTCGACGTAGTATTCTAATACTATAATAGAGAGCTGTATAGGTTTTCATCTTCT
The DNA here is from genome assembly GCA_002215975.1 of Dryadomyces quercus-mongolicae. Lineage (NCBI taxonomy): Eukaryota > Fungi > Ascomycota > Sordariomycetes > Ophiostomatales > Ophiostomataceae > Dryadomyces > Dryadomyces quercus-mongolicae. Next base: position 475,464 of record NIPS01000005.1, read on the forward strand.
AATTCTGAACCAGTAAAATACATTCTTGTTCGATTTGTGTAACAGTTACAGTACAACTCTCATCGCATGGCGTCGTTCCTTGTCCCGCAGCCCGCCGACCATGGAAGGATTCACAAGCAAGCATTTGGCCTCTACAGCAGGTTGAAAGCATTGTTGACAGAGGCGCAAGAAGACCACCAACGAATTCCAAATTCCCCCATTGTCGATAACTGTCCGCTCATACGCGGCTTGCAGTTCGTCAAACTGCACCCACTCCGTGCCAAACCCTTCGTGAATGTGGCCAAACACGTGCAGCCGTGGCCGGATCCGCCACAACTCCTTTAACAGGTGCACACACCCATAGTGCAGGTCCAAGTGGGCACGTGGAGGGCCATGCGTGATGAGAATGTCGACTTCTGGGGGAATCTTGTGCGCCCAGAGATCTTGCGTGCGGGGGTATTGGAAGGCCCAGTTCCCGTGTCGCGGTGAGAGTGGGCTGCCATAGACGCGCAGCTGTCTCCCGTTCGGGCACAGGATGGTCTTCTCGGCGTTTTCCAGATACACAATATCACCCCATTCGAGCATTTGCTTTTGAATTTTTCGCTGTCGGACATCCTCCTCTTGCATAGCACTGTGTTGGGCATCGAGTAGGATGTCGTCATTTCCGGCGATCACAATTTTGATGGGGTGAGGCTGGCCATGCAGCCAGGCCACGGTTGCCTCGAGTTCCTCGAACGTGCCGGACTGGGTGAAGTCACCGGCATGGATGAGAACATCTGCGTCTGGAAAAGCCGGTTCGCTGTTGTGTGTATCGGAGATGCAGACGATCGATAGAGGGTTCGTCACGGCCTGGGCCGGAATGGTACGACGCCATGCATACAGAAGACGAGCAAGATAGACGCAAGGCTGACGGAGAAATAGCTTCCAGGCACTGGGGCGTGGCCTGTGCAAAAGCTGTTCGAAACCAGAAGTCATGAATGATGTGTAAGAATACAAGAACTTTGTCAGTCATCACATATACATATCATGTGACCATCTGTAAGAGAGGAAAGTACCTTAGTAAGTTGATAGGAACCAACTGCTCCGTAGCCGGCATACATGACTGGGATTTGCCGTCTCGGTTATTCTCGAGGTGAAAGCTGTCCACCAATCAATACTCACATCTTTTACACGGCGCCATCCTCGGTCAGGCCACAAAGTCGCCAACCTCTGGAACCAGATGGATGGATGTAAGGTAAGATACGAGTTACTATGGAGTATGTACCGTGCGAATGCGTACAGTGTATCCACTTCTCTGCTTGGGCCTCTTTCCCCGTACGGAAGGTACGGTGAACACGGCAGCCTATATCCACTTTAAGCCGACGTTGGCCGGCCACCATACGCCGGCCGAGACAACAAAGATACGCACCCGTGACCGCCCATTGGGATGGCGACATTCCAGAGTTTCTATTTGTCTGCTCTGCCTGTCAGATGCTCCTTTTTCTCCGCTCTACCCAACCCCTCTGGCGGCCGCCCCGCTCCCTCTTCTCGTTCTTTAGTGGCCGTGACCGTCGTCCTCCTCCCGCTGCTCTGGGTCCAGCTTGATAAGAGTATCGATACGCATAATGCTGATGCATGCCTCCACGGCGCTCTTGAACTGCCGAACCTTGCTCATCGACGGCTCCAGTACACCAATCTTGATCTCGTCCACAACGCGGCCGCGCGTCAGGTCCAGTCCGTAGTTCTTGTAACCCTTCTTGCGCGCGAGCGTCTTCTCATCGTCTCCACTGGCACCGGCCTCTTGCGTGCGCTGCGACAGCGCGTGACGCGAGCGCAGCTGTGCAACCAGCTCCGAGGCGTCCTTGGCAGCGTTGATGGCAAGCGTCTTGGGAATGATAAGCAGAGACTGCGCAAACTCGCCAATGGCGAGCTGTTCGCGCGAGCCGACAGTGCCAGCAAACTCCTCGAGATAGATATGCAGAGCCGTCTCGACGGCACCACCGCCAGGCACAATGCTGCCACTCTCCAGGGTGCGCTTGACGGCCGAGAGCGAGTCGTGGACGGAGCGCTCCATCTCGTCGAGCGAGAAGTCGTTGGGCCCGCGCAGAATGATGGAAGCCGCCGAGTGGACCTTGGTGCCGCGGATGATGATGCACTCGTCGTCCGAGATGCGCTCCTGTGCCACCTCCTCGGCGTGGCCCAGGTACGACGGCTCAAAGCGCTCGTCGCCGTTGAGGTCCGACAGCGTGCTGAGCAGCGTAGCGCCCGTGGCCCGGGCAATCCGCCGCAGGTCCTCCTTCTTGCACCGCCGCACGGCCATGGCGCCGCGCTCGACAAAGGTCTTGAGGACGAGGTCGTCGATGCCCTTGGTGGTCAGGATGACGTTGGCACCGGCCTTGAGGATCATCTCGATGCGATCCAGGACCATGCCGGCCTCGCGGGCGCGGATCTGCTCCAGCTGCTGCGGGTCGTCGACGGTGATCTGCACGCCCAGCTTCATGCGCTCCTTTTGCAGGTTCATGTCCAGCACGGCAATCTTGGCGTCCTGTATCCGAGTCTTCATGGCCTGCGAGGCGACCGTGCAGTTGAGAGCGTAGCCCTTGACAAGCACCGACTCGAGCGAGCTCTTGCCGTGCGCCTTGAGAATGTTGACGGCCTTGACAGGGTACTTGGTCTCGTTGCGGTTGTTGGTTGACTTGACGGCCTGCAGACTGTCGACAACCATGTTGGAGAAGAAATCCGAATCGGAGCCAATAAGTTTGCTCGACATGGACGTCTTGGCAATGTTGATGAGCGACTCGCGGCCCAGGTGCTCGACCTTGATGCTGATGTTGTCGTTCATGTACTTAATGGCTTCGCGCAGGGCTAGCCGGTAGCCCGTGATGATTGTGGTCGGATGTATGCGGTTCTTCATCAGCTCGTTTCCGCGGCGCAGCAGCTCAGCTGCAATCAGCACAACCGACGTCGTCCCGTCGCCAACCTCCTTGTCCTGCTGCTGTGCCAGGTCCACCAGGATCTTGCCTGCAGGGTGCTCGACATCCAGCAGGCTCAGGATCGTTGCGCCGTCGTTGGTCACCGTGACGTCCTGTCACCGGTCAGTATATCGCAAGAAAGTAGGGACTCGTGGACATGTAGACTCACGCCGATATCATCCACCATCATCTTGTCCAACCCACTCGGCCCAAACGAACTCTTGACCACATTGGCAATGGCCTGGGTAGCCATGACTGCGAGAGCAATGGTTAGAAGGGAGAACGAAAATGAAGAAACCCCAGGCTCATCGGAATAGAATACCCACCATTTTGGTCACGAATGTCGGCTCCCGAGATCTTCTGACCGCCCAGAAAGAGGGTGCCCGTCCGGGACTGCTCAAACATGGACGCCATGACAAATGTGAGGCTGAAGGAATATGCGGTATTCGAAAAGGGGAGAAAGTCGTCAAACTGCCGGATCGCTGGTCGTTACAGAGGAGCCTGGCATCCACCTTCCAGAGGCAGAAATAGCAGAAATATTTCCCACGACAAAGCTAACGGAGCTCTGGCCGCCCGCAGTTTTTGCCCGGAAAATCAGTAAATCCATGCCCTGCCGTTGCGATAAGGGAAAAAACGGGTCTAATCACCCCTCTATCGGGTTGTGCGACGGCCCTGAAGAGGTGCGGGGCACAACCCGCTGCGCGGGTTGCCATAGCGAGCCAAAAAACTAGCGACGCAAAAAGTTGTTAGATAATATTTCCAGTGACTCAGGCAAGACCAAGATCAAGACCCTCGACCACGTTTTCTCTGGAACAGTGTCAGCACCATGGAAGACCCAAAAGAGCTGTCGAAGAGCGCGCAGAAGAAGGCGGAGAAGCAGGCCAAGATGGCTCAGGCCAAGGCCGAAAAGGCAGCCAAGCACGCTGCCGGTGGCTCGTCGACGGTCGCCGTCGTCGGTGGAAAGAAGGCAGACGACATCATTGGCATCACGGTGTCCAAGGCCGACCACTTTGCGCAGTGGTACCAGGAGGTCGTGCTCAAGGCCGAGATGATTGAGTACTACAACGAGATCGCCGGCTTCTACATCCTGCGACCGGCATCCATGTATATCTGGAATGTCATCCGGAAGTGGTTTCAAGAACGCATTGAGACCATGGGCGTCGAGGAGACAAGCTTTCCCATGTTCCTGTCGTCCAAGTCGCTCGAGAAGGAGAAGGACCACGTCGAGGGCTTTGCCCCGGAGCTGGCCTGGGTGACGAAAGCGTGCGTTGCTGTTCCTGTTTCTGTCCCCCTTTTGATTGTTCACTCCTCCCTAACCTGCCAGAGGTGACAAGGACCTCGAGGTCCCCGTGGCCGTCCGCCCCACGTCCGAGGCTGTCATGTACCCCTACTATGCCAAGTGGATCCGCAGCCACCGCGACCTGCCCTTCCGCCTCAACCAGTGGAACTCGGTCGTCCGCTGGGAGGCCAAGCAGACCACTCCATTCCTGCGCGCCCGCGAATTCCTCTGGCAGGAAGGCCACACGGCCCACCTGACCGAGGAGAGCGCCGGCAAGGAGGTCCTCGAGATCCTCGAGCTCTATGCCGGCGTCTACGAGCAGCTGCTGGCCGTGCCCGTCGTGCGTGGTCGCAAGACGGAGAACGAGAAGTTTGCCGGCGGTTACTACACGACCACCGTCGAGGGCTACATCCCGACCAACGGCCGCGGCATCCAGGGCGCCACCTCCCACTGCCTGGGCCAGAACTTTAGCAAGATGTTCGATATCACCGTCGAGGACCCCCAGATCAAGGGCCAGCACCGGCACGTCTGGCAGAACTCGTGGGGTCTGTCGACGCGTGTCATTGGCGTCATGGTCATGATCCACGGCGACGACAAGGGTCTCGTGCTGCCGCCACGCATCGCCAAGATCCAGGCTATTCTCATTCCCGTCGGCCTCAATGCCAAGATGTCCGCCGAGGACAAGACGGCTCACACGGCACGCTGCGACGAGCTGGCTGCCGCCGTGCGCGCCGCTGGTGTGCGCGTCGACGTCGACGTCCGCGAGGGCTACACGCCTGCCTGGAAGTTCAACGACTGGGAACTCAAGGGTGTGCCGCTGCGGCTCGAGTTCGGTCCTAAGGACGCAGCCAAGGATGTCGTCAGCTACGCCCGCCGCGACACGGGCGAGAAGGGCACCGTGCCACTCGCCAGCCTCGCCACCGACATCCCGGCTCTGCTCGAGACCATCCAAAAGGCCATGTACGACAAGGCCGATGCCGCCTTCACGGCCCACCGCATCGTCATCAACGACTGGGCCAAGGTCGTCCCCGCCCTCGATGCCAAGAACGTCGTCCTCATCCCGCACTGTCTCGACGGCAAGTGCGAGGACCGCCTCAAGGAGCTCACCAAGAGCGACGAGGTCGTCGAGGGCCCTGACGGCCAAAAGGCGCCCACCATGGGCATGAAGAGCCTGTGCATTCCCTTTGAGCAGCCCAAGGAAGGCATCGTCAAGGGCGAGACCAAGTGCCTCAGCCCCGAGTGCGACCGCCATGCCGAGACTTGGGTCATGTTCGGCCGCAGCTACTGATCTCTGCCGGCACACTGTAGTAAGACCCTTTGAATTCAAAGCCATGTGTTATTCCTAGAAATCCATGAAGCCCTTCTACGTCGTCCATGCTCATGCGTATCCAGCTCTTCGTATTTTATTCGTATCGTATTCCCGTATCACAAGCACAGGTACTGCCACTAGAAACCACCAATGCCGCGTACTCGCTGGACGGCTCCAATAACACCCTTGAGCCAACTGAAGTGGCCAGGGTCAATTCCCATGGCTCCAGCTGCTTGCGCCCCTTCGTAGTCGCGCCATATTCCGTCCGTCTTCTCTAGCATACCGTAGATGTGCGTGTTCTGGTTGCGACGCAGGCCTTCGATCCATGACTGGCACACATCCTGACTCTCCAACATCACATTGATCTCCTGGCTGTGGAACCAGCTCTGCGTGTCCTGGTTGCCGTTGCCCATAATGCCGATGCTCTCGTCGACAATCATGAGCTTGATGTGACAGTCCCGGCTCTTCTTCACCTGTGGAATCGGTCGTGTCTGGTCTTTGCCTACATACCAAAAGTAATGAAGGTGGTTGCGGGCCTCTTCGGAAAGCGATGTGTACAGCTGGTTGGCAATCATTTCGTTGGTCCCACCCTGCTTGGGCAGAAGCTCTCCCTGGCGACGTTAGCTAATATCCAAAAAGAAAAGAAGAAAAAAAGACCTTGCCCCCTACGTACCGTATCATTGTACCCCAGGCAAATGTAACAGATCACGTCGATGCCTCGCTCACAGGCCTCCCGGATCGCAGGCAGAAGAGGCTCCGCATTCAATGTAGGAGACTGGATAAAGACGTTTTTCTTGGCATGGCGAAGAGCCGACAGCCAAGCCACATTTTGCGGTTGGACCACTGCCGAGTGGTTCGGCGAGCCGTACGGTGGACGGTTCACCATGGCAATAGGAAACGGTTTCTGTCCTTCGTGTGGAACATATGGAGCCATCTCATCACCCTCAGCAAAGTCGGGAGCATCTCCCGAAATATGGTTGGTGGAGTGGTTCAACAGCCGCGTGACGGCTTCCATCTTTGTCTCGCCGTCCCGTGGCGATAGAGCGGACTGCACACGAAGGATTTCCTTGAGAATAGTCTTGTCGTACCGCGGATGTTCCGATGTGCTCAGCGGAATCTCACCATCAGACGCCAGCGGCTGTTTAACGCACCAGTCCGGAATCCGGTTCTTGCCACTGTCGAGGAACGACTGCGTCGCCGGGTCTGGTCCGTTGGGAGCATTCGGCCTGAGCTCGGATCGTCTCTGTTGCACTGAATCAACCGTGCTACTGGGTACTACGGTGGCTGCCGTGGTCTCCTCTTTGGCGCTGCTGGCGCTGGACGACCCCTGCCGCCCATTTTCAGAGGTTGCTGGCTCGGAGGTTGATGACTCCGAGGTCGCTTGTTCCGACGCCAGTGCTTTCGTCGCATTCTGCTCGGAAACAGAATAGCTCGTGCCCTCGTAGCTGGCACTGGCAGCCGGTGTGTTGCGTGTCGGCAAAGGCGGCTCCATCTTTCGATCCCAGGACATCAAGGCCATGTCGTAGAACGAGTCCACAATAGGACCTTCAAGATGCACCATCATCTCGAGGTTGTCATTGTCCATGATGTTATTGGACTGCAGAATCGCAATCTTCCGGTCCACGACCATGTACTTAGCATGGAAGGTACCAAAGATGGGCTGGTGGTAGTTCATGACTTCGATGGAGATGTTTGGAATGTCCTGCGGTGCCGGGAGACCCACGCCCTTGCCGGCAAACTCGTTCTCGCTGACAATGTGATGGGGGTCGACCACTTGCTTGGCGCCGGCACGGTCGTACATGACCTTGACGACGACGCGGGCTCCTCGCTGGCCCGCACGGCGGTTGAGCTCGCGGATGGCATTGGTGATGTACCGAGAGGCCACACCACTCTGCCAGAAATTCGTAGCAAAGAAGACTTCTTTGTCGGCATGAGCAATGACATTCGCCATGTGCCGGACGATATCGGGAATCCTGGTATTCTGGTGTCAATGGGTGTCGTTTGGGAAGCATGAGAGGGAGCAGAGCATACGTCGAAATCACCGTCAGGCGAGCCACGCCGCTGCTGCCCAGCAGCGACGGACTGACCATGGCTCGGTCGGGACTCTCTTCCACCACGGCGAGGACATCGTGGTATATCTGGTCCGTGTCAGTCGCGGTGTGGGAAGCTTAAGAAATGTAAAAACCCCGTCTTACGCGCAAAAATAACTCGCTCGGCGGTGTCGCTCCCCATTTCCCGCACTTCGCAGCACGCTCGAGGTCGGCGTCGCTCGCTGGTTGGCTCGCCAGTTCAGTCGATGGCTCGTAGTCGCCGTAAAGTGTTTGCCAAGCTTCGCCAGGCGACACCGAAGGAGCGGTGGCCACCTGGGACGAAACACTATCGGATGACGTGCAGAGTCGGACAATGTCATCGCCGATGGCCCGTTTGGGCAGTACGTCAAGATGTGTGACCATATTGGCAGATTTTTTTTGTATGAATTTGTAAAAATGGAGGGGAAAGTCCAGCAAAGCAAAGTCGTGATTTCTGACACGGGAAAAGACAAAGTGATGTAGAAAATAGAGGGCAGCGGGAAAGAACGGAGGCCTCGCCTCCATCTTAAGGGCCTCACCGATAATCAGGAAGGACCCTCCCCTCCCTTGTCTCGAAGCTGGCGTACGTCACATTCGCCGTCAAGCTTACGGTTGGCCAACGGACTGTAGTTAGACCGGGGGAGGTCATGGACAAGCTTTTGCTAGTGTTCGGCTAGCGTGACAGACTGGATCCTACCCAAACAATGGGGGCCAGCTGGGATCTAGACTGGCCCAGGAAGGATCGATTGACAGGCGAGACATATGCAAAAAGACAGCCGTTGGCTGTGTGATATATGAATAGAGTTCGGCTGACGTCATCCCAGGCAAAACACGAGAGTATTCCATAGCCTACATCTTGTTGTTCCTGAAAACTTCTATTTCACGCTTATATGACTAATAATATCCTGCGGCTGGAAAGATATTTATTCCAACCATAAGAAAGGTACTGCTCGAAAAGTATCTTGCGACATCTCACACTCTACTCTACAGAGCTCTACAGCTCGCTCATCTCGGCCGGAATGCCCGCCGCGACACTGCCGTCCTTCTCCAGCTTGTCAAAGTCGGCAAAGGCAAGCTCGTAGACAAAGGCCAGCGTAAGGCGCGCGTGCTGCAGCATGTGGTCAAAGGACAGGTACTTGATCAGGTCGTCGGTCGTGTGGATGTGGTCGTCGCTGCGGTCAAAGGACGACTCGATCACAAAGGCCGACGGGTAGCCCGCCTTGGACGCAGACGCGTGGTCCGAGCAGGCATAGCCGCACTTGGTCTCAACATAGGGAATGTCGCAGTAGGCCGTGATGACCTTCTTGATAAAGCTGGTCAGACCCGCATCCACATAGTCGACAATGACGCCCACGCTCTCGGGCTCGCCGGCATCAATCGTCTTCTGAATGTAGCCCGTCATGTCCTGCTGCAGCATCGCGCGCACGTCGTTGCCGGCCTTCTCGTACGCACTGAAGAGCGCCTGTGAGCCCAGCAGACCGCCCTCCTCGGCGCTGTACCAGTGGAACTCAATCGTGTTGGGGGCCTTGCCGGAGAGCACCTCCGAGGACCGCAGCAGAGCGCGCAGCGCCTCGAGGATGGTCACGGTACCGCTGCCGTCGTCATCGGCACCGGGGGCCGCCAGCAGCGACGGCAAAAAGAGGTTGATCGAGTCCTGGTGGGCACCGACGACAATGGTGCGGTTGGTCTGGCCAGGGATGCGTGCCACAATCGAGTTCTGGCCCCACGGGTGGTCAAACGGCTCCACGGTAATGCCGTGAGCAAAGCCGCCGGCCTTGCCGACCGTCTTCTTGACCTGGCCCAGCAGCCAGTTGGACGACTGGCGACCGTAGTCGGACTTGTAGTAACGCGTGTGGAAGCTGGTAAACTTCTCGAGGTGCGCCTGCATCTCTGCCTTGGACAGGTTGGAGAGGAGCGGGAAGACCTCGTCGCCCAACGAGACGTTGCTGGGGAAAACACGTTCAGGGCCCGTCGAGGCGATCTTGGCGTTCATCTGGCCGAGCTCGCGGTTGTCGGTAATGTCCATGAAACGCTGGCCATTCTAGATGGCAGTCAGTACTCTGTACAGTTCTCAAACGCTTGGGTATAAAGCTAAACGCACCCGCCGCAGCTCCCACTTCTCGTCCTCGGTCACCCATCGGGTCTCATCTGGGCCGAGTTCGATGAGGAACTGCTCAGAGGCAACTAGTTCCGGACGAAGCTGCATCTCGTCGGCCTCAAAAGGCTCGACGAAACGGGCTGCAACCGCCGGAAGAAGTAGCGCAATAGCAGAGGAAACCTTCATTGTATTGGATGGAAATGGACGAGATGGCAAATAGTAGATTCAATGAGAAGAAGGAAAGGTTGGATGGCACAAGGTTGGCTCGAATACGAGTGCTCTAGGCAGCTGATAAAGCGACCGATTTGCGCTAGTACGTATTAGGCAGTAGGACCCCTGTCTAGCGGACCTCGCCTCCTGTTTATCGTCACGTGTGTTGATTAATAAGATTAATTGGCTTAGTAATATTGTGCATCGGTGAGCGGCCCGTCATCTCCGCACGCCGACGTCTTCACCTGCATCGTCGTCTATCACATTCAGGTCATATTGTTAGTATCGGTATCAAGTACTCCGTATGCGGGGTACTCCAGAAACACTCGGCTATATGCAAACGCCCCCGCACACACGCTATGCCAAGCAACCATGACGACACCGGTCCGAGGCATGTATCACACCACGCCTGCATTCTTCCGTCTCTCCGCATTTACGCGCTGCTCTCCGCCTGCTGCTGGTCCTGCGCCTTTGCAAAGCCTTGGTCGGCCTCGATCTTGTTGCCTTTGCTGTCGAGGTTCATGCCCCGCTCCACCCACTCCCTGCTGCCCATGTGGGAGAGACGCGACAGCGCGCGGCCAAACGCAAAGGCCTCCTCCTCGCCCGTAAACAGGTTCGTCGTCTTGAGTTCCTGCATCATGTTGTGGCCCTCCATGCCCTCGACGAGCTGGTCGAGCGACTCGTTGACCTCATAATCGCTCGGGTCCTGCTCGGCAGCGGCGCTCTTCAGAACGGCCTGCGAGGCCGTGCCACCCGCCTTCTTCTGGTTCTCGAGCGACTGGCGGATCTCGGCCTTGGAAACAAACAGCTGGTTGAGCGGGACCTCGGTGGTCAGGACAAGCTTGGCCTGCGATTCGTAGACGGCATCGATAAAGGTGATGAAACGGCGGGCCAAGTCGCGCTGGTGATGGGTCATGCCGGGAACGTCGGTCACAATAAAGGCATCATAGGCGCGCACGAGCTCGAGGTAGTCAGCGGCCGACGTGGGCTTGCCGATGAGGTCGTCAAAGGAGAACCAGGCGCAGCGGCCGCTGACACGGGGCACGCGGATCTCGCGGCCCCAGACGGTGCGGACCTCTTCGTGAGGCTCTTCGTTGGCGTCGCCGAGGAAGCGGAACCACTTGTCGGCATGGGACTGGGCCCCGCTGTCGAGCTGGGTATAGTAGACGCCCGAGGGCGGGCGCGGGATCTTGCGGTAGTCAGTGGGCGAGTCGAGGTTGATGACGTGCAGGCGGCGCTTGAGCAGCTCAATGGCCGGGATGAAGGACTCGCGCTGGACACCGTTCTTGTAGAGTTCGTCGGGGTGACGGTTGGACGTCGTGATAAGGACAACGCCGTGCGACATGAGGGCTTCGAGCAGTCTGGAGAGGTGAGCAGGGGAGAAAAGAAGCAGGCAGGGTCAGCGTAAAACTCACCTCCGCAGAATCATGGCATCCGCCACATCGGTGCACTGGAACTCGTCAAAGCACAGCACGTTGCCCTGGGCGGCAATGTCGGCCGCAATAAATGGAATGGCGTCGACGTCGTTGCCGTACTGCATCTTGAGTTTGTGTAGGCGCTTGTGGATGTCCTGCATGAAGTTGTGGAAGTGGATGCGCATCTTGGTGCGCACCGTCGACGGCAGCGTGTCATAAAACAAATCCATCAGCATGGTCTTGCCGCTGCCCACGTCGCCGTACAGGTATAGGCCCTTGGGCAGGTTGTCGGGGATCTTTCCAATGGCCGTGGTGGTGCTCTTGCTGCCGAACCAGGAACTCAGCAGCGACTTGGGCGGCGCCTTGAGGCTGTCAGTGCCGGGACGGACCACCGGCGGCGCATCGTAGTGGCGCAGGTCGTCGTGCATGTTCTGTAGATTCTGTATGATTCCTGTGCCTGTCAGTCTACTGTCGGATCTCCTCGGCTCGCTCCCAACCAAAACAAACCAAACCAAGCCAAACCTACCTCGCTGGTGCTCGTCGTTGCGCAATCGTCCTGCGGCAACGCGCCGGTCGTACTCTTGGATGGGGCCAATGTTGTCGTCGTGGACAACTTCCGACTCATCCGTCGTCGCGCTGACGGTGGCGAATTGGCGCACGGCGACCACCATGGATGCCGACCCGCGCTGTCTGGTGACGGTGGGCCGCACGGGAACAGCGACGGCAGCCCGGGTCTGTAGACAGCGGGCGCATATCGCCGGGGAAGATTCCCGTACGGGCAGGGCTCGACGGGCATGTCTGCGCTGTGGACGGGCGAAGTTGGCGGGACGAGAAGAGAGGTTGCGGCCGATGGCCGAGGCGAAGCCAGAGGAGGAAGAGGCGGAAGTGCGGGCGATCATGATTGCATTGTCCGAAGGGTTTTTTTCTTGGGTTCTCTTTGCCGAATCGCCTCGGAATGCAGAGGATCTGTGCTGTTGTGTTTCCCGAATCACAGGACGAGAAAAACAAAACAAAAATATATACTGTCTACAGTCTATGAGGCTTAGGGATGTTCGGAGGGGGAGGAGAGGCGAAGGAGGCGTTTAAATCGGGGAAATATATCGGTAGCCCGGACTCCGCCGTATAATATAGGTTCTGTAAAAAGTGATCGGAAAACTGGACGCGAAGGAATTTGGCGAGACGAAGGCCGAAATGCGGTGCCTCTGATTGCTTGCGCGGGATAAAACGGGGCAAAAAAAAAGAATGCGCTAAAACTCAGCGTCTCGGAAATTCCGAAGGCCGAACTTGAGTAGATCGTGGTCAAGCCACGATGTCACGGAGTTGGGGGGAAACGAGAAGGGAAAGTGAAAGTGAAAGATGGAGAAGAGGGAAAGTGAGAAGAATGAGAAGGGAGGGAGAACAAAAAAGAAAGTAAAAACAATACTCCGTTTATAGATTTGTCATGTGTCATCGAGACGAATTCGTTTTGAGGTCAGACTCGTTGACTAAGACAATGGAATCTGCTAGTTCAGCAGGAGAGTACTGTGTAGAAGAAACTCGTATCTGAATTCCTCACGAGAATATACAGTTTAAACGGAGTACAGAGTAGATAGACACTCGTCCGCGGTTTTGGTTACACGGCAGCGTGGAAGCGCTCTCATAGATCCCGAAAAGCGCTGGTTGTCCACGAACAAGCAGGTTCCGTGGTGCAGTTGGTTAGCGCATCGTACTAATACTTGGCCGCAAGGCGAATTACATGCGAAAGTCGAGGGTTCGAGCCCCTCCGGGACCATGTTGTTTTCTTTTTGCTGTTGGCAGCTGTCAAGTTCATATTTTTTTTTGCGGAAATCAAAAAGTCCAACACAGATTCTTCGACACATTGTGGCGTCCTTTTTTTGTCTCACAGGCGGATCCTCCGGAATTGGATTATTTTCTTGGCCATCTGACCAATTGGACCAGTTTCCAATGCTCAAGATCTTTCATGATTTATCTATTAACATTCATACAACTTGCTGTGCTATATGCGAAATATCAGAGGTTTGTCGGGAAATGGTTCCTGGACAACGTCCGTGTCCCCCTCTCCAATGGCCAAAAAAAAAAAAAAAGAAGAAATAAAAGAAAACAAAAAAAAAACACCGCTTTCTCCAAACGCCAGTCGTTCGATTTGTCCGCTATCCCGCACAGGTATCTCTTTTATTTGCTTCCATCATGCACGCTTAACCGTTGTTCCCCCGCCACTTGCCCTGGAACTGGTGCCGTATCAGTGTCGCCTCAACGTCCGACTTGCTCGCCTTGGAATGCGGCACGCCCGTAGCGAAACCGTTGATGGGCAAGATGAGCGTGTCTCCAAACAGGCGCGGCTCCGTCATGCCGGTCAGCGTCTTCCAGGTGATGCGCTCTTTGCCGACACCATCGCCTGCAACGTGGTTGATATGCGCATAGATCACCTCGGTCCAGGCGGCCGGGCCGGTGATGGCCAGCACGTCTTCGTCAGTGTACTTGCGCGAGGCCCTCCGAGCCTCCAGGAGATGTTTCCGGCGTGTCGTGTCGGCCAGCGGAGAGACACCCGAGTTGACGGCCCGCACCTTGTCGAGGATGCGGTGGATCATGGTCCACATGGTTGGGTGGTTGGGGGCGCTGGCCAGGGTCCACTGGCAGAACTGGACCTCATATTTGGTGCCGCCGACAGGCGGTGAAGAGTCAGCCTCGAGTCCGATAATGAGCCGAGTAGCATTGCGCATCGGCTCGGGCACCCATTCACTGATCGGCCGAACGAGCGACGTGTCAATGTCCGAGTAGACGCCGCCTTCGAGCGCCAGCACGAGGTACCGCAGAAAGTCGGCACGCAGCACGCGCCGCGGCATAGACTCGTAGAGCTCGAGAGCGTCGGTGCCAAACTCCGTCACGGACATGATGCCGCGGTCCTGCCAGAGAGGAACCTCTGGGTGCTCCAAGGCTTCCTTGGCATCCTTGGCCTCTTGGGCGGCCTGCTGGGCGGCCGTCTTCTTCTTGGACGACTTGCGGGGGCCGTCGGTTTCGACGCGGAAGTTCTCCATCTTCCACACCGGCAGGCTCAGGTCCTTGTTGGCCAGCAGACGCGACAACCGGTGCACGAGGTCCATGGCGCCTGCAGCGTCCAGGACGGTGTACATGGTCGCGGGAGAGAGCGACAGCCAGCTGGTCAGATAGGACGCCGACAAGGCCTTGGGGTTGAAAGAGAGATAAATCTGCCAGATCTTGGGTGGGATGTGTGGCAGGCGGGTGGTGACCTCACTGCTGATGGGCTCCGTAGCCAGCGTCGGCAGTGTGTAGGGGGTGTCCGGATCGGGGGTGAAGTCCACAGGAGGGGGAGGGGGAGGGGAAGGTGGCGTGGTAGGTAGAGCCGAGGGGAGGACCAAGAGGTCTTCGTCTTCGTCGTCCTCGTAAAAGGAAGCCGACGACCATAGCTGCGACAGGCGCTCGCTGGCGCCATCGACGTCCACGAGGCTGCGCGAGTCGGCCGAGATGAAGAAGAAGAGGCTGACTAAGGCCACCAGCAGCATCAACATGACAAAGACATGGCGGCGCTGCCGAGGGCCGGCGGACCGTGACCGGAAGGGAAAGGTCACAAAAGAGATGATGCCAGAGGTCCAGCGCAAGAGCAGACCGCGCTGCCGGCCGTCGCTGTCGTGATCCATGGCCAAGATCTTCCTGTCGTCGTCGTCTTCGTCGCTGCCGCTGGTGTCGCCGTAGCGATAATAGGGCAGATATATCTTTCGCTCCTCCATGCTGGCGTGACCCCCTTTTGCGTGTCCGGGTCGTCCGTAAGACACCAGTAGAAATTGGGTGCACGAAAAAAAATTAGGTGATAATAAGCCAAGTCACTTCGTCAATGTGTCGAGGCCATGCCGTCCATTGTCCGTCTAGAGAGAAAAGGAAAAAAAAAGAAGAATGCGAAAACGAAAGAGAAGGTAAGCGCAGCGCTGAAAGAAATACAAAAAGGAAAAGGCGACGTTCTAGCCATAAGCCGGTCAGCCCCAGAATAGGTCTACCTCTCTCTCTTCCCCCCAGTAATCGGCCGCGGCAGAAGTGGAGCGACACAGCAAAACTGGGTGACGCGTAAAAAACGACGCTACCCTGTATGCAGTCGAGTCTGCGGGTGGTGACGAATCCTTCAGCCAGCGATTGAAGGGGGAATGGTCAAATGGCCAAATGACGCAGCTAGCCCCCAGCACGGCTGGCACAAGTCGTAAGATGTGCGTAACCAGGATAGATGTCGTGTCGGAGGATGAGGGTGCTTGCAGACCGTTTGATTCCCCCCTGGTGTCGGATGGTGAAGGTTGATCTTCCTGTAAAATTGCCAATTCCCAGCGGCCAATTGCCCAACATGTCGCCAAGACGGCAGCAAACTTCCCTCTCTAAACGGCTGTCAGTGACTTGTCTGCAAGGGGGAAAGCGCTATAAGTCCGGTCAGCGCAGGCTTTTAGCGCTCATGCGACGCTATGGGCCAGGCTTAGCGACCCATATATTGTGCACTGTACTTTGTATCTTACTCCGTAAAGCGTCAGATAATTACGAGTACGGAAATATTCGTATCTTACTCGTGTCGGCCTACGTCATGTTGGCGCTGTGCCGTTTCAACAGTCCTTTTCTCTGCCCTTTCTTCTACTCCCAAAATAGTCTGCTACTCGACACTCGGTACTTTTGTTCGCTTTCGCTTTTCAGAGTACTCCGTATCATTTAGATCTCTCTGCTTTATGCCTGGTGGATCATTGCCGCCGATTAAGCCTTTTGTCAGTTCATGCATGGGGTCAGCCTCGCCTTGGCATCGTCCTGCCCATGCGCCGCATCCTTCGTCCCATGCGCCCTGACCATCTTTCCAGGCCATCCCCAGGCTATCCTCAGGCCATCCCTCGCCCTTACAAAACCGCTGCGGCAACGGCCACGCTGCCGGCCACCACCCCCGATACCACACTTGCCGCCTGTCCCACGGCGGCAACAGCGTAGCCCCCAGCGGCTGCGCTCTGCAGGGATGCAAAGATGCTTGGCGCAACGACGTTGCCGATCGATGCTTGCCATCCGGCAGCAAGCGAGCCTGATATGTCAGCACCGGATTTAGGTGGCACAAAGACGCTATACTACAGTAAGTAGTAGAGGTTATGGACTCACCCGCTACCACGCCACTGCCACCAAAGCCTATGACCGGCAGCACCACACCAGTCACGATTATGGGTGCAAGAAACACAGCGCCGGCCACGCCGAGGGTTGCAGGGATAACAGCCTGCAAACAAGCGCTTGTTAGTGTGAAGCGGCGAAACGCTCATGCTTGACAACTCACGGCCATGGTTGGATTGTAGGCAAACGCGTAAATTGGTGTGTTCGTAAATACTGATGAAAGGGAGAGGTGTGGAGGAAAAGAAAGAAAATATTTGCAAAGAGACGGGAAGAGAGAAGAAAAAGGGTTGCGGGCGGGTGAACAGCCTGAGCAACAATTTGCCAGCCGCCTAATCTCTGGCACGTGACTTTCATACATACAGTTGGCTGCTGCACGAATAAGATGCAAGTACGAAGTACGATATCTCTTCCCTGCCGTGCATAATTCCTGCACAATACTCCATACGCGTCCTGCTTTCACCGTTTCCACCAGAAGAAGGAAAACCACGAGCCCACGGCACCGGCTATGGCAGCCCCTATTCCAGCCACCGCGGTCATTATTTGGCCCGCAATGGCGAGAATGCCGCCGCCTCCAGCAGCAAGGCTCTGCACCATGGCAAAGAAGCTCCCTGCCACCACGTTTCCAATCGTTGCCTGCCAGCCCGCAGCAAGCGAGGCTACGGAATCAGTAGTGCAGAGGGGAGATGTGTAATCAACTCACAACTCACCTGCTGCTATGCCAGCACTTGTAAAGCCCAAAATGGGCAGAAAGGCACCGATCAGAATTCCTGGAGCCAACATCACAGCTCCCGCGGCGCCGGTAGTGTAAAAGGCAGCTTTGGCCGGGTTTCGCTAAGAAGAAGGATATTGTCAGCGTTACGAGTCGTGACAAGCTTCTAGAATGTCTCACGGTGGCTCGCGGTCTGCCAGTACTATTGTCCATCCCATCGTCACGGTTATTTCCATCAATATCGTTACTGCTGTCGCTCGTCCTATCCATGTTGCCGCTGCTGCTGTTATCGCTCATTCTATCTGATGCTGATCACTGTTGTCCAGCTTGTTCGTTGCAGTTCACGAGATGAACGTTTGAATTTAAGAACTCAGGTGCAAACACTCCATGACAAACATATATCCTACCCCTCTCCCATCGGGGCCCAACCGTTGGACAGGCCAATGAATTCATTCGCTTTGCCGCCGCCGCCTGTAAGACATGCATACACCGTTGAAACCAGCCTCTCTTCTATTGCTTATGTAATCAACACGGCCCGCACGGCTCAGTGCTTCTTGGCCTTGCGCTTCACAGCGTTGACGAGGCTCGCCAGCTCTTCGCCGCGGTCCTCACCCGATGCCTTGGCCACCTTGCTCTTCTTGGCCTTCTTGGCCGGCGCTGCCTCGCCCTCGTCGCCACTGTCGTCGCCCCGCCGCTTGCGCCGCATCTCGTTCAGCACCTGCTGCATGCCCGGCGTCGCCTTGAAGTGCGGGTTCGACGGGTCGATGGCCATCTCGGGGTCCTCGAACATGGACTGGAACCGCGGGTCGGCCGTGTTGACCACAAACTCCTTCTTGGGCGCCTCGTCTGCCTCTTCCGCTGCCTTGCCCTTCTTGCCTTTCTTGCCCTTTTTCTTCTTGGCCTTCTCGGCTCGCATCACTTCCCGCAAGTCAAAGTGTTCCACTTGGGCCGCATCGTCATCGGCCATGAGTGCCTCCAGCTTTTCCCGCTCCTCGGCCTTCTCCTTCTCCTCGGCCAAGCGCGCCGCCCGCTTCTTGAGCCGATCTTCCTTGCGTATGGCCGTCTTGGACTTTCCTGGGGCAGCAGCTGCTGCTGCTGCCGCTGCCGGGTCCTCGGACGTGAAGAAGGGATCGTCAAACCCGAGATCTTCTTCCTCTCCGTCTCCCTTGCCCGGACCTTGCTCGGCTTCCTGCTCGGCCGCCTCCTCCTCCTCCTCCTCCTCGACGTCACGGCCTTCGCGCTTGGCAATGGCCTTTTGCCGCCGCTTCTCTTTGCGCTCCTTCTCCTTGCGCTTGTACTTCTCAATAGTGGTCTCCTCCTCCTCGTCAGCCTTGGCCTTCTTCTTGCTGTTCTCCGACAGCGCCGGCATGAATGTGATCTGCATGTCACCCGTTGCCTCCTCGCGCTTGCTCGCGCCCTTTTTCGGCTCGGCCGCCAGACCTAGGGCTTCCCGCATCTTCTGCCGTGCCAGCTCCTTCTTGCTCAGTTTGGCTGTGCCGCCCGTCTTCTTTCCCTCGCCCTCTCCATCGTCACCCTCTTCTTCTTCGTCTTCCTCCTCCTCCTCCTCCTCTTCCTCCTCTTTGTCTTCACCGTCGCTGTCGCTGGCCAGGTATGCATGCAAGTCGTTCTCAATGAGCTCCGCCGGCGTGCCCGAAAAGGCCTTCTTCATGAGATCTTTTCGGGATGCATCCTCCGGGTGCTGGTCCCACGTGAGCTTGACTTTGGAGTGCTGCAGAGCCTCGGTAACAAATTCAACGGGCTTGTAGTTGGACGGCACCTCTGTGCACTCATCGTGCGGCTCGTCTTCGTCAAAGGTCACATCGTCGGGGATGAAGCGCAGGTCGATAAAGTTGGACGACGACTGGTACTCGTTTCCGTCGGTCGCCCGGTATATCGCCTCAGCCGCAGCCTCGTCCGAGCACACCATGACGGCATAGTAGTAGCGGAGCCGGTCGAGCTGGTAGGAACGCAGGGCAGTGCCGTCGACCTCCTCGTCGTCGTCCTCGCGGAGGAGGTCCTTCTTGACCTTTTCGTCGTCTTCGCTGTCCTCTTCGCTCTCGCTATCCTCGCTGTCGCTGTTGTCGTCCTTCTTGCTCTTGAAGATCTCCCGTGGCGGACCCTCCAAATCCTCGCGCTGCATCCGTTCCTTGCCAAACTCGGACGGGTAAATGGTGATCCGTTCGATGCGTCCGCTGCTGCCCTTGGGCAGGAAGCTTGCAAACATGGCCATCAGGTCGCGCGCTTTGATGTGGTCCCAGTCGAGGTTGACCACAGCCAGCCGGTTCGTCACGTCGCCCAACGGCACCTGCGCCTCTTCTTCCCGAAACCGCTGCGTGTCTGCCGTTTTGCTGCTGCCCAGGCCGGCCTCGTCCTCCTCGTCCGACGCGGTGCTGTCGTCGGAATCCGAGTCTGAGTCGTCCGAGTCTGAATCGGACTCAGAAGCCGAGAAGCCGCCGCCACGCGCCGGATCGTACTTTTTCTCCACGCGCTGCAGCTCACGCTGCACGTCGCCGTCGTCGTCTGCCTCAATCTCGTCCTCATCCTCATCCTCATCCTCCTCGTCGGCTACGTCATATAGCTTTTGAAGTGCCTTCTTCTTCTTGTCCGTCTTGAGCTTGCGCCCATACCGGTCGATCTGTGTCGTTTCCGTAAAGTCTTCATCGTCAAGCATATGCGCAAATCGGCTGTCGAGAGTCGTCTTGGCCTTGCGTCTCGACGGCAGCCGGAAACGGGGATCTGTTTCGAATTTGGCGAATCGAGAATCGCTGATTCGGCTCGCATCTGCCGAGCCATTACGGCCCTTTGCCGGCTTCCGTGCCATCTTCTTGGAGGAACTCATTGCGTTCGATTGCAATGGCTTGTCGTTGAGAATTCGTTACTTTTTCCGCCAAATTTTTTATCTAAACTTTTTTCTGCCTGGCAGAATCGTAAAATATAAAGGCGGTGTCCCAATACGGCTAGTCTACAATGTCAATGGTCCTCTGTACGATATGATACAACCAAACTTCATCTGAATTACTGAATTTATTCCCTTTTCATATAAATCTAGAAATATACTAATACTCTATTGAAAATTTGCAAACTTGTGAAAGACTACGAACTCTAATAATGGTGGTTTCACGTGTAGTAAAATGGAAGTTTAGCTTTTAGTCGAGATTCACTAAGTACTTACTTCGTATTTTATGAAGAAATATAAGAGAAGAATACATATAAACTTAATAATTCTTGTTAACAACTAAAATATAATCTTTACTTTACATCTTTACACATTATCATACGCCGTAGAATTTTTAGAATACAAATGGTTAAGTGATTCTTTTCGAAGAGTGTTTACCTAATTTTGATAATCTACGAGTATTATCGACAGCTCTCCTAAAAGGAGGCTGAAGCAAGCATCTTGATGACGTATCCCGGCACATCAGTTTGACCTTAAAATTGTGATCTACGAAGCTTGAAAACCCCTTTGCAACTTCCACGCGTCTGAAACAACCGTAGATGATGGAGTACAGAATATGGGGAATTTGCTTTGTCTGAATTGACGTAAGTGCAAGGATGATTCATAAGCCTCATTTTATCCGGGCAACCTTTGTTCCATGCTTATTCCATACGCAACTTCTCCTGACATGGGATGCAAAGTGTGGGGAAGGGAAACGGTCAAAAATCTTGGCATATGCGGAGTACTCCGTAATCAATGGTTTATTGTGCCAGCCATGGTTTTTGCTGGATCTCATAGCAGCAGTGTCAACGCTCCCTTTCAAAACCAAACGCCCGTAGAACCCGAAATTATGGACGCCCAAGCCCCATCCAAAAGCACACATATTGTGTACGGAGAACAGCTGACAGCTGCCCCTTTTAACCCCATGTACCGCCACCACCGCCCGTGCGGCCGGTCCGCTTCTGTGCACTCAACCGCCAGTCCTCGTCCGTCAGGTACTTGTTGTACAGCGGCTGGATACGCTCGGCCTTGCGGCGACGGCTCAGCCGGTCACTCGGCGACAGCTTGAAGAATGTCGGCGCCGCCTCAACCAGCCACTTGGGCTCGATCGATGTCGTGCACTGCATGTACTCCTTAGTCGTCAACACGAGCGTGTCGTAGATGACCCACTCCGCCTGCTTGCCGAACAGCGCACTCGACGGATGCAGGTACACGGGCGTGCCTTCGATCAGCGTCTTGTAGCCCTCGTGCGGGTCCTTGCGCGCGGCGTTGCGGAAGTAGCCTGCACACAGCGCCTGTCGCACGCGGTTCGTGTCGGTACCGCACGATACAATGGCGTGCTTGTAGCGCTCCATGATGCGCTCCAGCTGTGTGCGCACGTCCTTGGCTCGCAGCAGCACCCGGTACTGCAAAAAGTGCTCCTGGCACCATGGCTTGGAGAACCGCGACCGCTTCCAGCTGTTGTACACGTTGAGCATCGTCAAGTGATCGCCATGCGGGTCGTTGAACTTGGCCCGCTTCGCATCTGCCTGCGCCTGCTTGTCCTTGGGCCGGTACCACACCCCCTTGGGCTGTGCAATCATGCCCATGATGCTCAGCATTTCCTCGCTGCACCCCAGCTCCACCGATGCAATCAGCGCCTTGGCCGACGTCGGGTCCATGGGGAAATCCGCCATCTTGCGTCCCAGCTTTGTCAACAGGCCCTCGTCGTCCAGCGCAGACAAGGCGTACAGCTCTTCGAGGGCCGACAGCATCGTGTTGATGGGTGGCGGGTCCATAAAGTCGAAATGAAGCAGATCGTTAATGCCCATGGCTTTGAGAATTAGAATTGTGTTGCTCAAGTTCTTGCGCTGGATTTCGGGAATCGTAGTCGGCAACATCTCCGTTTGGTAAGCCGCTTCTGTGTACAACCGGAAACATTTTCCGGGACCTGTCCGTCCGGCACGACCGGCTCTCTGGTTCGCCTGGGCCTGCGAAATCGGCGTCACCACCAAAGAGTCCATTCCCAGCTTGGGGTCGTAGGCGTTCTGCTTCACAAAGCCCGGGTCCACCACGTAGAAGATACCGTCAATGGTCAGACTGGTTTCGGCAATATTGGTCGCAATAATCACTTTACGTCCCCCTGGCGGAGCTGGCTCGAAGATGCGCGACTGCACTTCATTGGGCAAAGCCGAGTAGACGGGCAAAATCACCAACTCTGGCACGCCGGGGCCCAACGCTTTCATGCGCTCAAAGAGAATCTCACAACCTATTTCAGAGTTAGAAACTTTCAAAGACACCGGAATGACAAGGGACACGTACTAGTATCAATCTCTTCTTGACCCGTCAGAAACACCAGGATATCACCAGATGGCTCCGTCAAGTGAATCTGCATCACTGTCTCCAGTGCTGAGTCGAGATAGTCGGATTCGGGCTCGCGCGAGTACAGGATTTCCACAGGGAATGTACGGCCAGGAATGGTCTGTTCAACGTTAGAATTGCCTCCAAGTTTAGTGGAAAGGCGGGTTCACATACGAAAATGGGGGCTCCGTTGAAGAACGTGGAAAACTTCTCGGCATCCAATGTTGCCGACGTCGCAATAACCTTGAGGTCAGGCCGCCGTTTCACCGTCTTCTTGAGCAGGCCAAAAAGGACATCCGTCGCTGGAAGATGTTAGTACAGATCATAAACAAAGCCTCCGGACTGTATACGTACCAATCGTCCGCTCGTGAGCCTCGTCCAGCATGATGACGGAATACCGCCGCAGCTCTGGGTCCAGCAAAATCTCACGCTCCAGCATACCATCGGTCATGTACTTGATACGCGTTGCCGGGCTCGTGCAGTCCTCGAACCGGATCGTGTAGCCAACCTCCTCACCGAGCGCGCATCCGACCTCTTCAGACACACGTTTGGCCACGCTCATGGCTGCCACACGTCGTGGCTGCGTACAGCCGACCATCTTGCCGCCGCTGGTGAGGCCTGCCTCCGCCAAGTACTGCGTCAGCTGTGTAGTCTTGCCCGAACCTGTCTCGCCAATGACAATGAGGATTTGGTTCTCCTTCACCGCCTTGATTAGCTGACTGCGGAAAGAGAAGATAGGCAGCGTTTCGCGCTGTTCCTTCATGCTGAGTGAAGTTCTCTTGCCAAACGACTGCTCCTTGTTTTGGATCACCCGCTTCCACTCCGGCACCGGTTCCGGTAGCGCGTTGCGCTGGCTGTGCGCATTACGCATGTCGTTGGCAAACTTGCGCTGCTCCGGGTTGGCCATGGGGTCGTGCCATTGCGATGTCAAGTCCACCTTTTCCTTTTCCTCCGATGCCTTGGCTGCCTCCACCTCTTGCTGTCGCTGCTCCCGCCGTTCCTTGGCCAGCACACCACCTGCCATGGCTGCTCGGTTGAGCGAACCGTCGGGTGCCTTGACCACGCGGATCGGCGACAGCTCCAACGAGAGTTTTGTCTGGCCGGCCAAGAATGGCGGCTCCTCGTCCCGGATCTCAATGTCCACGTCCTCCTCCAGTTCCATTTGGCCCTCGCCCGTCAGCGTCGAATGGTACTCCTCCTCGAGTCCGGGGTAGTCTGATGCCTTGGCTACACCACTGGCAATCAGCTGTAGAATCTCCCACCGTTCCGGAGACGTCATTCGCTTCTTGCCGCGGCGCCCTGCCGGTCCGCCACCCGTTGCACCACTCGCAGCAGCTCCAGGAAGAGGCGCAACGACGCTGCTGCTTACACCGCCGGCACCCCGAACACCAAGGGCTTCCATGTTCGCACCGGATTCTATCCGGTCCTCGGGTGTCAGGTCCAGGCCGGTTTCTTGGTCGACTTCCTTCATAGAGAGGCCAATGCGGTTTCCCTCAATCTTGACGACCTTGACCCTCACAGTCTGACCCATCGAGAGCACGTCCGAAGGATGGCTGACCCGCTGACCTTCCACAAGCGCCGAGACGTGTACCAGGCCGTCGGTCTTTCCTCGGATGCCGTGGAGATTGACAAAGGCGCCAAAGTCTTTGATACCTGTGACGTGACCTTCGTACACCTTGAACGGCTGCGGCGCATCGTCCAACTCTGTATCTGGTTGTCGGAACCGGCCACCGCCGCCGCCGCCGCCAGCGTAGCCGTCGCCGTAGTCGTCATATCCATTCCTGCCTCCCCTACCGCCCCGTCCACTCCTGCCATCTCTGTCTTCTCTGCCTCCTCTTCCATTGTCTCTCCTGCTCCGCTTGTCGTTGTACAGTCCATAGCCGGCTTCATCGTCGTCGTCGTCGTAAGCCATTCTCTTCCGGCCGCGCGAGCGCGACGGTGAGCGTGGGGACTCTGATCTCGATCTGGATCGGTATCGGGATTTGCGATCCTTCTGTCGACCGCGGTCTCGCTTTGCATCGCCGTAGTCGTCTCGTGGGCTTCGACTTCGTCGGGATCCCGACGCCGTGGTTGTCGGACGCGATTGCTTGTCCTTCTTGGCCTTGCTCTCCAGTCCTTCGAGTAGCGCCAGTGTGTCGTCGATGGCGTCCGCCTCGTGTTCCACTTCCTTGTCCGGCATGGTCAGTCCCTTAAAGATTTGTTTGGACCGGACCGCCTTGCTCTCTTTGGCGGCGGCGGCAGCCTTGGCGCGCATCTTCGGGTGCATCGTGCAGACGAGGCGGTCGATGCTCTCAACCAAACTGGGCGGGAAGTCGACATTGAGCTCCACGAGCTTTTTCCGAAAGGCATCGAAGCTGTCGCTTTGAAGACGCTGGAAGATGATAAACTCGGCGACGTCCTTGTTGTCCATTCCCACGTGGTTCTCCAGCTCCGAAGCCACTTTGGCCACAAGCGAGAGTACCTCGAGCGACTCGAGGTCCTCCATGATGGGCGACCGGGAGTGCGAATGTGTGGGCGGGCTAAGTCGTGCTGTACGCTGCTGCAGCAAAAAAGTCGGACGTGTTTCGCGACAAAACAGTGGAAAGGCGAAATTCGCAACTACTTCGCCCCTCTGCGCTTAGGGCCGGGAGGACAGTTTTTGCGCTTACCGGCAGTTGCCGTTCTAGGCAATCCGAAATGGTCATGTGACACAACATCATGTATGATATTGCATCTTTTCCATTTCGCCTCTCTTCTTTTCTGTCGTCATGGCACCTGTGCTATGCGACCATAATCTGACGCACAGCCGACTTTTTTGATTTTAGCATGGTAATTGAATTCACAGGAATCAATGTTTGCTGACTAAGAAACGGCATCTTTCCAACGTAAGCAAGGCAAGGTTCACGTAAGATACACGAATGTTGTACGGAGTACTCCGATAATACTCCGTACTCCATATTTCAGCTGCATTTTCAGCGCTGGGCGTAAGTAGGCTGTAGCCTGAGACGCCCGAGTTGCCCGAGTTGCCCGAGTCACTCGAGCCGCCCAAGACGGCCCGTTTGGTTCTACGGATGTTTTACAGTACCTGTAGATCGTAATTTCAAAGTTGTTTCATATGTAAAGTTATGTTGGAATTCCTGGCAAAAAAAAAATGACAAAAAAAAACAAGATACGAATCAAAATCGTAAATCAAACCAGCAAAGAGCAAACGCGGATCATAGAAGAAAGCGCTTGATATCCCTTTGTACAAGCATCCCGCCTTCTATAATGCCGAAAGGGCAAAACAAAGAAAATAGATAGTGCCCCTTTTTGCCAGCTGTAAATGTCCCGCTTGCCCGTGTGTTCCCCCCTATTGTACAGATGATAAACGCCGTCGTCGTGAAGCCCATTCGCTTCTTTTTCGTATCTGTAGACGTGAGCCGTGTCCGTTTACTGGGACAGCTCGTCAAATATGTGGATCAGATTCCGCACACCCACCAGGACGTTCTCGTCGGGATGCTCCTCCTCTGGGCAGAACCGTGCATGCGCAAAGTCAATCAACCGCAAGCCGCAGATGGCAGGCAGTTCTGGTTCGTCCTCTTCGTCGTCGTCCTCATAGATCTCGTCGGAAAACATGCTGAGCTCGACTTCAATTTCTGTATCGTCGTCCTCAATGACAATGCCGCTGTCGGTCCGGCTCGAAGACCGGTCCACCGACTTGGACTCTCCGCCGCGGTTCTCGCGCCGCGACCGCGACCGCGATATGCTCGCAGACGCATCGTCCGTGGCCGCAATGGCTGCCCGCAGCGCTGCGCCGTCGCCCTCAAAGACAAAGAGCACGGACGAGGAGTACATGCGTGTGCGCTCCTTCTCCAGCACGTCGCGAAGGCGCACAAGATCATCCTTGAATGCGGCAGCAATGGCCCGGCCTAGGTCAGCGTCGATACCGGCGGCCTCGTTGAAGATGAATTTGTGGAAGGCATCCGTCACGTTGTCCGTGTTGACCGTGTAGCGGCCAAAGTCCTTGTCGTAGGTCTTGTAGTTGGACTCGTCAAGTTCGAGGGCATCGTCTGAGCCGCGGAAAACGCGCATCCCAGAAATACGGAAGCCGAGCTTGTCGTGCGTGGTGGTGGCGCGGACCTCGTCCATGCGCACACGCTTTTGGCGTGGCGCGTTGTCGGCCCAGAGCCGCTGGCCAAGCTTGACGTCGAGCACATTGGGCTTTTGGTAGCCGTAGGTAGCATTCTCGAGGACGACGCTGCGATCAGACTCAATGCTCTGGCTGCCGTGCGGGATCCATGTCTCATTGTCCACAGGGGCGGCCACGGGAGCAGCCACGGGAGCTATCAATCCGGCTGCCAAGGCCCCGGCAGCCTCGAGGTTGTTCGCGTCGAGGAGGACGGGAAGCTGGCTGGAGAGGTCGGAGACGACCTCTGGAGCCTCAGTCAGCATCAGAGAGCCAATGTAGAGCGGCATGAGATCGGAAATTTCGGGGTGATGGGCGCGGGCGGTTTCGTAAAAGTCGATTTCGGACTGGGTGCAGGGCTTGATAAAAAAATGGCCATCGGTGTCGCATAGGGTACCGGCACTGGGAAGAGTTAGCATCGTGGTCAAATGGCAAAGGGGAGAGGAGGGTATAGGGAAAGAAACATACTGTCCGGCAACGGCGCCTGGGAAGTCGATGAGCTTCTCGCGGCTGGGGATTTCCTTGGAGGGCATCATGTTGACAAAAGGCTGCAAAGGGATGCGGGAGACGCAAAAGTGGTGAGATCGGCAGGAGATTTGGCGGGAGCTCGAGCTGGTAGGATAGTTAAAATTGATTGCTGTTTAATAGTGTGTCACTGGCTGTAGTCGGGGAGCAGGTGTTGCGAAAGTTGTGAGTCGCAGAATGGAAAGAGGAAGACACGTCTGGCAGAGAGGATTCGAGAGCATGACTTTCTTTATAATCAAGCCCGATCAAAGAGACTGAACATGGGCAGAGCTAAACGGGCAATAAAGAGTGAACAAGGGTGTCGAAGAAGAAAGAAGACGGTCGCAAGCAAAGGAGTGGTCGTGCAACGGGTCTCTGTTCACCTGTTCGGGCGAACATGAGCTTGAAGATTGGTTGTGTCGTGGAAGATGTCCCAGAATGCGCCAGACGTCGCAGTATCCTTTGTGTTCAGGACCCTTGCGCACTGTACGAGTGAGACCAAGCGCGCCAGTTTAAGTAATAGTGCTCCGTATCATTGGCACTATTGCGCAGGGCCAATTTTTATTATTTATTATTTATTATTTTATTTTATTGTATTTATTTTTTATCTTATGCTCTAGCGATTAAATTGCGCTTTGGCGTCCTCCTGGGCAAAGCCTACCCCCCACAACCAATGATACTGCCCTATATCCACGGCTATGAATCCACTGTGGGTTCATTTTCGGCTTCGCCACTTTTCGCTCTCGCACATGTTCGGAGTCACAGCTGAGAAGACCGCCTGTCGTCGGCGCAGCCCCATGTGTCCCTTAAACCTTTTAGGATCCGCCACCGCAATCCGCCAGACCCGTTTGCGGATACTGTTTGCAGTCACCGCCTTCCGAGTACGCTGTGTTCTCTGTGTTCTCTGCGTTCTCTGTGTTTTCTGTGTACCGAAGGCCTCTACCGGGCTGCCTAGGCTGTGCGCCGGGAGCTGCATGACGACTGCCCTGTACTGATCGCAGGCCGATCAAGCATGGGCGGAGCACAGGTACGACGCATGTCACTGGCGCCTTTTGTGTCGTACCCGCTGCCGTCTGTGATCATTTTCCTTCTTCCGTCCTTCCCCTCTCTTTCCGGATGACGCCCCATGTGCTGCACTGCCTTCGTATCGATCACCTGGCCGTCGAGGTATTATTCGCCGGCACCGCCAAATCCGCCGTCTCACGTTGGATCCTGGTGTTGGCGAAAGACCGGTGTCGGGAGCCCTGCTGCCACCACACTCAATCCTTTTGGTGTAATGTGCATCCTACTGTAACATTTCACAAGGGCCACAAAGCAAGATTCGACTTCGTGTAATTTTTCTTAATTGTGATTGGTCGCTTTCCTTGAAAAAGTCGAATTGGCAGGTGCAATCAAGAACCTGCCTTTCGTCGGGTGTCCTCGTGCGCTTGCTGTGATTGCCTAATTCAGTAATATGCATTCACCGCACCGCACCTTCCCATCCGCACTTCGCCTCCTTCACCTTGCTTTCAGCCAAACACCTCCTTATTCACTATCCACTGCGTTCTTTTTTTTCACTTTTTTTTTCCACATCCGCTTTTTGCGCTTTTTGCTCCGTAGAAAAGCCACACTTCTTCATCTCCACCTTCAGCAACATCTCTTTTTGCTGCCCTCCTATTCGCTGTTCCCAGTTTCACCAAGACCGACGCCGGCTCACCTTTCAGTCACCCCATGGATATGCCTGTGGCTGAGATGTCGGCTGAGCCCATCACATTGCAAAGCGGCTTGACCGCCACGAAGAAGAAGAGATCTAAAGGGACCACTGCTCGCGGCCCGACAGCACTCCCAAAGAACCGCGGAACTGGATTTGAAGGTGTGTATTAAATGTCACTCACTATTACGGAGTACTCTGATTTGTCCATATGGAAGCCCACTTTCGTGGCTGTGATATTGAGCTAATCACTTACATTTGCCTGCAGAATACTATGCCGACCCTCCGATTGCCCCAGATGAACACAAGGAAGAACTGGACCTCTACCATCCGTAAGTTCCGCCCCCAATCCTTCTGAGTGCAATCCGATTGGGGTCTAACGTTACTCTCTCACACCCAGATCCCTACCATTTGACCGGTAAGCTCATTGCTCGACATACCATCTAAACCTAATCTGACAATCCCGCAGGCGCATCGAAACTTGCATCCAGCGTTACAGGACCCGCCGCCGTATGAACAATGAGCGGACCCTCCTGTTCAACCGGTACCTCTCGTTGGGTGGTATCGACTGCCAAGTCCGCCAGTTCAACACGACGGATGGTATCCACGACACCGAAGGACTAACGAGCGAAGACATTCGCACCATGACAGCAACAGACGTGATCGCCCAGGGTGCCAATGAGCATTCGAGATACTATGCTTCTGAAAATAGTCCACTGTGGGCAGTGGACTTTGTTGCTGTCGTATCGGGATTTTTGTAAGTGGCTGCTTTTCATTACAGGCAACGGAAAAAAAAAAACACGAGCTGACACGAAACAGGTCTGTGGAGCTTCGCGATCTGGGAAGTAGCAGCGAAGAACTTCTGATGCTAGGCATCGACATTGTAGACAACTTCTTGCGGTACCTCCAGATTCACGATGTCTGCCCCGAGTACAAAGACGACGTCGCACAGGCCCGCCAAGTTTGTGACAAGGCCCGGGCTGAGTTGCCCGCCTGTCGTGAGGCTCAACGTGCCATGCCGGGTCAGTTTAATCTGGCATGCATCAAGCTCTTCTACAACGAGCCGGCCCACAAGGCTTTACACGATGGCCTGGATCCTCTGGACAAAGTCCCGGACGATTTGGATGCCGAGTTGGTGTTCAGAACGACCGTGGCGCTGCAGCCGACTCTTGCTGGAAACAAGGTTTCCCGCATGGTCAAGGACATTTCGAGCATCCATATCCTCACGACCAGGGAATTGGATCTGGAAGTCACAATGCTGATCCCCCCTACTGAACGCATCACCGGAATGTATGCAGCGGCCAAGTCGCCTAGCTGCACTGTTCGGCCTACTGGCGTTGTCGTGACCAGGCACTATCACATTGAAGAGGGCTATGCGAACGAGCTCCATCCGTCTGCTGCGGAGCTTCGTGCTCGTGGAAACGAGGCCTTCTTCTTTGACAGCGATTTGATGTCGCAGCTGTGTCCCGGTACGAAGTTTCGTGCTGTAGTCCACGAGCTCAACTGCGACTTGAACTTCATCTCCACGGTCAAGAATGTGCACCCTTCCTTTTTCACATTCCTGGCCCAGGAGCTCATGATGGAGTGGAAAGAGCCCAAGAAAAACGAGCGAGAAGCCCCCTCCGTGGACAACCCGGACGCGGACGAGGAGGCGGCGCAGAATATGGCCGATGAAGAAAAGTACTGAAATGCCCTGGAGAAGTGGGATCACGTGGTCTTTATGGAAGGATACTCACACATACCAACTATTAAGTGATATTGGAGAGCCATAAGCTATGAATCAATGCTGAAGAAGTTTGCTGTTCCGAACCCATGTGCGCCAGTAAACCAGGAAAATCCATAACACTACAGTTCGAGAAGACGAAAAAATAAAAAATAAAAAAATAAAACATGAAAACATGGTTACTGCCAAGCGCTCCGATCTGGCTGACAGAAAGGAACGTAGATGGACAGTTCCATCAAAAACAACCTTAAGCAAAGTAGACAAACATTGCCTCCGCAAAACCGTCTATGCGGCTGAGCAACGAGCCAGGGTATTTGTGCGTAATACCATACTCCATAGATGGCAAGGAAAAATGCGCCACCCCCAAGCTTTAATCCTGGGTCTGGATTTTGTTATCAGCCACGGCTTGCGCGTAACTTGGTGGCGGACCGCCGCTGCTGCCACCTTCGCCCGCATTGTCGAGCGCCTGCGGTGGAGCCGGGGCGGAGGAGGAAGAGGCAGCGGCAGGAGATGGGGAGATTCGGGCACTAGATGTCGCCGGGTTCGTGGTTCCGTAGTTCACGCTGGACTGGATCTTGGGCGCCTTGTTCGGCTGCTGCACAATGATATATGCGACATTTCCGTTACGAATGACGGCCTCGGCGTCATCGGGAACGATGCTGTACGGCAGCTCGGGTTCGGGGAACTTCATGATGATGTACCAGGCGTGGAAGAGACCGGGGAACTGGTCCGAGTTAGCAAACAAAGTATGGGTCGATGGTCGGTGGCAGACACAGCCTAGAAACACTTACGTATCCCAGCATGCAGAGAAGAAGGTTGATGACTGAGTCAGCCGAGCAGATACCGCGCTTGACCCATACTGACGGAAGAATGCCTGTTAGCCATGTGCATCCAGGCAGCTGTCGATCGAATCGACTCACCTGCGAGAGGAGGGAAAAGTAGGGCCAGCAGGCACAGGAAAATGTCGCCGCCTGTTATCGAAGCCATTCTTTCGGATTCGACGGGAAGCCGGGTTTGCAGAATGTGTTGAAAGAGCGCGGCGCGCGGAAGATTCGGTCGTATAAATATAGAAAGAGGTCGCGGGATGCAGGAAAGAATGACGACTGAATGGCGGCTCGAAATGGTGCTGCCTGCGTCATATATGGGGGGGCCATGCAGATAAGCAGCGCTGAAGAGGCGCGGCGCAGGAGGCAGCCATTCAAGCACGGGGTCACGTTACGGCGAAAAAAAAAAAAAGAAAGAAAAAGCATGTACCAAGCCCAGGCCAGGCCTCTTCAGGCTATGCATTAGCGGAGAGGCCCGCTAATTCACGCTGGAAAACCAGGCAGTAGGCGGCGCCGGCCGAAACACCCCCCGGTTATGGAAGGGTCTAGCAAAGGTACACGCAGCGTCAAAGAAAACTCTATGCAGAGAAAAGTACCTAGAACACGAGTCACGTGTCATAATCGCCATACCTGTTTCGGAACGTAGCCTCTGAAGCTTGCACGATCCACACAGCCAATAACGCGAGCTCCTCTCACAAGCCTTTCCCGAAAGATACCTACCAGCTTCACCCATACTCTCGAGCTGTGCCACTCACACAACTGCGGCTAGGCTGACGGCACTGCACAATTGCTTCTCTATGCCGCATCCCTGACAGCCATGTCCATCCCCGGCTTAGGACAGATCCCCGTCCAGGTAAGCAGGACAGAAGAATGATCATCTGCCCTTTTTCTACACCTTTCTGACAGCTTCTTCCCCCCCCCCCCCAGGCTCCGGCATCCTCTACGCGCACCATCAAGCTAGCCCCGCTGTCCGAATGGCGTTTCGTCGTCTCCCAGCCCCTCATCCGGGTCCGGCTCCTCTCTGGCACCGTCGAGCGTGATGGCACCGAACTGGCCGCCAACCAGCCTTACAGCTTCTCCGGCACCCAGTCCAAGCTGTTTACCTGGCATGGCTGTGAGATCGAGGTCGACGGCGTCTGCGACAGCGAGTCTGTGGCCTCGGCCGCCGGTCTGCCTGCTCCGCCGCCCATCGTCTCCTATCTGAATCTACACATGTTGCTGTCGTCGGAGCGAGCGGCCGCTCGTGCCGTAGCCAGTGCCGGGGCTGCTGGACGTGGTCCGGGCGGGCCCCGTGTTCTTGTCTGCGGCGGACCACACACTGGCCGCACCAGTCTTGTGCGCATGTTGGCCGCCTGGGCCACGAAGATGGGCGGCGGCTCGCCGCAGCTGCAGCAGCAACTCCAGCTACACAACGACCATCTCCTGCAGCCGTGCGTCGTCAATGTTGACCCGCGCGACGGCCTGCTGAGTCTGCCGGGCACGCTCAGCGCCGCCGTCTTTGCCACGCTCATGGACCTCGAGACCGAGGGCGGCGGCGGCTGGGGTGGCGCGCCCAGTAGCGGACCCAGCGCTGTGCCCGTCAAGCTGCCGCTCGTCTACGGGTTTGGCTACGCACGACCGGCCGATTCGCCGACGTTTTACCGCGAACAGGTCACGCGGCTGGCCGGGGCCGTGTCGGCGCGCATGTCCGACGACCCAGCTGTATACGCAGGCGGTCTGCTGATCGATACGCCGGCATTCGCGGCAATGGCAACGACATCCTCTACCGACGCCCCCATGGACCTCGACATGCTCGTGCACGTGGCCGAAGAGTTCTCGGTCAACCGCATTGTCGTGCTTGGCGCCGACATGACGCTTTTCCACGCAGTGGCGCAGCGGTTTGCGCGCGAGACGACGTCGTTTGGCGAGGCCGTGCAGGTAGTGCAGCTGGACGCGTCCGACGGCGTGGTCACGCCCACAGACAGCATGCAGCAGCAGCAGCGCGAGGCGTGCATTCGAGAATACTTTTTCGGCGACGTCAAGCGCACGCTTAGTCCGTATACGCAGCAGGTGGACTACGACACGCTGACTGTGTACCGGCTGCCCGACGGTATGCGTTCTCTTGCCGCCGTTTCGAGCATATGCTAATTAATGTATAGCTGGATCTGCCCATTCGCGAATGGAAAAGGTCGAGGCATCGGGCGCCCTGATGCACTGGACGCTGTCTGTGATGAACGCCTCACTGCATGACTCGCCCGATGTGATCCAGCATGCCACTGTGCTGGGATTTGTCTACGTGGCCGACGTGGATCCCGAGCGGCGCAAGATGCGCATTCTTGCTCCAGTGAGTGGACGTCTGGGCGACCGGCCGCTGGTACTGGGCCGCTGGCCGGAGCCGTATATCAATCTTGTGGGCTGAATGGCCGCATGTGTGTATGGGTTGTATCTTACGGGGGGGTTATCTTTGGAGTTTGGAGTTGAAGCAATGAAACGTATCTTTCTTTTATATGTACAAATGCTTTTCAAAGAGCACAAAAACAGAGCCCTCCATGCACCAGTAAAAGAAAGAAACCAAGTCCAACCGAAAACCAAATAGGAGTCTCTCAAGGGACGCCAATTGACATTCACCCTGGGCCAACCATGCCCTACACGCACCTCGCTGCCAACAGCCAACTGCTGATTTTCTTTGGGATACACGGCCGCACTTTTCGTCTTTTCCCCATCGCCCCTTTTCTCGGAAACCCGTGGGGACATTTTGTTGTACATATGGTGCGGCTGTGCGTGGATGAGTTTGTAAGTGGAGCAGATGCAACCAAGTTTAGTCCACCTTGATGCTCGAATAGATCCGTCTGGTGAACCACCAGCAGGAGAAGTAGCCAATGGATCCTGGGCCGGGTTAGCCGAGTGGCCGAATGACAAGGCCGGAAAAAACAAATAAACAGGATACGTACCAGTCAGGATAAAGAACAGGAAGCTGATCAGGGCACTGTAGCCCACATACAGCACGCTGCCAGCCATACCGCCCAGGCTCAGCTTGCTGATCCAGTAGATGATGGCGTTGGCAAAAATGTAAAAGGCAGTGGTGCCGGCAGCGAGGAACGACCGCCACTGCCAATGGTAGTTCTCTGCGCACAGCAAAAAGTAGACCATTAAGATGGTGACAGCCGCACATGTGATGATCATCAGGCCGTAGCACAGGAAGAGGAAGCCGAACATGTAGTAGATCTTGCTGAACCAGATGCTGCTCATGATAAAGTAGAGCTCGACAAAGATGGCGCCAAAGGGCAGCATGCCCACCAGAAGCATGCTGGGAATGGGCTTGAGGTAGGTCGTGGCCGGCGGGATCTGACGCGGAATCTGGTTCGTGTGCACAGGCGCTTCAATGGCCGGCGAGCGGAAGCCGAGCCACGAGCCAGCAAACGACAGCGGCACGGAGATGACAAACCAGATACCCACAATGACCAGCATAGTAGTAAATGGCACGGCGCCGGACGACTGCTTGGCCCACAGGAACAGGTCGAGCAGGAAGAAGGTGATGAAGACGATGCCGGGGACCAGCAGCGGTGTCAACACAATGTTGAGCTTCCACTTGTCGCCGCCAAACGACTTGTAGACGCGTGCCGATGAGTAGCCACCGACGAAGCCGAGCACGGTGTAGAGCAGGATCATAATGGTACCGAGAGAGCCACGGTTCGACGGCGAGAGGAAACCCAGCAGGGCAAAGGCAATGGTGAAGCCGGTCATGACAAACAGCTGGGCGCCGTTGCCAAGGAAGACGGACAACAGAAGCGGGTGAGGCGGGGCGCGGAAGACGTCACCGTGCACCAGCTTCCAGCCCGAGTCCTCTTGGACGCCGTCCTCGACACTGTCCTGGCCCGAGAGGTCGTCGAGGTTGATCTGGTCGAGGCGGTTGTAACGGGCAATGTCCTTCTTGAGCGTGCGCACCAGCACAGACATGACGGTCAGGACGAGGAAGACGACAATGATGGCCGAGTTGATGAGGGAGAACCAGTGAATCTTGGGGTCGATGACGTGCAGATACTTGTCCCAGCGCGTGGCCCAGGCCGTCTTGGAGGGCGTCCAGTAGGTCGAGTAGGTAAAAGGCACTTTGGTCTCGGCACCCTCGCTGGTGGACAGCACAAGCGGGCGGTGCTCGAGTGCGCAGTCGACCGAACCCGTGTCCGAGTAGTCGAGCGAGTTCGGCTGCACAATGACGCCGACAACACGCAGCTGGTCCGGGTTGCCATTCACCTCGTGGTACTCAATGAGAATGTCGTAGTGGTTGTTGAACGCAATCGACTTGTCGCCGCTGTCTTGGCCCATGAGGAAACCCGGGCTGTAAAACTCGGTGTTGGTCACGTCGTCGATAATGTCCTGACCGGCCGGCAGGCCGTCCACGAGCCAGTTCAGGCTGTATCCCTGCTCGATCAGCCTGTTCATGAACAAGGCCGAATTCTTGCTGTAGTTGGAGGTGCAAAGCGTCTTGCACTTCTCATTGGTGCCCATCTTGAGTTCAAACGGAGACGTCATGATGCGGTCGCCAAAGATGATGCTGCCGAGGCTCTCGCCCACGCTCTTGGGACCACCCTCCGGCTGACAGAGCTCCAGCTGGGGGAGGTAGTAGTCGTAAGACACGATGGAGTGCAGGCGGGCATCTTGAGGAGCAGCAATAGGACGGATGGTGTTGACATAGAGAGGAACAGTGTCGCCGGGTCGGTAGGATGTTGGCGCAACGCCGGGCAGGTAAAAGGCAGAAGCCGCCTGCGGCAGAAGGAGGGAAGCCAGCAGCGCGGCGACGGCTGCGGGCCTTTGGTCACGAGGGGCCATCGTGTTGATCTGAGGGGGGTTGATCTGCCGGGCTGTTCGGAGTGTCAGTCTGGACTGTCCATGATGCTTTTTTGGTTGAAAAAGGCCTGGCCATGGTGCCCTGATGCATTCTTGTACGGAGAATCTCGGAAAAAATACCTGCCTCGAAATCAAGTGACCACGCGATTCGACCCAGACGTGAGCTCCGGGCTCCGTTTGCTGGATTTGTTGGATAATTCAGACAAAAAAAAACCGAGAACGTGACAATAAGAGAATACTGTTGCTGGCGCAAATAACAAGCCGCAACTGCTGTGGAGCACCAGAATGCAGTGTTTTCTGGTCCGTGAGATAGGCAGCAGATGTGGTGTGCGTGTGTGCTAGACAAAAGAGTCCAGGTTGTCAAGATGCCAGAGATGCACTTTGGAAAGCGGCTTGTCCTGTCCAACTGCTTTGGCAGGGATCTTCTGCTTTGTCATCACCTCCGGATCAGGGGCGCGCGTCATTGTTGCACGGCCGTCCAGCGCTAATCGGAGACCCGCTTAAATTTTTTATCAGTGAAAAAAAAAAAGTTCAGCGATACGAGTAAGATACAAAAACGGCTTCGACACTCCCAGCACTGCTTTGCGCAAAGCCCAGCCACGCAACCACCATGGCGACTCCAGCGACCGTACCCGAGATCCTCGACTCGATCCAGCAGTCGGTGCAGTCGGTGACCGAGAGCAGCACGAAACTCTCCGGCCTCGCGCCCCCAGAAGAGGGTCTTTCTCTGCTCGACGTCAAGAATGAACTGCTTCTGAGTTACCTCGAACACATGGTGTTCTTAATATTGTTGAAGCTGAAGAATGCCTCTTCCAACACGGATACCGATACAGGCCTGAGCCTCGAGAAGTCGGATCTGGGTCAGTCGACCGTGAAGAAGCTGGTCGAGCTCCGTCTGTACCTCGAGAAGGGTGTCCGGCCGCTGGAAGACAAATTACGCTACCAGATCGAGAAGGCACTCCGCGCGGC
This sequence comes from Dryadomyces quercus-mongolicae, assembly GCA_002215975.1. NCBI lineage: Eukaryota > Fungi > Ascomycota > Sordariomycetes > Ophiostomatales > Ophiostomataceae > Dryadomyces > Dryadomyces quercus-mongolicae. The sequence continues at coordinate 512,569 of NIPS01000005.1, forward strand.
AGAGACCGTCGAGCGGGCAACGAAGCAGAAGGAAGCTGAGGCGGTGGACGACGACGAGTCTGAGTCGAGCGAAGACGCCTCCGACAGCGAGGAGGAGGAAGAAGAAGAGGAGGAGGCGGGCGGTGTCGACGAAGAAGAGGTGGCAGTGAGCCGGCCGAACCGGGCAGCGTTTGTGCGCCCGACATCTGGTCTGGCAGCAGGAGCAGCAGCCAGCGCCGAAGCAGAAGCCGACGGCAAGAAGAGCAGTGGTGGTGTGTACCGGCCGCCGAGGATTGCGCCCACCATGATGCCCACGACGGAGCGGCGGGAACGTGCCGAGCGCCGGCCGCTCAAGTCGGCCACCATGGACGAGTTCATTGCGGACGAGTTCTCGACGGCACCCATTGCCCAGCCCAGCATCGGCACCAACATTGCCGGGCGCGGACGGCACATGAAGACGACCGCCGAGCGCGAGCGCGAAAACGAGCGCCGCGAGTACGAAGAGCGCAACTTTGTGCGTCTGCCCAAGGAGAGCAAGAAGGACCGGACGAAGCGGGCACGGGCCGAGGGTCAAGGACCCATGACCTTTGGTGGCGAGGACTGGCGTGGTCTTGGCGAGGGCGTCGACCGCATCAACCGCCTGACACAGCGCAAGAGCAGCAGTGGCGCCAAGGGGACACGGGCGCTGCTGGAGAAGAGCCGCAAGAGAGGCATCGACACGGCAGATGGGCCCCGGGGTAGCGGTAGCAGCGGTGGTGTTATTGGAGAACGGTTCGAGAAGCGGCTACGACTACAGGATATGGGGCGGCGCGACCGGGGAAAGAAGCAGAGGTGAACACTGGAGGTCTGCCAGCCCACAAATTCTGTCAGTTCTGGCAGTCAGTCTATTCAAAAGCGTTGTATCTACTATTACTGTCTTGCATGTATATCTCGGGTGGTATGGCAGAAGAACAAGAATACGAGGACAGCGTGTCCATAATGAAGGCGGAAAGTCTTTTCCTTATGCGGTCTGATACGGTCGATTGGTCTTGTAGTCTCCTGCTCGTTGTGTAGACGTCTGTCCGTTTGCAGCAGTTATCGACAGAAGTACACGTGACCGTTAGCCTGAAAACGGCAGCTGCTAAGATACTGCGAAACGTTGACTCATTCCCCGCTTAGCAAGGAGACCCCTCCATAACTTTTTGCAAGCGCCGCCCGATAATTCGATCCTCACTTTGGTCAGCCGTGTTTTTTGTGCCTTTTTTTTCTGCTGTATTCTCACCCGCCCTCTGTGTGTTTCTGTGCTTGTTTGTCCTTTTTGCGTCCCAGAATCGACAACAATGGCAACGGCAGACCAGGACATCAACCCCTGGTCGGTGCAGGGCGGCGTCAATGAGTTGGGAGAAGTCGTCGCAATCGATTATGCGGCCATTAGCAAGTGTGTTAAGCTTCTACTCTCTGCTATTGTCGGCTCAATACGGGTTTCTAATGGTCCCATGTAGGAAATGGAGCACGAGCCTGATCGACGATGCCCTTCTCGAGCGCTTCGAGCGTGTCACCGGCCGCAAGCCGCACCGTTGGCTGCGACGCGGCCTCTTCTTCAGCCATCGCGACTTTGACCGCATCCTGACGCGGTATGAGCGCGGCGAGCCCTTCTTTCTGTACACGGGCCGCGGTCCCAGCACGGGCAGTCTGCACCTGGGCCACACGATCCCGCTGCAGTTCACCCAGTGGCTGCAGGAAGTGTTTGACGTGCCGCTCGTCTTCATGTTGACGGACGACGAGAAGGCTCTCTTCAAGGAGGGCCTGGCCTTTGAGGACACGCTCAAGTACGGCATGGAAAATGCGCGGGACATTATTGCCCTGGGCTTTGACGTCAAGAAGACCTTCATCTTCAGCGACCTGCTGTATGTGGGCAACCACTTCCTCATGAACGCCTGGGAGTTCTCGCGGCTGGTCACCTTCAACCAGGTCCGCGGTGCCTTTGGCTTCAACGAAAGGTGTGTATACCCACTCATTGGATTTATGCCAACGACTAACACGGGCCAGCACCAACGTCGGCAAGATCTTCTTCCCCTCGGTGCAGTGCGTGGCGGCCTTTGCCACGTCGTACCCTGAGCTCTGGTCCGACGAACCGGCCAAGGAACGCACAAAAGAGATTGCCAGCTGGCACTGTCTGATTCCTATGGGCATTGACCAAGACCCATGTAAGTTCTCGCCGATTGCTCTTCTGGGGAGGTGGGTCATGCTAGAGCTCCACATTTTCTAATGCCTTCAGACTTCCGTCTCCTTCGGGACAATGCCCACCGCATGAAGTACCCGTCGCCCAAGCCGGCGCTCATCCACTCCAAGTTCCTCACGGCTCTCCAGGGTGCCGGCGGCAAGATGTCGTCATCCAATCCCAACTCGGCCATCTTCATGACGGACACGCCAAAGCAGATCAAGGTGCGTATTTTGTATTTTGTATTTTGTATGACTCTTGTAGAATGCACACTAATGCAGGCAGACCAAAATCAACAAGCACGCATTCAGCGGTGGCCGGGAAACTGTGGAGGAGCACCGTGAAAAGGGTGGCAACCCCGACGTCGATGTGTCCTACATTTACCTCACGTATTTCGAGGACGATGACGAGAAGCTCGCCAAGGTTTATGCGGACTACAAGAAGGGTGACTTGCTGACGGGCGAGCTCAAGAAGATGGCCATTGAGACCCTACAGAAGTACGTAGAGGACTTCCAGGCGCGGAGGAAGCTGGTGACGGACGATGTGCTGAAGAGCTTCATGACGCCGCGGAAGCTGGAGTGGAAGGGCAACCCGAACCCAATTCCGGCGCCCAAAGCAGAGCCCAAGGCAGAGTCGGCAGGCAAAGGCAAGAAGGGCAAGGCTGAGCCAAAGGGCGAGGCAGCTCTAGTGGACCGGACAAAAGAGCAGTAAAGAAGAGGCATGTAACTTATTTTTTGCTCGCCTGCCTAGTCAAATTATATTTGGGAGTCGCCGTCGACTTACATCTGGAGAAGCACTGCTGTCTGCCTCGCCCAACCTGATTGGTGTTGTTCATGTCCCTTTTTGGATAGTTCAGCTCATACCGTGCTGCATATTCCGAGCTGGACAATCCATTTTATGCTTGTCGACCCGATGTGTAACTTTCTGTTACCTAATAAACACAGAAGATCAACAATCACGATACGAACGGACTTCTGCCTTGCAAGTCAAGAACCAGTTACAACCAGGAGAGTCTGTTTTTGTATATAAAGGTCCCTCGAGACATGCAGTCTTCTCTTCCAAGTAGACATCAACCACTCGCTGCAATCATCGAACAAAAACACTTTTAACATCTTACAATGGGTTACACGGCACAAGACATCTCCGAGGCTGACGGCGTCCGGCCGCTGCACATCGCCGCAAGAGCCGGTCAGACAAACCTCATCCGCTTCCTCGTCGCTCATGGCGAGAACCTCGAGGCCAAGATGACCCGCATCGACGGGTCCACGGACTGCAGCCAGGGCACGCCGCTGCACTAGGCCGCCATCGAAGGCCATGTCGGGGCGGTAGCGGCGCTTCTCGACGCGGGCGCCCAAATCGATGCCCGCAACGCCTGGCACCGTACACCGCTGCACTTAGCGGCCCGTTACAACCATCTGGAGGTGGTGAAACTGTTGGTGAGCCGGGGTGCCGATAAGGAGGCGCGCCGTGATACCAACGAGACGCCGCTACACTTTGCCGTGGAGGAGAACAACGGGGATGTGGCGGCTTTTCTCGTGGAGGCCGGTGCCAATATCAATGCTAGTGGCAACAGGGGCACGCCGGTTGCCTTTTCCAAGGCTCAGGGGCATTACCTTCTTGCCTGGCAGTTGGAGGCAAAGGGGGGGCATTGATCGTGTGGTCATACAGACTGGGAGGAAAAGAAAGAGAATAGTAACAATTTATACTATTAAATCGACTGCTTGAGCACTCTACACCGTAAGAGAATATGGAGCTATACTGGGATCCAAGCCCGTCCATATGAACGGCACTCCATTGCACAGTCCGTCGTTATCAAACGTCCTCGCCTGGATGGCTGCGCTCTGTGCCTGCATGGCTTCCATGAAGGCGGCATTGGCAGTCTGCGTTTTCTTGTTCAGGCGATCCAGCATCGTCTGGTTGTCAAACATGTGGATGAGAGTGCGGTTGGAGTCCACGAGGAGGGGACGTGCAAAGAGCGAGCTGACAACCAACTGCTCAACCACCTGCTCCATAGCAGGCAGGTAATCAACCGGGTCGGTACTGTTGCTCTTCTTTGTCGGAAGGGAAACTTTGAAGGCCGTTGGGTTGAAGGGAAGCGTGGCCGAGACTTGGAGAAGCTCGTTGGTGTTGACGGCGTGATGTACCGAGGTAACCAAGTGTCCCTGACGTGAGTGAGCATGGCCATTCTCGACACCATATTCCATCAAGAGCTTACCATGTGTGTGAGAACGTCCACGAGCGTGTCGATGGTCTTGATTTCTCTGGGAAAGTCCATGACTTCAGCATCGCCATTGCATTCTGCCACCCAGTTTTGGATTTCCGTGTCGGCCGCAACGGCCCGGTCGGACGGGTAGTACGACCGCACAAACGTGTCGAAGAAGGTGTGGAGCGCAGTGAAGATGACGCCGGCGTCTTCGTAGTAGGGAAAGTGCTTGAGCGCCGGCCCCACGGGACTGTTGATGAGGCCTCGTGTCTTCAGATCCGTCTTGAAGTAGTTGGCCTTGAAACTACCAGAACCGTTGTTGTACAGAGCGTTGGTATAAGTGTTGGCAGCGTCGCCGGTGTAGCCAAGGATGAGATCGACAGCGCCTCCGGTGGTAAACAGAACAGTCTAGCAAAGTGTCAGCACTGGAACAACAACTTTGGATCTGGTGGTGCCAACCTCTGCAAGAACCCGAATGGCAAAATTTTCATAGGTAACTGAAGGGAGATGTCAGCAACAGTGGATGGCCATCGATGGGGTAGAGGATGCTCACTTCGGTTCAGGATGGCATAGATGGGATGCTTGTAGCTCAGTGATCGGATGGCTGCCATCCAGACAACCTGGATAACATAATGTGTGCCGGCAAGATGGTTCCACTGCGCGAACCAGAAGTCATTGGCGTTGTACATCATCTTGGCAAGCAGCCAGTCGCCCTCGCTGTCAAGCGGCGTGTAAATCAGGTCGGCATCCACGTTGGTGCGGATAGCCAGCGGCAAAAAGTCGCCCGACGTGGCATCAATGTAAAAGTACGCATCACATGCCGCCGCATACCGTGTCGTTCGCTCCATGCTGGCCTGGCTTCGGTGGTCTGCGTAAAAGAGCCGACCCTTCTTCAAGAGGTTCTTGAGACTGGTGCCGGTGATCGACTCGGCTGTTCCATTTCCGAGGGTAAAGGGAAGTTTGTCCGATGAGGGCTTCAGTCTGCGGACGGCAAACGGACTCGACGTCAATCGCTGCATGGAGAAGTACAAGTCTTGCGTGTAGTTGGTCAGGACACCGAGGTCGGGCCCATTGGGCAGCGAGTTGAGCCATTCACCATCGTAGAGACTGACATAGTCGTCCAGCGTCTCCAGGTTGCCGTACTATTATTGCCTGTTAGTTCCATAGCACATGAAACTCTCTTGTCTCGAATACGCACATTGGCAACATCTGTAAGAGCTTTCTTTCCATCCACTGTGACATACGCCAGTTGCGGTGTCATCTCCGCCTGGATGTATCCTTCATCCAATGCGTCCTTGGCAAGGCCAAGTTCACCAGCCGGCCAGTATGGCCCACCCGTGCTGGGCGTTTCATAGAGAAAATATTCCCGGACCGTCTCCAAGTCTTCGGCTCTGGCGCTTGAATCATTCGACTTCATTGGGATGCTGTACAAGCCATCAGGCAACACTTCCAGCAGCTCTCCCAGCATACGATTACCATTCTCGGTAACGTTGGGCAGACTGCTCGCGTAGCTCGCAGCCAGGAAGGCGACGATGGTGTCTATGAGGTCCGTAGAGTCGCGCCGGACCTTGGTCGGCGGTGAGATGGCTGCAGCAGACACCCATGCTGCGTGAAGAAGGACTCGTGTTAGTAAACACATGGCTACTGTTCTGGTAAGAGTTGAAGAGAAGTATTTGGGGGGCTGTGCCTGGTGTGAAAAATAATATGCCAGCTGGTTTTTTTTTCCTCATTTTCCCTCCGTCCTATCATCCCTTTTATACTTGCTACAGGTCGTGGAACTCTTTATCTTGTCTTATTTTAGAATTGTACAGTCTACGAGTAGGCGCGAAAATAAGCATCTGTTAAGGCTTAGACCGGTGGGTCGAAGGATCACGTCGGTCCCACAGAGGTGAAATCCTGTGTGGTGATGAGGCATCCTGCGCGATGTGCAGGACTTCGGAAAATGCGGAGTATTGATAACGGATACGCGTCAGACTAGCATTAGGTCAGATGAATGCTGGGTCAGAATTCCTGCTTTTTCAACCAAAGACAGCGTTTCAATATTGTATGAGTAGTTGGAGACAAGGTTTTCAATTTTGCAACTGGAATCTGATGGCAACCGGTTTTAGTGAAAGAAAAGTGGGTTACGCAGGTTGTCCAACGACTTCTTGGGCTTTGATATTGGCCACTTTTGGTAGAGTCCCTTCCAGGGATGTGACCAACAGATGCCATTCCATATTCGTACGTGAAGATCCATACTTACGGGAGGATTCTCTCCATAGAAAAACATCATGCTTTCTGATTCCGAGACGTCGTATTTCGGCGTTCTTGTGCAGCTGAAGTCCTGTGAACAGTGAGATTACATCTGCCTGACGGCGGCTTCTGTGGAAGAAGCGGGTCTGGATGCCCATGTGATTGGGTCAGGTATCGGTGCTTCCCGGCTGCTTCGGCCACTACGCGGGTGCTACCATTTGTCGATCACGGCCTAGAATCTGATTTATGAGGCCATCTTTCCTTCTTACGTCAGCATCCCGTCTTCTAAGCGGTTTGGGCGACACCGAGTTTCCTGCAGATCTTGCTTCGTATTCTTTACGGAGAAACAAGTCATCTGGTGTTGGCAATCAGACAAAGTGCTCCCTAGATTCCGTGGATTTCGTCTTCATCCAGGTGAAACCGCGTCGCCCCTTTCCTGACGCAGTACGTATCACATCTCGCCCGTGCTATTTGCAGAGGAATATTTGGAGCACACCAAATGGAGAGGTACTCGGCTAATTTGAAGGAGGATTTCGCTGAGGGGAATACTCCGTTTACAGAGTCCTTTTGCACACATCCGTCTGGGCCTACAGCCATCCATGGATTGTGGCGTCGAAGGCTACCAGGGGGAACTCAATCAATATCAGGCCGAAGGAAACCCTGGTCGTCCCAAGCCCCATGGGGAAGTCACTAAATAATTGTAAGAACTGCGGGCACTCTACGTTGGATGGGTTGTGGACATTCATACTGAAGACTGCTGAAGAAAGCCGGTCAATCTGACTATTTAATACAAAGTAACTACTAGAACGGAGCCGCAGTGTTTATTCCCGGGTTCCACAGATGGGATGCCACTCGATACCCATAGATTGAAATAACCTGCTTCGCTAGTAGATGTTTCTCTTATTATGTCTATACGAGTATGAATCATACGAATCATACGGGATATACGGAATATTATGTACTATTCGTGTCTGCATTATTCGTGTGTGCACTATTCACACTTTTTATGACTTCCAATTATCTCGCCAAGAAATGGAGCCGGGTTGTATACTACTATTCCTTCCATCATGCTATCAAGGCGGTGGCCACAGCTATGTTCCGAACGAGGTGCGCAGGATTCTTAATTTTTCCTTCGGGAGAGGAACTGTGCGTACGGAAGAAACTCCTTTTTTTGGCGATTCCGATAATCAAAGCGCTTAGCATGAGTGTCGGGATGCTCCCCTATACTTGGCCACAAGGTGAAAATTGCTGTTTTGAGCGTAGTTGATACCAAAGACCCCTAGCTGAAGTCGTGCACTTACACGCAATTCTCACAAAAGCAAGTATATATAACTTTCTTATCCGTGAATCCTGATAAATATTAATGACACTAAAGTCCCACATGAACTGAATTGTCTTATTTCGTGGAATCTATGGTAACCACCAATAATTGTCGTAATTTCCAACACTTCCATCAGGATATCTCATGATATTATCGAAAAACACCACATCTTGAGATGTCCAGCTTTCCTGGCCTTCTATTGGTGCGGAAGCAATTGCTTGCTCACAGGAAAGATCTGCTGGAAGTACTTGTCCTCTACTATCAAGGTTCCCTCCTTGGTCGGCCCGAAGGCTCAAGTTGCCTACATCCCCGTCATGTGTTTCGGTACGCGGACAAGGAAGCGAAGGCATGGCTGAAATCTTCGCGAGAGGATTGTACTTTTTAATGTCGCGAGAGACTGTAATGATGCTGAAGTATGGAACACCCAATCGCAGAGTCTGGACATCGCTAGACTGGTCACCCCCCACGTCCAGACGATAGCCGGCACCCTGTGCGGCATCTGCTTCGATGGCGAGAAGCCGACGCAGCACGCCTGCCCCCTGCTCACTGATAGTCTTGGCTTCGCTCAAGAGACCGGCTTGCTCCATGTTGTCGAGGATCTCCTCCATCATGGCCCGGTCCGACGTGCGCTGATGGATGAGCGCGTTGTCCGTGTCGGTTCCCGCACAGCGAGCGTCCAGGTGGGCAAGGATCAGGGTCATCGAGGCAGTAATGGCAAAGAAGTCCATGCCGTGGCCGCAGCACGAGACGCTGCCGGCTATGCGAATAGCAATGTAGCGATGCAGAAGATCTTGGCTGGCGTTGACACAGGCGATGCGGCTGTATTCACAGAATCCTCGCTTGGGTCGGGCCGACTGGTGCAGCATAAAGGGGAGATGCAGGTGGCTGAGGAGAATAAAGTGGCATGTCTGGTTGGACAGCCGGACCGTTGCCTCGAAGAGATCATCTTCCGTCTTGGCTTGGGCCAGGTTCGGTATAAGCCACCACTTGCTCGGCATCGACTCGGAAATCCATTCGCAGCTCAGCATCGAGCGCCTGCGTTTCCTTCTGGTCGCCCAAGTTTTGGTCCTCTTCGTTTCGTCGCAGAATCTTGCTGGCAATCACAGAGTGCTGCCGCTCCAAACGGTCCATGGGGGTATTGTCCGCTTCACACAACAACTCAGTTCCCATGGAAGTGTCGATGGAGCCCTGGGGTAGGCCGAGGAGAAGGCTGAAAATCCGGTCGTAATACACGATTCGATGCCAGATCCCCCGCCGATACTATGTATTGTCCGGATCCATTGGGCTTGGGTTGGGCCGATTTTCTTGATGCAGACGCAACAGCTGGGCTGAGGCTATCGCCCGACGGATGGTCGACCAGACTGCACTTAAGTTGCCGTAATGTGACTGGACAGACGAAACAAGAAGCAAGCAACGCAAGCCTTGCAGTGTGTCGGTCAATTTGTTGCTCTCTGTGACTGTCTTTATGGCGAAGTCCGCAAATCCCTGCATGACTGTTCTCGGTGGCCCCGTGAATCCCTCGAGTTGGCTGTAGCAGGCCGGGTCAATGTGCTGGAAAGAGATGGCCAGTAAGAGCATCTGTTGGCATATTTCGAGAGGGTTGGATTTGAAATTGTGTGAAGCAGTTAACACGGAAACTTCGAGCTCTGTTCGCTCCGTGTTGATTTGAATATTCGCGTACGAATGCCCTATCAAAAACTGCCGGAACAGGGCTGGAATTGGCCCTGACACTTTGACGATAGACTTTACTGCTTCTAGAGATGGATAGATAGACAGCAGAGATTGTGAAAGCTTTTGGTCCTGTGATAGCTCAAGAGTACTGGTGTCGTTCCAACTAGACAGATGAGTGCCTATTATAGTGGTTTCGATGCGAGAGTCAAAAGTCCCGGATCCTCTCAGACCAGTTCCAGGGAGTCCAGAAAGTCCATCTGAAGGCTTGTCGCCAACGGTCTTGGTCAGCCTTTCGATGAGCGTCTCAACTCGCACCATGCGGTTGTTGAGTTGCCTTTTTCGGTCAACTGTGCCGAGTGGCTGCTCAGGCAGCTCTTGGCTGACACACTTTGTGCCCCGCCGAGAGCAGCCATCGCAGACTGCGTCTTCCGGTGTTGCAAAGATACATTTGGTCTTTCTTCCTTTGCATTCCCAGCAACTCCGCGTACCTTTTCGCACTTTCCGGGGTTTAGGGGGCAGATCGGAGGCCTCGGATGCCATTTCGGAGCTGCCTATATGTAAATGTTCCAGACAAAGTTCAGATGTCCGAAAGGGTCGGCGGAACTGGGAGCCTGAGAATGTAAGGAAAATGATTTGTAAGCACATCTGACTCGACCGAGAAATGCGGCGGTCAGATATTCTCCGCAAAAGCTTACAAATTACTAATCCGACTTGTTTTCAACTCCTCGTCTTACGGTGATTTCATTTCTCTCCGCCTGGCCTTTTGGAAACTTCCGTTTGCTTATAGATGATGCAGTCTTCCTGTGTACTTGAAAAAGTATAAAGGCAGCAGTCGTAGTGCTTGTAAGATAGAGTAGCAAGAGAAAAGCATTCCCAAACACTCATACAACCATGTCGAAAAACCTACTCGTCGTTTTTGGTGCCACCGGCCAACAAGGCGGTTCCATCATTCGCCACGTCCTTGACGACCCGGAGCTTTCCCAGAAATACACGATCCGTGGCATCACCCGCCATGCTGATTCGGTCAAGGCTCAGGCCCTTCGAGAGAAGCAGGTTGAGGTGGTCGAGGCCGACATGTCCAACCGTTCGTCTCTCGAGGCAGCTTTGGACGGCGCCCACACCGTGTACATCATGACGATTCCTTCTTTTGGCCCCGATGCCGTCAAGATGGAGTCCAACGCGGCCAAGCTGATGGCCGACGTGGCTGTCGCCAAGGGGGCCCAGTACATTATCTTCAGCACTCTGCCATCGATCACAGACATGTCTGGCGGGAAGTACACACACGTCTCACCATTCGATGCCAAGGCCGAGGCCGAGAAGTACATCCGCAGTCTCCCGGTCCAAAGCGCTTTCTGTGCACTAGGCTCATTCATGGAGAACTTTCACGGTCTGCCCATTTTCGCTCTCCAGCCCGTTGGCGACGGTACCTGGGTCATGGCCCGGCCTGTCCCATCCAAGGTCCAGCAGCCCCTTCTCTATGCCTCTGGAGACACGGGAAAGTTTGTTGGGGCCATTCTGGCGGAGCCTGAGAAATACGTGGGCAAGACACTGTATGCGGCCACGGCGTTTTACTCCATGGAGGAAATGGTGACAGCATTGGCCAAGCACACAGGGAAGGCTATTGTCTACAAGCACGTCCCCGTGGAGGAGTTTTCCAAGACATCGCCGTTCGCGGCAGAAATCTGGATAGATGGGATGCTGGCTCAAGAAGAGTATGGCTACTTTGGCCTAGACGGCGAGAAACTGTTGACTTGGTCGATTGAAAATGCCCGTGGAAAGCTGACGTCTCTTGATGAATATCTTGAGACGCATCCTTTCCACTTGGAGTAGATTTAGCTAAACAAGTTATTCAAGTTCAATTCTTCCCACCCGTCAAATATATGCAACTCATTCAGCTCATCCCACTCGTCCGACTCACCCCCCACAGATCTTCGTTGCCACCACTCGAACTCTAACTCATCGATTGCACTCCTCTCTGGCTGTTCCACTGCTCTGCCGGCTGGTCCCAACTCCCAGAACTTTCTGTACCTCTGCACTGCATGACAGCCATAAGTGCCTTGGATATTTCCCAGCCAATCTTCGTCGATGGAGTCCTGTAGCACACAGTCCGGCTGTGCTCCATGCTGCATTCAGTAGCTCCACAACATCCCATTAGCCGTTCATGACAGCGGCGTTCAATGCACTGCCATACCGGCCTCCACAAGCATGCGCATCTGCGCCCTTGTCCAGGAGGAATTTTATGCTTGGCTTGTGGTTCTTGTGAACAGCTGCCTGCAGAGCCGAGCCGTAAAACCCGCCTTGCTGGTTGACGTCGATGCCCAGCCGCGGGTCGAAGAGTTGTTCGAGCACCTCGCGCGTTGGAGTCGATCTTGCCAAATAGCCTTGTAGAGGAAACCCGTAATACCCACCGCCCGCGTTGATATCGGCGCCGTTGTTTAATAATAATGAGACGAAAGGCGCACAAAAGTATTCCAAGTTTGCTTGAAAGGCAGTGCCGTGTGATCCTGTTGCGTCGTTGATGTTGACTCCGTGATGATCCAATAGACGTTGAAGCAGTGCTGGGTTGCAGTCAAATCTTGATACTTCGTGCCAGAGACGAGTGAAGAGATCCCCGTCCTCGTCACTGATCACAGCACCGTGGTCGAGCAGAAAGAATGCCGCCTTGATTTTTCCCGTGTGGCATGCCGCTGCCAAGGCGGATCCGTGTTTACCACCGCGGATGTTGACGTCGGCGCCGTGGTCAACCAGGATTTGAATAATAGCTTCATTTTGCCAGCTGGAAGCAGCAGCTTGTAATGCAGTGCAAAAATCCCCCCCGCGAGCATTGACATCTGCTCCGCGGTCAAGAAGCAACTGGATGACAGCCGGCTTGCAATTTGCAGCAGCAGCTTGCAGAATTGTATGATAACGTCCTCCACAGGCATGGATGTCAGCACCACGATCAAGAAGCTCCTTGACCATGATGAAAGATGCTTCGAAGTTCGAACAGACAAAGTGTAGGATAGGTCCATCGTCGCCACAGAAACTGTTGACATCAGCTCCCCAATCCAGCAGCAGCTGTAATTGAGACAAGTTTTGTGTATATATGCAAGTGGCGGCCAACGCATATCCGTAGGCTCCGCCCTGTGCGTTGATGTCGGTGCCTTGTTCTAGCAGAAACTTGATGAGCTCCTCATTCCCTTTGCGGCATGCAATTCTCAAAGCTGACCTATATTCGCCTCCTTGTGCATTCACGTCTGCTCCACGCTCCATCAAAAATTTGACTCCGGCTATCTCTTCGTGGTCCCAATAACGGACAACAGCCTGTAGAGCACTTCCACATTTCCCTCCTCGTGCATTAATATCGGCGCCTGCGTCAAGCAATATCTGTACAATTTCCATGGCGTATTTGATCTTCCATGTTTCGGGACATCGGCATGCTGCTTGCAGCGGAAATCCATAAGTGTTGCCATGTGCATTGGCATCGGCGCCTTTGTCGAGCAGCAGAGACACCACAGCTTTATTTGACAACAGGCATGCTCTGTATAATTCAAGTCCATACCATCCGTTTTGCACATGCATACAGACTCCAGCATCCAGCAGGATCCGCGCGCACTCAATGTTGTCGGCGGCTTCGTACAGAGGGCTGAGAAATCCGTAGGATGGAGAGAAATTGGCATCGGCTCCATGGCGAATGAGAAATTGCAGCATTTCAGACTGATTTCCACGGGCAGCTGCACAAATGGACGCACCGATTTTGACGCCGTAGTCGAGCAGAAGGCTGACCATGTCTTTGTTGCCCTTCTCCACGGCGACGATCAGGGCTTTGTCGAGTTCACATGCCTCTGCGTACATATCGCTTCACCAAGAAAAAAGCCTTCTGACCAATTCTTTGTGACCTCCTTCCACCGCAGCCACGAGCGCCAGTCTCCAGTCTTCCTCCGTGAGGTATTCACTGTACCTGGGCGTTCCATGGAAAAGCAGCTCCGTCAGTTCAATGAATCCGTAGAAAGCTGTGAAGTCGTAAGGCGTTCTGAGATGGCTTGAATACTTTGACTGTGCCAGATGCTCCTCGTTTATGTCTTGGGTGAGAGCACGCATTGCATCGCTTATCACATCCTGTAGCCACCTATGTCGATCGACCTTTTCTAGATATTCCGGCCAGAGAGAGGCGTGCGAAGAAAAGGGGTTACCTGTTTCAATGCCTTCGAAAGAGGAGTCGTAGTAAAACGGCACCTGAAGACAGTGTCTGAGACACGTTTTTGCCATGTGCAAGTAGGCGTCGTCCTCGGTAAAAAAGAATCGTCGTGCGGATGGCCACTCACTCTGAGCCAACCGATCGGACGTCAGATACTCCTTGACAGAATAGTGGACAAGCCTGACAGTAGCTCCAATGTAAAGCTTGGTCTCTAATAAGACGAGACTTTTCAGGTACTCCAAGACATGCTTCGGATCGGACAGCCGTTTCGTATCATCAAGAGGAATGGGTTCCGTGGAGTCTTCAGTTGGGAGAATAAACACTTCGGCGAGTTCTTTCACTTTTAAGTCCGAATTACAGCAGGCAAGCCACATCAAGGCCTGGCGAATTTGTTTCCATCGATTTGTGTCCAAGTCCTGCAAGACTCTGTCATACATGCTGTCCATGCCGGTGGGTAAGTTGTCCAGGGCTTTGTATATCTCGTCTTGCGTAGAGAGACGTTCCAGAATGTCGAGCTGGTAAGATACGTACAGAAACCTAGGGAGAGTTAGTCAGAAGTAAGAAGAAAGAAAAGCTTTGCAAACTCACATTCCATCGGCCTTGTCCAACACTTTCTTCTTGGAATAATTTTTTAGATCAGGCATCTAATCCGCGTAGATTCTCGAAGAAAGGACCTGGTCGATATAGAAGGCCATATCGCGGTTCTGTTCATACCTATATCTAGCCAAGTCAAGCTCGGTCCCAGAAGGCGAAGTGACAAAACGCGAAAAGAATCTCGCAATGTCTGTCTCGTTTCGACTCGTGCACATCACAGAGAAGGTTTTCGGTGCCTTGTCCATTATCCGGCAAAGGCTATTGAGGACAGCCCTGCGCTGTTTCAAAAGTGTCGGAACCTCATCTATGCCATCCAAGACGAGGTACACAGCCGAGAAACCATGCATGCAGGCACACAATGCTTCTTCCAACGTGGCAACACTGGGGCGTTGGCCCTTGTCTATGTAGGAACGAAAGCCGCCAACGGCAGACGGAGTGTCAGGTCTTCGTGAACAGAGCTGCTTGATGATGGAGCAGAGAACAACAGAAACGTTATGCGTCTCCGTCTTGTTGAAGTTGAAGTAGAAGTAGGCAACCGCTGTATCTGGCTTGGCGTCGTACTTATCAAGCAAGTATTTGATGGCCGTAGAACTCAAGATGGATTTTCCAGAACCCGCTGTTTTGTCAGTAAGAAAAGGAAAAGGGAAACGGAATTATCTTTCAGCTCACCTTTCCCATAAAGCCACAAAAATGTAATCCGGCTCGTTTCCCAGTTTCAAAATAGACTTCCTTCCCTTGTCAACCAGCCGCATGTATTTCCTTGACGTCTTTGCACTGTTGTACATTTCTGAGGGGTCCACTCTTGAAAGCCACTGGAGCAGTTCCTGACGTTCTTTATTCTGCTGTGTATCCCGGACGGCCTTTTTCAGCTCTGAAACATCGGTTCTGATAGACAACCAGTGGCTCATTGCATCCTCGTGGCGCTTCGTGGCGGCGGTGGCCTCTTCTTCATATTTTACGTCACACCACGTCTCTCGCACAGCAGAAAAGACATCTTCCTTCTCTTTGACCTCGCCCAATATTCCTTCCCAGTCGTTTGTTTTGACAATATCTTTTCCAAAGCGTGAGACAGTGCCACTAGAAAAGTAGCAACAAGCCGTTGCCTGGAACTTGAGCAGTTTTCCATAGAGCGCCATCATGGCAAACTTGTAGCTTTGGTGACTTTCTGTCGCTTCGCTCTTCCCACATACGGCTGTGGACAATGACGAGGGAAATATGGTCGAGGCCTGTAGACAATGCCCCTGCTTGTTCAAAGGGATTCAGGAAAAGCTGATGAGATTGGGTTAGGCTCGGAAGTAAGAAGGGAATCATCATGAGAGAACATACTGGCAACAATAAGGTGACGCCCAACCAAGCAATTGATGCGTAGGTATTGGACTCCAAAGCGTCTGAAACGTAGTCGTTCACACGGCTGATAGTGCTCACAATGGCGCAGAGCTCAAGCTCTCCGAATCTGATCTTCCAGGAGTCGCGGTTGACCTGGTCCATTTTCTTTTGTAGGACCGCCTGCATCGCCTGTCGTCTTTTGGCCGCGTTGCAAAAGGCTGCCTCTGCATCTGTGCAATCGTCCACATCTTCAATGAGCTTTTTCTCGTAGTCGGAAATCAATTTTGGATCCTCCTTGCGCAATTGCTCATAGGCCAAGTCCCATAGATCGCGAATGTTGGTGTTTGAGAGGGACGAAGGTGTAGGTGACGAGTTAATTTCAGATTGCAAGACAGCGGAAGTCGTGACGGCTGCCTGCGCAGTGCAACTTTGTTCCGACGAGTCATGTTGATGAGACGGCAGATCAGAAGTGGAGTGGTTTCCGTGGCCGCGAAACCGGCGGATCTTTCGACGGATCGAGTTGATACCCATTTCCAAGGTTAAGTAGTGACAAGAGAGAAAGAAAAGAGCTTCACAATCTTTCTTCTCTTTTTGTCTACCCCTCATCGTTTTACTTCACATATGCACTCTGCTGCTCCCTGTTAGGCATCAATGGCTAAGCCCCCTGGGGAACAAATGCTGCTGCAACCTTACAGGACGGAAGGCTCATTCAGGCGATCATCCCATAGCACACATTAGGCTTACAAAATATATAATTATTCTCTAGTCTAGCTAAATCTGGGTGCTGCTTCAGCCTTGCTCTTACCACTTTGCCCATGTCGGAGGCAACCAAAGGTGGACCACTTTTCTGCACATTTATGTTGTAGTAATGCCAATCCTAGAACGCCACGTTTGAGTCTTTATAATCTACTCAGCAGAGTATCTATGATCACCACACCATTTTGACCTCACTTCGTAAAAAGAAAAAGTAGGTGTAGTGGGGGTGTAGGCTGGCTGGAGGGGTAAGATATTATAAAGGGTTGTAAATTTGTCAAGTAACTCTGTGTTTGGTCCTCTAGAATTCATCAGGTCACTGAATAACTATATACGCCTGTGCTCAAAGCCATACGATATGCCGTCCGAGAAGCTAAAGGCCCTACAGCAGGCAATCCATGATAGGACCTTGACGAATACCTCGGATTCCAAATTCGTTCCGGCAGCATGGCTGCCCGGCATTCTGGGAGAAAAGCAGATACTCGAAGTCCTTGACGAAGGCTCCATTGATAAAGATGAGCGGCCGGGAATTGCACGCACCGTGCACAAAGGCGGACTGAAGGTCTTTGCTGTTCTTGTTCTCATGGGGAAGCCGGACCTGATCTACAACTTCTGCCAGTCTAATCAATACGCCAGCGTCGACAGCCTGGACAGCCGCTTCCACATGAATAAATCAGGACTGGCGGATGCTCTGGGGCTTACGAAAGCGCAGAGGAAGCGTGAGATATATATGGCAGACCCAAAGACAGTCAAGGCCGGCCCAGATCCGAAACTCGAACAGTTGAAACTGCAGGAAGAGAACTGTGCTCGATTGTGTGATGATTTTGAATCGACCCAATACCTGTTCCTCAGCCCAACCTTTCCTCAAGGCCCTCTGCATTGTGAAATCAATAGTCTGATCCCCCTGCCATTCCTGCACCAAGACAGGAAAATAGACTCTGGCAGTGGCTATTTTGGGGCAGTATATAAAGAAATACTTCCTTCTGAGCGATACAGTTCGGGCAAGGACAATGTATGCTGTGAGCCCTTCTGCCGATTTCTCTCGCTAACTATTTGTCTTTATCTATAGACAGGGACGACCGTCGTTCGAAAAGAACTCCGATCGAAAGGTGAAGGAGCGTATGCCCAAGAGCTTCGATGTTTGCGGCTCTTGCGGGCCACTCGGCATCCAAACCTACTAGAACTGTATGGTTCCTACACATACGAATGGAAGCACAATTTTGTGTTTCCGGAAGCCATTGGCGGAGACTTGCATCAACTATTGGCAAAAGAAATTCGCCCACCAGAACTCAGCCAAGACAAAGACTTTTATCTGGCTTTTTGTGGTCTTGCATCGGCACTGGAGCAACTGCACTGCTATTCCAACGATGACCTCCATCTTGAGATGATCGGATGTCATCATGATCTCAAGCCTCAAAACGTTCTCGTGGACCGTGGAAGGTTTATTCTGGCCGACTTTGGACTTTCTTCCATGAGAGAGCGAAACGAGGACCCCAGGACACGAGCACGGGACCGCGACCTCTACTTTTGTGCCCCAGAAAACTACAATTACGCAACATGGAGCAAGCAGATGGTCGGTCCCTCAAGCGATATCTGGTCACTGGGCTGTATACTCGCCGAAGTTCTCACTTATATCCAGGGCGGTCCAGAGGCTGTCCGGAACTTTGGAGAACGACGACGTCTTGATGTCAAGTTTGGCAAATGCTTGATGAAAATGAAAGCTTTTCATAACGGAAAGGGGGGTATGAACCCGGGTGTTATCTGCCACTTGGATGAGATGGTAGAAGCCGTGCGGAAGAAAGCAGACCAATCTGTTCAGTCTGTCGCCGGAACAGTGACACCTGAAGAGAATCTTGTACAGCTCGTGCGCGACATGCTGATCATCGACGCTTCGGAACGACTGGACATAAAAGAAGTTCTGCGGCGTCTGCGCATCATCACACTACGAAAGACTGCTGAGCCGGTTAGTGAAATGTTTCAGGCCTCGCCATATGCCAAGAATCTCGAATTCTTTGTCGAGCGTCAGGTGTTTCTCGAGTGGCTCGGCAAGCTTTCCGAAGCGACGCAAATGCAAGACAGAAAAAGCCTCAAGGTGTTCTTCCCGACAGATGCCGCCTTCTTGGAGACTTACGAGACGCTGGGCAAGCTAGGCGAGGCTGTAAATCTCCTCGCACAGGAAGCTGCCGCCATCACAGACCTGGATGCAGTGCCACCGCCTCTCTTTTCGCCACTTCGGCGGCTCAACGAGCAGCTTCTGACGTGTCTGGATGAAGCCAGTCGCCGCAGCCTACGACGGATGGTGGAACTTGGCGTCATGCCTACGGCTCTGGAACTGACTCGTCAGTCAGACGTGCGCAGTGTCACGGCCTCCAAGGCCGGAGAACTACTCGCTTCAGGGCCCAACGTAAACTTGCTTCGACTCCTTGCCGCAGAGCAGGTGAGCCGGAGAATGCAGGCATCGAACAGTTCCGTTCCCCAGATACAGCTGGACGATATCGTCCCCCTCCAGCCCCAGTTGCCGAATACTGCCAAGCAAGCGACGTTTGCAATCGGAACGCTGGTGGCAAAGGGAGATGCTCAGGTCGAGACACCTATTGTGATCGAGCTGCTGTCCATCGGCCCTGAATATTCCAGTCCCAAGAAGAGCGAACAGTTGACGAAACGCTTGGAGAATATCCTGAGCCTTGGCCACCAGACTGATACCCTCAGGGAATTTCGTGCCCTCAACTGTGCCGGTTACTATTTAGATGCAGATGCGATCGGTCTGGTATACAACTACCCCGAGGCCAGCATCGGCCAGTATAAGGAGAGGCCAGAGGTGACTACGCTCGCTGAAACTCTGTTAAAATGGCCAAACATCACGGATGTCAAGCGTCACACCGTTGTAACTGTCGACGATCGCCTTCGTCTGGCATACGACCTTGCCATGGCCATCTTTGGGTTCCACAAGATTCGGTGGCTGCACAAAAACATTTCTCCATACAATATTTTGTTCTTCCGCGCGTCGCCAAAATCAAACACAAAAGAGGGAGGTCATTCCGTTGTGCCCTATCAAGTGGATCTCAGCTCGCCTGCGTTGATCGGTTTCTCGCATAGCCGCCAGACGGACGAAGACAAGTTCTCCAGCAAGATTTACAGCACAGATGACTTTATGCGTGTGTATCATCATCCCGACTATGCCGAGGCCAACGCAGGCGTGCAAAATGCGTACCGACCCGAGTACGACTACTATAGCCTCGGTCTAGTTCTACTCGAGATTGGATTCTGGCGGCCGGTCCGCTTGATGTACAACAAGTCATACGATCGGAAAGCCCTGAGGAAGAAGCTCCTAGAGAACTTTGTGCCCTTGCTGGCTGGGACCATGGGCAAAGCCTATACCCGTGCGGTAGAAGCATGTCTGTCGGGTGCTCTGTGCGAGAAAGGGGGGACAATGGTGGACGAGAACTTCAGCAAGATAGTGATTGCTTCTTTAGAAGAGCGGTTAAACTAGGTATAGGCAATTCATATAGATTATATGACGAAGACTCTTCAAAACTTGAAAAAAACAAACGTCCCCCCTGCAGCCTCCCGATCCACACCCCGGCAGCCCCAGTACCCACCAAGTGCCTGCTGCTCTTCATTCGTGCTGCCTGTGTATTCCCAGCCCGCACCTTCGGTGCCCTGCTCGTGATAGAGCCACATGACCAGCCTCCCGCTCGTGTAGGCCCGACCTTTGACAATCCATGTTCCCATGTCATCCATAGAAGTTCCTTGCAGGTCGACGTCCCAGGCACAATCCTTGTTCTCTGATTGGGTCGTAGCCACTGTTGCCTGTAGCTCCATTATCTTCCGTCCCGTCTTGTCTTTCCTGGGCACAACAGACTGGTAGAGAAAAAGGCCCGTCCAGGGCCCCGTCATCCAAGCTGCAATGGCTGTTGCATCTTTGAATCGCAGGGGAGGCGAGGCATCCGAGGATGGAGGAGGTGGTATAACGGCACAGAGGCTGTAGTGCTCCTCAAGAATGGCCGTGGTGCTCGAAAAGCTGGCCTCTTTCTTCCTAGCTATCTCGAGGACTTTGGTATAGTGGAGGCCATCGTCGGAGTTTTGAGCGCCAAGAGAGGCCAATATTTCGACCAAGAGCAAAAGGCCTTGGTCTGTGGCACGCAAAATGGCAGACCTGGATCGAGCATCGGCTTCGCCGGCCTTGTAAGCAACAACAGGGTGAGGCTTGCGGCTGTCGCCGCTATTGAGCTTCATGTCGACCGCCTGTAGAAGTTTTTCGAGGCTGTCACCAGCTTCCTTGTTGAGACGAGTAGCGTCACTCTGTTTCTCCGTCCCCTCCAATGTGTAAGCTTTGGCGTGCTGTGCCATCACCACAGCTAATTCGGCGGCCATGAGGTTTGGGTTTTTCGGGAACAGATTCATGTCGGTCTCGTAGGAATCGTTATCGTTGCCACCGTCGCCTGGCGTGATACCATCGCTTCCGATGAGATTTGATAGCTCCTTGGAAAGATTTAAATCATAGCCTGACTCGTCTTGCACGGCAGACTTCATCGGGATGGGCCAAGGTATCCCTCTTGTCAATTGGACGGCCTTTTGGGCACAATCGATGGCGTCATCAAAACGCGATTTTCTCAAGTATGCATGAACAGACATCATCAGGATGTCGTTCTGTATAGGGGGGAACATCCCCTCCATGTCTTTTCTGTCTTCCTCGACGAGACCAATCACATCGTCGAACTTGCCCATCATAATGAGAATTGTTTCATGCTTGTTTCGCAATCCCATATGTATTCCCTCATCCGAATCAACTAGCCCGGACATTCTTGAGGAAATATCTTTCGCGTTAGCCAGAGCGGCGTTCATGTCCCCTGTGAGAATAAGCGCATCTGTCTTCTGGTCCAGTGCAATGAGGGTGTTGGGATGTGCCGGTCCGAATATACGGCTAGTACCCTCCGTTACAATATTAAGAAAATCCATGGATTCTTTCGTGCGCCGAAGATTGTTGAGGATGTTGGATATTGTGCCGCATAGCGTCATAGTGACGGCATGATCTTTCAAATTGTTGTGGGCCAAGGTATTGTAGGTCTTTTTGCAGTACTCTACAACGATCTCGGCTGTTTGAGGCTCTGCAAGACGCGGAAGAGATAGTGAGAAGAAAGCCTTGGCGATGAGCGTGTCTTTATGAGTAGGTCCATAGTTGGGATCGGCTTCAAGGTCATCTACCATATGTTTCAGGAGCCACAGAAGGGGAGTCGGGTCATCACGCTTCGACATCATAGCTGAAAGTGACCATTTGAGGTTGAGAACGGCCGGATGCGTCTTCCCCAGCACCTCTTCCATCTGTTTGATTTCTTCTTCGCACGCCTTTTGAACCATGAGTGGCTCCTTCACTCGGTGTATATCGGTTTCGCTGTGTATGGGCTGGATGATGCCGGTCTCATAAATATTTTGAAGGTCGGGATTGAACTTTTTCTGGACTGCACGCGTCTCGTCGATCATTTTCTGGAGATGTGCCGAGTCGATGTGTCCATCTTTTCGGTAGTCCTCGGCAATTATATCGTCTTTCACATCCCCAAAGCCCACCTTCTTGCAAAAAGCGAGCTGGACCGCAGCCATGGACTTTTCTTCTTCGTCCCGTGCGGTCTCGTATTCAGACAGTAAACACTGAAAGATGTGCCGTCTCACACGGATGTCACTCTGGCAGAGGCTTTGCAACGACCGGTGCACCTAGTAAACAATTAGAGTCATGATATCCCGGATTCAGCAGTATCATAATTACCTGAAAATCTTTTGCTGTGGGAAATTCCGCTATAGTTCTCTCCGGTTCCGGCGGACTGCTGTCTTCGGATACATCGTGATGGACAGTAGTACCTCCACGTAGAGATTCAGCTATCATCTCAAAGTCTTGCCATGTTTCTGGAACACAAGTCCGACTCTTGGGCTCAACCGATAGCAGTCTCGTGAGCAGCTCCATCAATAAGTTTTTAGGCTCCTCTTCCGGAAGCTTAGCTACGAGACTCTGTGCTAGATTTTGCATGGTGTTGCATGATTCGCTCGAGGTGTTGCATTGCTTTAGAAGCTCTAGGTCTTCTTTGTCCGGTTCCGCTGACGTGAGCGACGCTCTCCTTCCCTTGATAGCAAGCTCTTCTCGGAATAGAATCCACAGGCACAGCATGCCGAACGAGTACAGGTCGGTCAATTTGATTGCGCCAGAGTCCCTGGGGTTCAATCGACCAAGCTCGGGAGCTTTCCAGGGGGTTGTGCCTGCTAACGACCCCGATTCGTTGGAAACGAGGGCAGAGAACCCAAAATCAGACAGCTTCACCAGTGGACCTTCAAATACGAGTGAATTCTCGGGCTTGATGTCGCCATGAATGATACCTTTGACAATGTTAGCTCACGTATGAGAAGAAAGACAAAAGATGAACCTTACCGATCTTGTGAACAGCCGCAAGAGCCGACGCGACGCCGGCACACATGTGAAGTCTCGTCCTTCTGTCCGTCTTTCGTCCAGCCTCACTGCGCAAGAAATGGCCCAAGTCACCGTGTGGTGCCTTCTCCAATATGAGGACAGGCCAGATGTCCGTTTCCTTTGGAGGCGGCCATTTTTCAACGTCCACGATCTCCCAGTTCAAGGCATACAACTGAACGATATGTGGATGCGAGTGGATGGTCTCATGGCCCAGTACCATGATCTCGGAGCATATTTCGCGAAAGGCGTGATCTTTTGCTATTTCGTACTTATTGTTGAATATGCTGGGCCGAACCGGGTATTGGTGACGCTTGAAAGCAAAAACGACATCGATGCTGGCACGTGTCTGGGCCACATTCGCCTGGCCTCCGCTTCCCAGCATGCCTTGGGCATCCATCCATGTAATGCCGATGATGTCCACATTGCACAGTTGTGCACATGCCAGGTACAAGAGTAAATCGTATTTCCTGTCGGGAGATCTGGAAGGCGGAAGCAGCGAGTTAATCGAAGATCTAATTCTTGAGCTCACTGTTGTTGTAGCATTGGTCAGGAAGGTGAGCGGGTTTGGCAGGGACTGAAGAGATGATGATGTTTTAGAAGTCATTTTGCCTTGATTGTTATTCAGTTGGGTTGTTTAGCTGTAGTAATGCGACACAGAATGAAGACAAAAGGAATTCCAACACCAAACCGAAGAAACCCAGTCCCGGATATTTAAGGGTCCTGAGAAGATGAACATCTGCACAAGTCATCAAATCTGCATTTTCAGCTGAAGGATCAATCCTACCTCAAGCCGATGTACTCCTTAAAGTCTGACATTTCACTCCACTCGGCCTACAACATTCGAAAGATGCCCCTGGACACCACATAAAATGTCTGATGTAACAACCACACCACTCGAGGCAACTGTAGGCGGGATGGTTTAGCCAATGGGGATAAGATGAGTCCTTACGCCCGGCATTAGGAGTCAGATACTCCTGTCTACATCGCCGATGACAAGAGGCCGTCTTAGGTTAGGCCGTGAAATGTCGCCGAGCAAAGGCTGGTGAAATCAGCATATTTACTTCTCTGCAGAGGGTTAAGGCTCCAAATGCATACCCCGACGATAGTTGCCTTGCCGAAGCCACTCACCACCCAACGAGACAACACAACAAAAGAAAGCTCTACTTATGTCGTTAGGCTGTCTTACTGGCACTCCAGGTTTCATGGATGTACCGCAGAGGCTCTATCGGCATACTACACGGCACATCCTCCGGGTAATGATAGCACGGAAAGAGGTGGTAATTGGCTCAAAGAATATCTCTACAGTAAGCAAGTTGAGAAAACAAGAAAAGAAAAGAAAAACAAAGAGAGAAGCCCAATTCTGCCTATTTCCCTCAATACGTAACCATTGTTTTATCATGCATCTCCAAAATTATCGCTGCAACTGTTACCACCATCACCATCCCTATTTTTCCATACCATTTCTAATAACTTAACTGTAACAAATGTCACGGTGATCAAAGGGAGAAGAACGACGATAAACACCCAGAAATGGGATGCAACCACATAAGATCCAGTTGAACTGACGCTGATCAGGTTGGAGCTGAATATGGCCTGGCCCTTTTGTGTCAGTCATTTTCCGCAATGTTTCTTTTGCATACACGAGAGTCATACCGAAAGCAGCGACGCAGGAAGATACATTGTGGCCACAACAGTCAGGGCGCGTATGTTCACTGATGTCCTCTGGTCTACCTTTCCTGCCTTTTCCCCCTCTAATGCCACTGTTTTCATGGTGCTGAGCGTGCTGGAGGAATTGTGGTCATTGCGGAAGTCTAAAATGTCGATCAACTGTGATGCAACTACGAGTCAGTCCATCGGCTCGCGAGGTGGCTAAAATGGAAATGGAAACAGATGGTGGCCAGACCAGAGATATTGTGCCTGATGTGCGCGTCTGTAGATCTTTTAAGCAACGCTGGTAATGCTTGATCTCTGCATCGTAATCGTCCAGCTCGGCAACGATCGCTTTTTGCATCTCACTAGGTGCCAACAATTCGTCCACAAGGGCCCTAATCTTTTTTCCCAGATGAACAGTGCCATCCAACATGGCTCTTGCTCTGGTGATCTTGTTGTGCAGCTTTTGCAATTGTTGTCTGTCCTGGAAGCGAAGATTGTAGTCGAATTGCTGAACAGTGTCGACTTCCGAGAACAGTGACTTTTCTTCCTAGATGAGACATGAGTCAACAGAGGAAACTGGATGCCAAATATGCATGCCTTCAAAGTCTTACGAATTTTTCTAGTTCTCTTGTCTGATCTGCAATGTAATCAGGCCAGTTACGCAGTGTGAATCCAATTACCATAACATGGAAGAGTGCATCCTTCTCTGCTGGCACCTGAGAGAGACGAGATATGGCGTCCAGCTGGGCCCATAACTGCTTTTTGAGGACAATAGATGGTTTAATCAGGATCCATATTGATTGTTTTGTCGAGTTGCGATGGTAGACGCCTGTTTGCCTTCGCGACCACGGATCTCCTGTGGCTCTGTTATTTTTCTCGACAAAGTGAATCATGTAGCATGTTTCCACTGTATATAATACCTGTCAGTGGATCGAATAGATGTCTAATACCACGCAATTTCTACGTACCTTCGTCTGCGTTTCGCTCCTGACGCCTTGAATGAAAGTCGTTCCAGGTGTTGCCATCGTCCTTGATTCGGATGCCAAACCTCATAACTATGTCCATAAGATATGAAAATATCTGGAAATTCTGCATCAGTTTGTCAAATGTATCATTGGTAATCTTGAGCCGATCCCAGGAATGTGCCTGACTGATGATACTGTGGGAAATTTTAGCGAATCCTACAGCTAATCATCACTAATTTTCAGGCTTTCAACGTACAAAAATGCAGTGTGGATACCACTAGCGACTGCTAATTTCTCCAAATCCAAAGGCTCAAGCCGTTTTTGCTCGAGTACTAATAGAGAGACCGTTAGACTTCAGGATACCGAACATTCGCACCAACATAACCTGCCTGTCTGGCCACCTGCTGCCCACAACTCCGTTTCGTCGTGCAGGGTGGAGAACAGATTTGATTGACATTCTTGCATCTTTGCATGCAGAAGATTAGCGTCACGGCCCCAGAAGAGATCGAGAAGACCCATCGGGACAGTTGTTAATGGCTCCATCATGTATCCTCTGATTGAGCTGTCCACTAAATTAGACACCAGGTTGGGGGAAAGTATGGTGCTCCAGTCGGAGAAAGCCAAGGGACGCAACTGGTAAAAATTAGCTACCGAGTATGGAGTACACTGTTCATAATAAAGCAAGAAAGCAAAAAACCAGACAAATCCCTTTAAAAAATCAGCTCCTTCTTTCGCACGGCAAGCTATCCGGCCGAGTGCAACCTGGAACAGTCTGTGGCACTTCCGTCTATTCCCGAGGTCATCTGCTTGATGCCCAACGGTTCCTATTCAGCCTCGTTGAAAAAGAAGGTGGCAATCATGCATGTGCTTGTACTCCGTACAGGCACTTCTGACGCCCATATAATATGCATCTCTTGATCTCCCATCGCCCCATCTACCTGCATTATTAACCCCCACTAGCCCTGCAAATATTTCTGCCTCTGATTTTAGATCACGCATAATGCCTGATTTGGAAAAACAGACGCTGCCATCGCAGTACCTCAGTATGGAGAAGTTGTCGATGAAACTTCAAGAACTTTTCCCTGACGTCGAGTACAGTATTCAGGTAATTCCTGTTATTTTGTAAAACTAGCGGTCATCACTACATCTCGATCTCTAATAATCCATTACCTGGCAGCCAAAGCAAGACTCCGTTGTCATTTTTGTTCCTCGAATGCTTACTGAAGTGCGGACTTGGCCTTCTTACGTGCACAATAGATGTACTAACCTTTTTCAAAGGAAGAACGCGTCGATATTATGGATACTACCGAGTAGCGAAAGGGCATCCGCGTACGAATAGGGAAACGGGGGCTTATAGCCAAACAGCCAAGATACAGAAGAAAAAAACACACCGCCGCTTATCCTCTTCAATCTTTCTTCTCTCTCTCGAATTCCACCTATCCCATTTCTCTTACTTAGTTCCACGCAATACAAAATACTTCCCGGACTCAGCCTTGCCAATACTCGAAGGATTTCAGAGGCAGCCAAAGGCGTGACTCTCCTTTTTCTGTGCATTTAGCCTGCATGATCTTATTCCAATAAAACAACGCCGCATCTGACAGTCAGACTTGGAATCTGCCTTGCGGACACGATGTTGCATTCGTAATCATTGCCTAATTTCCAGCTTACAATGCATTTTCAATTCATACTGAAGCTTTCCTGCATTTTATTTCAAGAAGTTGCACATGTCCCTTTATTAAACTATTTTGTTTCAAAGTTTGGGTAATAAACCCAATATGATAGCTGTATTTTATTCGCTGCAGGGTGGCTTCTGCTTAGATTCCCTTCGACAAGATAAAATAAATCCATGGGTAGTAGTAAGTCTCGTTATCCACAGGATCAAGAATCATAGGCAAATATTTGGTCCGCCATTCTTCTTGTATTTTATCATCAAATAAGTCTGGATCAAGCTTCACTCGTCGCGACTTACAGAACTCCCAGTATGCAGGATACCATCCCGACTGCGCTCAGTCAATGATTGCTGCCACTTTCAGGTTAGGCCCCAACAACAGCATGATGTTTGGCGGAACCAGGTCATCATGTGTGAATAGAATGGCAATCTCAACACTGATCTCAATACCGCATGCATGATGAAAATCCTGAACAGCATTCGCGCCACTGAATGGGCCAGCGCGTTCTGGAGGGGTTCACACGCCACTGGCACCTTAAAGAAGCTGGATTCGGGAAAGGTCTTCATTTTTGTACACCAAGGAGAGAGATGCGCGGCCCCGAAGGCTGTTGGGTCCTATGATGTTGAGAATCTGAAACAAAATGTGACGGTCTATGGCTCCTCATAGAAATCGGCCAAATATGATTATTATATAATATCAAATATGCACTAATGCGCGCACACCTACGAAATAGACAGCCAAATCCCATGCACTGAGGACCTTGCACCTAGATAACCTGAATACAACAAACCCTTAACCATACGGAGTATACTATATATCCCTCCTCCTCCTCCACCCCTGCCCCCACCGACCGGGAAGAAAGCTTCCACTTCTCCACCGGTCCCTGAGCCGCCGTTAATGGCTCAAAACGGGCCTCCCGGCGCTTTTTTAGTTGAGCTGCTAATATTCAATGGTACGCCCTTTAACGGTCCCTCTGCAGTGGGTAGTGGGTGGATAGAATGTACTTCGACGAGAGAGCAATGTTTAACGATGGGACGAGCAAAATCGACAATTCTCCTATCTGCAGGTTTGAGTATTTTGCGCACAAAGTCAAGGTTCCTGTAAAGACGTTGAATTCAGTACACGGCAATGTAGGTGTACAATGTTCTCGCATACCCTTGTTCTGAAAAACGTCACCAGCAGAACATATCAACTGACTAAAGTGTTGTAGGCCAGGTCTGGAAAGAAGATTACGCAAGGGAACTGTCAAGCATGGCTTGTCGAATCTGCCGGCCAACTTGCCGCCGATGGTATCTTTAGTGATCAGGTTGCCACCATACTCTATCAATGACTGTGCTACTGTCTTGACAGTTATTTTGGGTGGGTAAAACAATGGCGATTCGCCATCCCTGTCCTGAAGGAGGCGAAAATCTGATACGCTACTACGAATCACGACCATATCCAAAGAAGATCATATGGAGTTGCTCGAGCTTAAATCTTTTGAATTGGATGCCGTATCTGGTTACAGGGAAGATGTCTGTTCGTCCTGTTCTATGCTCCAGAGCGAGTCCAAGCACGAGTGGCGTCATCTTAGAATTAAGTGTTCCATTTTGAGGAAGATATGCTCTTTTAAAAGATTAACGCAAGCCTCACTTTACCATATCTCTTTAGGGCAAAGACTACTACACATTACACGGCCGCACTCTAAACACGCACGCGTTATGTATAGATCATATGGCCCCGAACCGCACGAACACTAATTATATCATTAGATCACGATAAACATAACAAAGCAGAAGCACAATGGGACGGGGTAATACATACACAAGTCCACATTTGATGACGCGTTTTGGTGGCGACAAGGGGCGTGGCGATTTGAGTTGATGTCTGGCCCTGACCTCTAGTGGAGGAAAAGCCAAGATTTCTTTTCTTTAACACTTGAACAACGGCTTTCGAGCCTTCGGGTTCGTTCTCATCTATACTAGGCAGCACAAAGAGCGCGAGATCCTCCATATGTGCCGCAAGGTGGTTTTGCATGTCAGACAGGGAGAGGTTTTCTCTGCATAAAATGCATGGGTCTTTCTTGCCTTCTTCGGTGTCGACCTGGCGAATGCAAAGATATGTCTAGATGGACTGGCGAAATTGAAGATGCAGCATAGTGCTTTCGTAGATGCGTTGACATGTCTTTCTTGCTGGTGTATACATCAAAGCAATCCTGGCAGACGTACTGAATCCGATGGATCTAAAGCTCATGATGCATCCATTCGTGGCGGCTAGTGTAGAGCTTGCTTGAGTTATGACAATTTTCAAAAGTGCAGACGTAAGGTCGGAGATCGCGGAAGACATGATGTCTGCACAATTCTCTTGTCAGTAAGATAGAAGATAAGAATTGCAACACTGACGAATTCTTCAACCTACTTCCATGACTGTCTGTTCTGCATTTCTTTATAGTCGAGCACCATACCACAATAGGGGCAGAGAAACGTGGCGCATCCTTCTTCCACTTTGGGCGGTTCTGGTACAGAATTTGGTCGACCTTTACCAATGACAGTGGGTTCATAGACCGTTTGTGGTCGTGAGCTTGTGTTGTTGTCGTGAATATCAGAGACTTCAGCCATAGTGAGACCTTCCATCGTTGGCTCCGTTCGATTCCTCTGCTCCTTTGCATAAAAATCAGGATCTTTGCTTTGAAGATCTGCATGCGATAGCTTGCGACTAGAGCTCTCACTTTGTTATTTCTGCTCTCCTTGTTTGGCCTTAGGTGAACTTAAAGGCGGGACCAGAACTCTGGAGGCGTCGGTCGTATCCTTCTGGGAAGCATACGGATAATCCCGCCAATACCTGAGCTGTTCTCGTCGCCTTGTATTGGCCTGTACCAACCGTTGACAGAGCCATGGAATGTCTTTGACCCTGTCTACCGTAGCCCCCGAGAAACCCTCCACTGAGCTGATTTCCTGCTCAAAAGCAACACTCTTTCCTCTCTTTTTTAATCGGCGCCATTGTAGTATCTTCTCTATTATGTGCCTCTCGTCAAGTGTTCCAAATGCCACACTCAATGACAGGGTATCGGAGCTTGTCGATGTTTCTTTCTGTGTTTTAGAGGCCGTAGAGCGGATATATCTTCCTGTGATATTTGGGCGGCGTAGTATTGAAGAAAAGTCGAAGAGAGATTGAATCTGTTCTTGGATCTGTTGGACAAGTAGGCAGATCTTTGGCATCCTCCGCTGTATCTGTTCAGCTCCGTCATCTCCGCTCTCGGAAGCAGAGCTATAGCTTGAATCGGCGCTGATGCTACTGATAGAATCCTGATCCGACTCAACAGCTGGATCGTACTTTTTCCGGGCGGTAAGTATAACTAGTATACAAAGTACGAATTAGAATATTGGTCCATATTACATGATTAATCAACACTTGCCTTGGCCTAGAACTGCTCTCAACCGTTTGAGTATTTCCTGGGCCAGCTCCTTGAGCTCGTCGTCGTGTCTGAGCGTGTCATCTAGAGAGCCACGCTCGACTGCAGGAAGATCTGCTTTGGTTTGATCACCCCATATCTTGGCTCTTCCATACGCCTCTAATATCACATTGATGTCGACTTTCTCAAGATGGATCACAAGGCAGTTTTCCTCGCCAAGGGTACCGACGAGTGTCCCAAATGACTGAATGCAATCCGCATACAAAGTCGAAATAGTTGGTGAGGCCATCAGGAGATCTGGAGATATTCAGAGTCTTGTGCAGGAAGAATGTCGATATGTCGGAGGATGTCACGGTCACAAAGCAACCGAAACTCTTTCTGACATCCATAATATGGTCGTCAAGGGATAGTTTCAAAAGGGGTCATCAGTGATACATTTCTCTTCGACCAGTAGAAGGCTCTCTTGGATTCACCCCACCACGGCTGGATCGCCAATACGACATAAATACTGAATGCTGAGCAGGTACTGGTTAGATAAATACCACTTCTGCCCTCTGCCTTCTGGTGGAAATTAAGCAGAACCTCGGAAATTCAAACCATTCCCACCCGACAGAGTTAGGCACTCATCAACCGATTTTCCACCACCCCAACACACAGCCATGGCAGAAGTGGCAGGTCTCATTCTGGGTGCCATCCCACTGGCGATATGGGTCCTCGAAAAATACGCAGAACCCTTTGAAGAATTTCGCCATTACCGTGTATCCATTGAAAGCTTCCGAGCCGACTTGAAAATGCAATACCGTGTGCTCCAGATGACACTTGACAACGTTGGAGTAAACATCAAGTCATCGGCTCCCGAAATGCGCAGCTGCTTTGAGGCCCAGTTCCCGGATACTGCCGACTTGTTGATGGACACTGTCCAGAAAATGAATGGCATTACGGTGAAGCTGTTCGAAGACCTCGGGATTGACAGCCACATCAAGGTGAGTCATACAACGTAATCTGGAAGGTACATCTGACCGTTGACACTCTTCTTCTAGCCAGATGCTCTGTCTGAAAAGGTCCAGTGGGAGTGGCACAGAGTGAAGCATAGCTTGAATGCCCAGAGACGCAAAAGTGTGATTGACGATTTGCGGCACTGGAATTCCGACCTCATTCGCTGCCTCCAGCCCACTGAAGTGCCAGTAGAAGACGAGAGTCGCTGGGTGCGTGCTCTCACATGCCGCTTCAACAAGCAACGCTGCGACTCCCTGCGCAAATGCTTTGGCTCACTCCATCGCGCCTTGCAGTCAAATTTCCACTGCAAATGCTCTTCGCCGCATCAAGTGGCTATCGATCTCGACTGGAGAGCATTTGAGTCAGGGACAACTCATACCTTCAAAATAGCTGTTTCATATGGCACGAACCCACAGCAGTCTTCATAAGAAGCAACCGACGTATGGCGGAAACTGAACATCATGCCAGAGCCCACGAAAACCGAAAGTACTACTTCGAATAAGCCAGAATCGGCACAGGCCAACTTAGCTGTCTCCTCCTCTTATCCTCGCTCATCATTTCGCTCATCATTAAGGGCCAAAATCCCAAATACGCGAATTTTGCGCCATCTATCTCAATCTCATAACAACGCCAAGGCCGTTATATCGCAGGCACCATTTGCTACGCCCCCAGACCCTCCAAGAGAACCAGAGATTGCCTGTCTCTGTGAAGCCATATTCTCTACCCACAATCTCTGGACAGTCTCCGGTCTATTGAAAGACCCAGGAGCGGAGCCAGGAGCTCGAAACTTCATACTCGAACACAAGATGAATGCAGCCCGGATTGTTCGGCGCCTTCCTCTAAAAACACTTCTTTCCCTACATAGCCAGCCGTCCCAACAGCGCAAGCCCTATCTTTCCATGTCAGCCAAGCAGCGATACGGCATCGCGGCCGAGGCCGCCTGGTCGGTCCTTTACATCAGCGGCAGTCCTTGGCTTCGTGGACAGTGGGACGAAGAGCAGGCGAGCATCTTCTTGGAAGAGCGTGCCAAAGGTCTGGAAACTCTGTCACAGAACACCTGCTTATCCTGCATTATATATGAGCCTAAAATCCCAGTGCAGGGTCAGCAGGAGCAACATCAGAAGCTGCAGGCCGCAAACGACCTAGGCTATCTTATCGTCAACAAAAGCATTTTTGCTCTTGGCATATTTCTAGTTGAACTGTGCCTGAACAAATCTATCACAGACATCCGAAAAGACATAGGTCGCACGGATGTCATCCCTGACACACCTTCACTGCTCTATGACTATTATACCGCAGAGAGAAGTCTGGATATGGTACGTGCTGAAGCTGGGGACCCGTATGGGGACGCGGTCGAGCGCTGTGTCAAATTTGTCTTTCCAGGTCGAGCTTTTACCAAGCACTTTGATTCCCCGTCGTTTCAGCAGGATTTCTACAATACTGTAGTAGCACCCATCCAGGCAACGTACCTCCAGTTCCCAGATTCGCGCACTGCGGTATGCTAGTGAAATATATACAAGCATTGCATAGAATATTCATTGTAGTTTACGGAGTATATATTTTCTTTTCTATTCAGTTAAAATTAGAAAACAAGTCCATATGTATAAAAGACATTTTTAACATATGCCTATAATTTAGTACCTCAAATTTATCAAATCAAAAGGATTCTTTTATTTGACAATTATGTTTCTCTCAAAGATGAAGTGCAATCTACATCCAAGATACTCCTATACTTTGTGCTTATTAATCATTTGTACATTTCGACTCTGTATTTTGTGATGAGTAAGCTGGCCAAACATAATGTTATCTTACTTGGAAACCTTTGAAATCAAATGATCCAGGATCGGTATCGTCGTCCTTGATCTTTGAACAGATACAGTAATTCAAATTGCAGGCATAGAGTAATAGATTAATCATACACAGAAAGAAAAAATTGACCAAAAAAAATCTGCTGTGTTGTGTACAGCTGCAGTTATCAACTTAGGAAACAGAATAAAACTATGGTTGTGTCACAAGAACTATTCAAAGCAAACCAACTTCTTTCATAAAAAATCATCTTTCCTTGTAGAATTCTTTTCATCCTTGAGTCTGTTTCACTTTTCCCAAACAGTGACACCAGCATAACCCGCCTGCTCCTCGACAAGATAAAAGTCATAGTCTGCAACCCATCGTGCCTGCGGATCACCCCTGAGCGGCTGGAACTTAGCCACCAGAGGATCCTTGACGGCGAAGACAGAATCCACGGCGGTGTTGCCACGCGCATCAAACAGTTGCGTCACCAGCGGGCGGTACCCTGGCGCCGAGACAATGAAATGGACGTGGGCGGGTCGGAATGGCGTCCGGTCCAGCAGGTCCAGCAAGCGGCCAGTGGGTCCATTGGTGGAGACGGCATACGCCGCAGGCCGCAGCGCGTAAAACGAGAAGCGGCCCGAGTTGGTGGTAGTAGTCACACGGCCGCGTAGGTTCATTTCAGGCTGGTCCGGGTCCTCGTGATCATAAAGGCCATTGGGCGCGGCTTGCCAGACGTCGAGGATGGCGGTAGTGCCAGCGATGGGCATCCCGGTGTTGGCAGAGCGAATGAGACCGCGGAGCAGGCACGTATCAGATTCTTCAGTCTCCAACAAAGCCCGGCGTACGATTGAGCCACCGCTGGCCACGAGAGGCGCGCCGGGACGGTAGAACGGCCCGAGGATGCATGAGGGAGTCGGGGCATATTGAAAGAAATTTCTGCCGGTTGGCGCGGTAGCCAGACTGTCCAGTAGGGATTCGATGCCAAGGATATCGCACAACAAAAGGATTTCACTCTCCGAGTTATCGGACGCCCAAACACACTCGTTGATCTACATATATACATATTAGTGGATATTCTCACTTGTACCGTACATATCAAAAAGGGAAAGGAACAGACAAACTCCACTCCGGCCGTCCACTCCGCCATACTGACTCCGGTCTCGCGCGCAAAAGCGTGCAAGTGGCGGACGAGGCTCGGCAGGATAGCAGCCAGACGAGGATGGGCATGGGGCCCTGTGGCCGCGACGACCATGTCGGTGAGAGATGCAGATGCAGACATCATGTCAGAGTAAACAATGTATGTGTTGAAAAGGAGGAAGAGGCTCTGGTTGAGAAAAGAGATGAAACTCGGTTTGAAAAAAAGGGAGAGGCCGCAAAAATATATGCCTGGATAACACATCACGTTCAACAACCTCTCTGGCCACAATGATCCTGCCCGGTCGGACATGATCCTCAACAACCACAAGGATTCTTACCGGCCCGAGATGATCCTCCGTGGCCATTTCGATTGACAATAACAAGAAACTCGAGCTATCTGCTGCTGTGTAATCGCATTCACCCGGAGGGTGGGGGTGAGGAAACATGGCTGGGCCACGTCTCTGTTCTGTGGCTCTTGTCTCCTCTCGTACCCCGAGGTAGAAGACCAGTTAGCAAAAGAGATTTACTCGACATAGCACAAGCAAAAACCCCAACTCCATTTCTATGGCCAATATCTACACTCACTGCATGCTACACTACATTCTAAAATTCAAACAACACCATCCAGCATCCATGACTACTATGCAAAAAGATCGTGTGACAAAAGGATAAGCGAATAGAAGGACGGTCCACTACCAAGTAGGTGGTCCAAACGTTTGACCTGGTTCCACAATCCTCTGTATGGCCGTGTCTTTGTAATCCATGGTGGAGGTGACAACGTTGTTGCCCCACCAGGAAGGAGGATCGATATCGTTGAGGGTAAAAGCAAAGAAGATAGCCATGGTGCTCAGGGCAAGGCCGAGGTCGAGCGCGGACGATGTCAAAAAGTTCAACCGGCTCCACCAGCTAAAGTAACGCTTGCGCACCCAGTACTGGAAGACGAATCCCACAATGCCCCAGCTGAGGTAGTTGAGCGGTGTGGCTGGTGGAATGGCGCCGGCTCCTCCAAAGATGACAGGTGCCATGAGGAATTTGGCAGGCGACCGAGGCCAGCGGCGCGCTGCGTAGTAGATCATGATAGGCACGACAGCGCCAAGGACGAAAAAGAAGAAGAGACCTGCATAAATTTGGCCAGGCGAAAAGATCCGGGCCGGGCCCAGCAGGCCCCAGATGACTGAGGCCGAGAAGAAGACGCGGCCACCCGGACAGCTAAAGTGTTCGGCCTGTTCTCGCTCGCAGACGTGCTCAATGTTGTGGAGGGCGAAATTGAGCACGGCAACTTGGATGAAACAAGCAAAGGTAGTGGCGACAACCTGGGCCATGAACATGGTACGCGGTGGGATTTTCATGTAATGACCTGATTGGTTAATAAGCATGTCGGCAAAAGAAAGCATAAAGGGACGTAGCAGGGCAGGATCTCACCGAATTTGAGGTCGCCGACAAAGGTTAGGGCCTGCGACATTGTGATGTAACCGTAGGTCTTGAAGAGCATAAGGGCCAGGGGACGTCCAGGCTGGATGTAGCCAAATATAAACTCTGTCAATACGTTCAGACCGATTTGATTGTTCGTGACGGCCTGGATGATGCCAATGGGCAGTGCAAAGCCAAAGGATATGAAGACGGCAAGCAAAAAGGCCCACCACGTCAAGTTCGTGGGATAAGCCAGGATGGTGATGAAACCAAGAGCCAGGACCAAAACAAACAGCGACAAATACCACCAGTTGGGGGCCTCCTTGTAACGTTGCATGAGACGCATGTGAATGTCAGGCTTTTCGTGGGTGCTGTTCTGGTACTGCCGCCAGATGGTGGCGCTATGGTGTAGGTAGGTGTAGACGACAAGCGAGGCGATGGCAGCAAAGGACAGGCCGTACGAGATGGCGAAAGTCGTGCTGAGGAACAGTGGCGAGTAGGCCTTGTAAGCAGCCTCGTCGAGCGTAAACTGCGGCGTCAGCACGCGCGAGACATTGTAGTGGCTGCCCGTGTTGTCGTAGGTGGACGAGTCGTTCATGGGCAGAAAGGTCGAGAACCACGTGTTGGTGTAATGCAACACACCGGCACCAAAAATGTAAAAGATAACGACACCAATCAACGTGTTGGCAATGGCATGCCAGGGTGGAATAAGCGGCGAGCCAATGTAGCCGGCGACCTGGGCCCAGTCAAGGGTCAGGGGCAGTATGGACAGGCCCGTGGTGCCGCCAAAGAGCTGGTTGACAATCACGTTGTCGGGCGCAAGAAAGGTCGGAATGGCCAGGACGCTGAGGAACTGAGCAAAGAAGCCTGGGATGAAATAGTACAGGAAAGCGGCTATTGTTGCATAAGTAAACCAGCGGTACCGTGGCATGCTGCCACCGAGTATGGTCGGGTCCGGCTTGGGCGGCTGCTCGTACATGGCGTTCATGAGAGTGACAGCCACGAGGTTGCCAGGCCAGATCATGGAAGCAGGGTAGACTGGGGAAGTCAGTTACAAGAACAAGAGAAGAGAGACAAGGGACGAGAGACGACAGCACGTACCCAAGAACTTGCGCAGCATGCCGGCGATGCCATAACCCAACGACTGCGTCGACACCACCAGCAGCATCTGGAAGACGAGTCCAAAGTCCTGCTTGTAAAACACAATCTGAGCCAGAATAATGTCGGTCGCATACGCCACCGAGAAAGACACGCCGGCCATGACCACAATGATGGAGTGCTCCTTGATGTTGAAGGGCCCCGGGTTCAGCGTCCACTCCAGCCCCAGCGTGCGGAAGCGCCGTCGTGGCATGAAGCTCGCCCAGGCATGTCCCAATGGCCAGGCAATGATCTGCGCCACGAGCGTACCGATGCTGATGGATGGCGCCCGCAGTGAGAAGATGGTGTTCATGGACGCGCCCAGCACCACCAGCGACAGGCCAATCACCCATGCACGCACCGTGTTGCACGGCACGTCCTCGTCGTAGTTGCGCACGGCGGCCCGCACCTCGGGGTATGGCGAGTCGTCGTCGTCGGCATCGGCGTCGGCGCCGTCGCCGTCGACGCCGATATCGGAGCTTCCGGCATGGCCCCGCTGCCGCGTTTTCTTGCGCCGGTTGCTGCGCAGCGTCGTCTTGTCGTCGATAGAGTCACGCTCGAGATCCTCCTCGTCCTCGTCATACTCTTCGGGTAGGTTTGGGTCCAGCAGGAGCTCGTGCTCTGAGCCTCTGTCGTCTTCGTCCGCCTGGAACGAATGGTGCAGCGCATCGCGGGCCCTGCTGGCCGCAGACTCTTCCCACCCGGAGGACCGGGATTTCCGGGCATCGTCGCCAGAATCCCACGCGGCAGGCTCCTCTTCCTTCTCTTCGGGAGAAGAAGAAGACGAGCTGCTTGGCGTTCCCAGGTCGTGAAGTGCCAATGCCCCCCGACCCTTTGTGGGCTTCATCTCCATGTCACTCATGGTCAAGTCTCCTCCAGAACACGTCTATGAGGATCCCAGGCGCATGAGAAGCGCCAATGCCGTCGAGGGGAGCTCACGTTCCCAAAAAATGGCTGTCGCAAACGCCTTCGTGTGATCTACTGATGGATAAGATACCATGTAGCGTGCAGACAGGGGTAGCGGGAAAGGATCAGAGGGGAAAAGAGGCGCAAACAGAGCCGGACTGTTTGCTAAACGATGCCAAATATGAACTTTCTTGCGTCCTTTTTTTTCTGGAGCTGATTCTGAAACACAGAACGTGCCGGGGGTCCCGGGTCTGTGGAATAGCTGCCGTTTCCTGTCTTCTCCAGGGGTGTCAAAGTCCAGCGCAGTGGAAAAACTCCAGTAGCCAAGCACCAGTATGGCCCTGGATAGCTCAACTGAAAGCACAGAGCAGAAATAGGAGCAGACTCGGAGCTCAAATGAAATATTTTGGTGGCTTGTCGAGGCTGAGGTAATGCACCAACTGCTTCAGGGGAGATGCAACAGGCTCACCACAGACAGGAGAACAGAGACAAAGGAATCCCAGGAGGCGACAGGTACGTGGCGCTTCAGACGGTGAGAACGCGTCAAGCTGTCCGTTCCAGGTATTGAATAGAACCCCTTCCGTCGCCTCTCAGGAGGTCTGTTGGAGCTTGGTGGCGCTTGCCGCTAGCCCAAAATTAGTTTAGTGTCCAAGCTTACGGTACTCCGTAGTTTCCACTGGGTTGGGTTACGGAGAAACCTCGTAAGGAAGAAGCATGAGACTGCCAAGGTTAAAAAGTCACGTGCATTAACCAAGCTTCAATGCCTGTATCACGTGATCTGTGTCAGCTTACAGGCACGCGCTGCGATCCACGGGCTCGGCCGTGTTAAAATGCCAGTTCTTTTCGGTAAAGCAGCACTGGACTGAACAGATGGCACTCTAAATTATTTGTTTCTCACCGATGATGCTGTTTCCTGTGCACCAATAATGATCTGTTATGTGATGACTAATCGTTTCGTCTGGTATGCTGCAGCCCTTTGAAACCCACATTTATCTTCTATCGTTCGCGACGGGACGGCCCTCTTTGTCTCTCTTTTTCTCTGCTCTCCATCGTCCACCAGCCATGGCCAAGAAGAGCAGCAGCAGCACACGCGACGCCCAGGCGGCGGCTGTTGCCAAGGCCGCGCCCACCATGCCAGAGCCACTACCGGCCGCCTCCCTCGAGTCCCTCGACGTCGCCCTGCGCATGCTCGCCGGCTTTCAGCATCGCCACAAGAACCAACATCGCCTGTCGACCTACTGGTGGTCACCCTTCCAGCAGCTGCGGCGACACGCGGCCAAGCTGCGCACGGAGCTACAGCCCTCGACGAAGACTCGCAAGAGCCACAAGAGCCACAAGAGCCAAAAAGGCGACGAG
Source organism: Dryadomyces quercus-mongolicae (assembly GCA_002215975.1). Classification (NCBI taxonomy): domain Eukaryota; kingdom Fungi; phylum Ascomycota; class Sordariomycetes; order Ophiostomatales; family Ophiostomataceae; genus Dryadomyces; species Dryadomyces quercus-mongolicae. Next base: position 551,891 of record NIPS01000005.1, read on the forward strand.
GAAGAGGCCGCGGTGGCGCGTGCCCGCTGGATGTTGGCGCACGACGTGCCCAAGGCCTATCTGTATGTTGTCTTCTTCTGTTCTTCTTCTGTCCTCCTGTTCTCACTTGCTGACTGTGCAGAGCTTTTTCTCGACTAGTCGTGGACAAGCAGTTTGCTCAGTTGGGCGTGCTGCTGCTTGGGATCCTGGCCCAGATCCGGGCGGTGCTCGTACAGGTGATTGGACCCGACGAAGTGGACGAGCCGGCAACGGTCGACGAGGACGACACAACAGACAAGATGATGCATGGGGAGGAAGTGCAGCCAAGCATAGAACGCGCCGGCTTGGACAGCGAGAACGACTGGGGCGAGGCTGTGGCCAGAGAGGCAGAGATCCCGGACAGTCCTACACCAATACAGGAAAAGCCGACACAGACAGAACAGAAGCCTGAGAAAGACAAGGAAAAGGCAGAAAATACGGAAAAGAAGGAGAGAAAGGAAGGGAAAGACAAGGTCAAAAAGGACAGGGATAAGAAGGACAGAAAGGAAAAGGACAAGAAAGACAAAAAGAACAAGAAGCGGAAACGCGGAGACGAGTTTGACGACTTGTTCAATGGCCTTCTCTAGTGGACAGGTCTTGTGTTTACTACATTTATGATACCCCCCTTACACTGCTGGTAGTTGATAACCTTTTGGACTATCAGAAAAGACGTAACCTATTCTTATTTTACAGGAACAAGAGCACGCGAAATTCCGTCCCGGATCTGGTTTCTTCCCTTGTCCCCCATCTCATCCTGCTGTAAGGTGTCAAGGAAACGAAACAGGGGGAGCAAAAACAGGAACAACCAGAAACAATAACAAAGAGACAAAGAGAGGTGAAAAAAAACACAATTGTTTTTTTGGGTGCTCTTGCTTTTTGCGTTTCTCCCAAACGCCACACCTCTTCCTGCCCCCCTGTCTCTCTCTCTCTCTGACAGGTCTGTGTGATATCGGACCCGTGTGGTACAACAAAGAATCAACGCATTAGAGGGGGAGGAGGGCGATACACGTGCACAAGCAAAAAAAGAGAAAAAAAAGAAAACCAAAAAACCCCTTAGCCACAGAACATAGACGTCCTCTCACAAACAAAAGAGCGTTTCGTCAAGACATTGTCATCGGCGAACTCTAGTTCCCGTGATAGCGGCTGTAGGACCAGATGCGCGCCCGCATGTCTCCCGAGCCCGTGGCGAAGAAGCTGCCCGCCGGACTAGGCGCCACAGAAATGACAGAGTTCTTGTGGCCCTGCAGCATAAGCTGCGTGTTGCCGGTACGCGGGTCCCAGAACTGCACACCGCGGTCCTTGGAGCCCGACATCACCCAGTTGGCATCAGGCGTCAGCGCCACCGAGAGAACAAAGTCCTAAAGATTTGTTAGTAAAAGGATTCAAAGGTCACACATAAAATCAAAAACTTACTCTGTGGCCTTCAAAGGTCTTCACACAGCGGCCGCCCTTGGGGCCCTGGTTCGGGATGCCGCGCGGTGCCGCAAGCTCCCACATCTTGATCGTCTTGTCCAAGCTGCCACTGACGAGGTCCTTGCCGTTTGGAGAAAACGCGACACTATACACGCTGTCCTTGTGGCCATCTGGTCCCTCCAGCCGCTCCACCAAGTAGCCGTGCTGGATATCCCAGACCCGCACGCTCTTGTCCAGCGAACCGGCTGCGACGTACTTCGTATCCGGAGAGATGGCAACAGTCGTTACGCCGTCCTCGATAGTGAGCGTAAGCATGCTCTGGCCATTCTCAATGTCCCACAGGCGCACAGTCCGGTCGCCACTGCCCGATGCAATCGTCCGGCCGTCGCGAGCAAAGTCAAGCGAGTAAATGTCCTGCTCGTGTCCGGCAAATGTGTTCCGGATGGTGCGAGACTGGATGTCCCACACGCGAATCAGCTTGTCCTCTGCGCCCGTCGCCAGGTACTTGCCATCGGGGCTGAAGCACACGCTCCGGATGTAGAGATCGCCCGAGATGTCGACAGAGTCGTCCTGGAGAACGCACAGCTTGTCGCCCGTCTGCACATCGTAGATCTGGGCAGAGCGGTTGCAGCCAGTAGCCACGTACTTGCCGTCGGCGCTGAAGCGGACGCAGCACACGACACTCTCGTGCTGCAGGGTATGAACCAGATCCACATCAAGCACACGTGGCACATGCTGGTTGAAGATGACAAACCAGTCATCGCGCGTCTTCTTGAAGTGCGCAGGCAGGCGCTCGAGGTCCAATTCGCCGAGCGAGTTGTTTCCGTGGTTCGTCGGCGCCATCTGCATACGCGCATGGTCGGGCGTGGGGTGCGAAACCTGTGGAGACTGGCCCGGACCAGGGTAGGCAACCGACGTGTTGATCTGGGGAGTAGCCGGGCCACCGGCAGGCGGTCTGCCAATAGGACGCTTAACTGGGCCAGGTGAGGCTGTCGTCGGGGGAGGCTGTGACGGGAAGCCGCCAGGTGCCGGCTGGCCGTATTGCTGCTGACCAAAGGGCTGCGACGGTGGTGGCGGTGGCGGAGGAGGGCCCTGCAGGCCCGGAGGCGGCTGCTGCAGCTGGTGTTGGGGGGGTTGCTGGTCCTGCGGAGGCGGAGGCGGCGGTGCGAGGCCCGACTGGCCACCCTGGCCCGCCATGATGGCGGCGAACACGTTATTGCCCATTCCCAGGTTTGGCGGCTGCGGCGGACCGCCATGCTGTGGAGGACCCGGCATGGGGCCCTGGGGACCAGCACCGCGCTCTCCAAGCTGACGACGAAGGAGAGCAATTTCGTCCTCGTACCTAAGGGGGGGTAAAGGTTAGCCGGAACATGTCTAAAGCCCAGGGCACAGCACCATCCAGGGAATCTCTTACTTCTGCTTCAGCGTAATGTGTGTCTGCTCCATAGCGTAGACCTTTTCGCGGATGAGCTGCATCTCGTTGACCTGTGCTTGGACTGCAGTTCATTAGCTTGAGCTGCTTGTCTGTTTGGGAAGGAGGAATGGTAAAGATAGCAGCATCCGCGGTCTCGAGTCTGACGCGATGAGGACTTACTCTGATGCTCGTAGTTCTCGCTGGCGCGCATTTGGGACTCAAACTCGGAGCGAATCTGGTCGAGCAGCTCCGAAAGACGACCGCCGCCATTGCTGGGAGGGACAGCGCCCATGCCGCGATGGCCACCGTACATCGACATGATGAATAGGGCAGACAGGAAATTGGAGGCGCTGCCCGAGGATAGAAAGAAAAGATTTCTGTTGAAATTGCGCAGATCAAAAGCGGAAGAAAGTGGCGAAGATCACGAGACGGGCGAAGGGGGCAAGATCAGTCAGACACGCTGCTAATCGAGCTATTCGACACGATAAAAAACTCTGTTCGCAAGATCGTCGACGCGTCGTCGGCCAAGCATAGACTGGCAGGTAGGACGACGGGGGGGGAAGGGGGTCGAGTTCGAAGATACTCGAGGTCGACGCCAACGCGGGCGCTAAAGGGATCGCGAAAAAAAAAAGAGAGAATGAAAGAAGAGGAGAAGGAGAGCGGCGGAAGGGAAGAGAGAAAAGGAGAGGAGAGGACGGGGTCCAAGGCGGCGATGATGGGATGCGATGATGGTTGACGATGTTGATGGAAGGATTGCGTGGAGGATGTTGGAGATGGAGAGAAGCGAAAGTGAAAAAAGAGTTTGGAAAGGAAGAAGGTTTGGCGAGAAAAAAAATCCCTAGTTGTCGGATGGTCTTGTTTGGGAAGGAAGAGACACAGAACAGGCAGCCGACTAGGGGGGGTGGGCGGAAGGGAGGAAAGGCAATAGCTGTCGTGTCTCTGAAAGGGAGGGGGAGGAATTAAGAGGTCGGGGCCTGGGCAGTCACAAAGTAGGTTTGGCCCTTTTGGGTTAGTGTGTTTCGATTTTATCGATTTTTTGGGCTGTCTGTGCAGGACAGAGCAAGGGCAGATCCAGTCAAGCAGGGTCGCGGTTGGCTGGCCGGTGGGTCTGTGGGCTTGTGCGGACGTGCAGCGTTTCTTCTCGGGCAATACTACGTACGGGGGCACGGAGTACTCGTGGCTGCGCTGCGTTTTACTGGCACACGGCCACGGTGACCAGCAAATTTGTTTTTTTGTTTTTTTGTTGTGTTTTGTATTTTGTATTTTTGTATTTTTGTATTTTTTTTAATCCCCCCCCGGTAGGATTTTATCGATTTTATAGTCTAGCGCCATCCGTTTTCTCCTGTCTTTCTTTTCCAACCTAAGTGGGGGCCGTGCATTCAGGCCGTACTCCGTACTCCGTAGTAGTGTAGGGGGGCACGGAGCCTAGCAGGATGGAGCGCTGAGTGGGAAGAGCCCGCTAAGAAAACGCTACGGAAAGATGGCGTACAGGTTGCCCTGGTAAGGGGGCCTACGCCCGTGGTGTAGTCTGTGTCACGGCCAAGCTGGCCACTTGAGCACGACGTACAGGGTATTTCGTATTATCTGACGGGTATTTTCTATTTCTCGTACGCCGTACGCCGTCGTCGGGGGCGAGACTTACCGTGTTTTCTCGTAAGCCGCATTTGTCACGGCCTAGATGACGAGCTTTAGAATGCAACATCGCTGCAGTCCGGCCTGCATCTGCATCCAGGCTGCTTACTCCTACGCGCGGGTTACAGAGTATTAATTCATCTTCGTCCTGCAACAGACGCCACAACGATGCGCGTGGAGTGGAACAACGACCATCTGGGCCATTTCGCGTGGCGCGGATGGCCGGGCCCATAGAAATGCGGGTCTTATCCAGGGCCGCCAGAGGCTGATTGATAATATTATTAATAGGACAGCAGCCATCATTCAGGAATGCATGGTCCTCGTACGAGTCTTGGACCAAATACGGAGATGAGTACAGACATGGGAAAGCCAAATGTCAACTACAACGACGAAATTCATGTCTGCAGATTTTACGGAAAGAAAGTAAAAGAAAAGACTGACAGAAAGGAAGAGGAATAAGTATACATGAATTGCTGACAGAAACATTGTCAGCACGGCTTCTCAACAAAAAACGGTTCTCTAATAGGCCAGCTGCACATTTTATGCACATGTTTGCGCCTCACTCCCACCCAGCCACAACTGATGTCAAGCTTAGTCACACAGAGCCGCACATGTAGCTCCATCACGTGGTGCTGTCCACAGCGAGACATCAGCCTTACCGCTCTTTCTGCGAACGGAGACGCGTGGGGCAAATTAAGGCGCATTCGAATACGAGCGCTCCATACACTGTACATGAAGCGAATGCACAAGCGTTCTTTTCTTCACTCTGCGTATGGAGCACAAGAGACCATCAACATCACGCCGTGCGTAACATCGAGTACGTAATGTCCTTAAAATCAACAACCACGGTGACCAGCCAGTCAGAAAAAGGCAAGAGTAGTAATTATTCGTTGAAACGACCTCGTAACTGCTGATGAAACCTCGTAAATCCATGCAACCACTAAATCTCATCACATGCCAAGGGTCTCTCAGTACCGAGCTGGTTCTAGAACTGCCTTTGTAAATGGTCCTCCGTATGGCCGAGTATTAAACGTGTCTGACGACGTGAGGGTAACGACCCTTGGCATCCTCGGCACGTCGCAGAGGTGATGCGTAGGTAGGGCTGGCCTTTTGGCCACCACGAGGAACGTACACGCGGGCACGGCGACGGTTGGGCCCAGGCCGATTTCTGTTCGTAGGGGGGTTGGCGTTGTTGACCGTGTTGGCATTGACTGTGTTGGCATTGGCCGTGTTGACGTTGGCCGTATTGACATTGGCCGTGTTGGCATTGGCCGTGTTGGCATTGGCCGTGTTGGCATTGTTAACCGTGTTCACATTGCCGGCACCGTTCGCAGCAGTGTTCGCAGCAGCATTGACGACTCGATTGTTGGCATTATTGGCATTGACGTTATTCGCATTATTCGCATTAGCATTGACGTTGGCGTTGGCACCTCCAGTCTGAGCACCTGCACCTGCACCGCCAGGACCTCGAGGCGTACGGGCCTCAAAGGTATTGTGAGCAGAATGCGGAACATAAAGCGGAAGATCAGTCCTTTCGGTTAGAGGTCGACCACCAGGGAACTTCGGTTTGCGAGCCTCGAGAGCCGTGTTCTTGCGCGTCGGGGCTCCCCAGGCTGAGCCAGCCAAGCCCATGATCAAGACAGCATGACGAGTCGAAAGAGCCGAGTGGCCAACGGCAGGCTGATAGCATGACACGGCGGACGAGGCGGCCAGAGTGCCAACGACCAGCTGAACAAAAGTTGGGGCATGCATCTTTGGACTGAGCGTGGCTGGGAAAGGTTTATGCGTTAGATTATGATTTTGAAATTGTCGAAACAAATTCCAGTCAAAAAATAAATGTAGAATAAAAGCGTTGCTGGCCTGCAGCTTGAAGACTGCAACGCAGCAAAAGGAATTGTTACAAGATTAAGTATGAAAGAAGAAAAAAGAAAAAAGAAGAATGGAAGGATTTCAAAAAGGTGGGTTAATGAAGAAAAGGAGCCCAAACAGCCTCAAGGCAGTTGAAACTTGATCAAGCATATATATATATATTCCAACTTAGTACAGGAGTGGCTGCACAGACATCACGGAAGCGAGCTCAAACCGAAACTTCCACTGGGCGGGTCTGGAAACGTTCGTCAACCACACCAAGCGCCAAGATGTGGGAGAGGGTGAGAATGGGCGCGAATGATTGGGGGCAGGCATTGGAACAGACAAGATATGTCTCACAACGAAGATCGGCAGCTGCCGCAATAGCCTTTACGCTTTGTTCTACGGAATACCTTTGCACCTTATTTTTACTGCCGTATTATCCATTGGGGTATGTATTGTCTGGGGTACCATAGAACGAAACAGGGACTAGGACGACTCCAAAAGCAAAAAAAAAAAAAAAAAAAAAAAAAAAAAAAAAAAAAAAAAGCAGCAAACACGGGGCAAGCTGAAACTGACACTGCCAAGTAATTCCCTTGGTATTATGAAAGGGGCAATATTCTCTCTGCCCTTTTGATACTGCCCGTCCCACTGAGAGCCTCTTGATATCGCCAATGTTGATTTATTTATCCAGTTTTTTATTGTCCATGGACAAGGATATCTCGCTTGTATGGTTCCAGCCCTCGGCACAGAGTAATGCAAGTTTATGCCTATTTATATGTCCACAGCGAATAAGCCATCCCCCCGTAAGAGGAATAGGGGTTGGCCTATGGTATTAGGCACCTGTCAAAAAGTAGACAAAAACACGGAGTAGGGAGTACGGAGTAGAAGAAAAAAAGCACTAATAAGTACTCCATGCTTCACACGTGTACTCCGTACGGAGTATGAAAGATCAGAAAACTGAGACGATTAACTTGCATAAACTTGGCATGGTAGGCAGAAAATGGCGTTGTCAGATAAGCATCTGGATGGAATGCCATTTGTTGACGAAGCTGTTCCAATGACGCTAGTCTACTTTTGTGGCTGCAGGTGAAACGGCGCTAATTGCAGTTCGCACGGACGCTACGGAGTGGTTTCTGACTAAGCAAAAATGAGTTAAGCTTGTAAGATATGCATTCCCATCCATTCCTGAGAAACAAGGCACCCACAGACATTTTGGTCATGTGACCTAGACATGGGATGCCCCAGACGAACCATGGATGCATCGTATCAGGAGTTCTTGCGAACGGGACCCCCCCCCGCACTGGCGGACGCCACAGGCGGCGCCTGCATTATCCGCACCAGCCCCATTGGCATCCGAAACGTCTGCCGGGCTTTTACTCCGTATGAAACAGCACAGTTATCAAGATGCAACAACATCGTCGCACGGAGGCTTTGAGAGGAGGGGGGGGGGAGAGGGGGACGGAATGAACGGCCCCACGAAGACGAGTTCGTCAGCCCGCGGGGACGGATGTCTTTCTCTCCATTGGTGGCCTTCTTGTGCACGGAGAGTTCCGTGTTATGTGTGCCGTAGACGTCCCATCTGGGCTGAGCCTCGCCGTATTCCATATTGTGAAAACAAACAAGTGGTTCTGACTTCAGATGACCATCTTTGTTTTTTGCCTCCGAGCTCTTTTCCAGCTTCTCCAGATCGACGACGGCTCATCTCTGTCCTCTTCCCCTATTTCCATTCCCTCGAAGCCCACTGGCTCTTTTGTTCTGTGTTCGGCCTTTTTGAGGGGACCTCTCGCCCTGTTCTCCTTCCCCTTCGAGGCTAGCACTCGCGCGGCGCTTCGAGAGCTCTTTTTTATCGTATGTTTGCTCTCGCGAGCGTACCTGGCCAGCTCGGCCATGTCTTCAGCCATTGCGGCCGCAACAGCCCCGTATGAGGGCAGATAGGTCGCCAATTGCTGCTGCCTGTTGCGGGAGGTCCACCCGAAACATGGACCGAGGTTGGCACGACCTTTTTTGGCGACGTACGAGCAGGACTCGTTTCGTTTGGCAGGTGAAAAACCGTTGAATAGAGACACGCCACTTCACGATAATGAACGGAAAACACCGTCGAGGGCCAATGGCCGCGTGGAAATTACAACGAGAACAGCCGGCAATGATGATCGTAGAGGCCAAGCTAGACTGTCTTGGGCCGCCATATCCTTCGCATCCAGTGTTTTATTCATGGGGGGAGGCAATCATCCTGGGATGGCCACATTTTCTGCGGTGGATGCATTGGCAGCTATACTGGGGCCCGTTGAAGGTGACGTATTGGGCGACGCGGAGAAGGAGAAAAATTGATGGGGAGGGGGGGAGGAGTTTCCGTGCCAGGCAAATACGAGTACGAGTACGAGAAGGTGTTAGCGGCTGAGCGACCGGCAATTTCTGCTTCCGGAGCTAGCCGCAAACCCAGGCCACTTTGGAGACGAGGACAGACAAATCAGTTTTGGCAGAGATGACGAGGTGCTTCTTATTCAGCTTCCGACAGCTCCGAGTGCGGAGAGGCTGGGCTGCCATGGAAAGATGTGCTATGGAATAGCCATGGATAGCCATGGACAATCGTCGACTTGCGTGAGCATGCTGGGCAGGAAAGCTGTAGTTGGTGGTTGAGACGGGACGTATGCTTCTATGCGTATAGGCCTTGAAATTATCCACTCCGTGCGACTCGTACTACTCGTCGGGCACGGTCCACCGCAACGGCCGCGTTCCGCAAAACACGCCATTCTCAGTGTGCTTCCCTTGCTCGGGACCTCCAGGATCCGGCTGGTGGTGCAGCGAATAAACGCTGCCTGTTGGGACGAGTGCCGGCTGGCAGCGCGGCGCTCTTGCCGGCCCACGACAGCAGAAAACAGCTGAGGAAGCGAGAAGGGTCATCCGATTCTACTGGAAATCGCCGCGGCGTTTCCGCTCTCCATGGCAGCCATTACAGTGGGCTGGCTGCGCTGGCCCGCTACATATATATATACTCGCACAACGCGAGCAATTGGTTGCCCCAACACGATCTATCTGTACGGAAGTAGCTGGCCTAGTCTTGACGCGGGACCTTTTTTTTTTTGTTGCCATTTTTTGCTCTTCTCTCTCCACCGGTGCTCATTTTCACCAGACTCTTTCGGGACGTCGTGCTGTTGTTGCGTGTGTTCTGTGTTCTGTGTTCTGTTGTATGTTTTATTCTTTGCCTGATCTTGGATCTTGTCCCAATTCCTGCCTCCCCCCCCCATGCACCAGGCCGTTTCGGTACCCTATCCCCACTGTCCGTTGGATCTAACCCCCCTGAAGGCCAATTCCCTACAGATGTGCCAAGCTCCATCACCGCGGGTTATTGGTTAAGTCCGAAGACGATATTAGTCGCAACACGAAAAAATACAGAGGGAAGGACAGCAAAACGGAAATTTCCCTCTACCTCCTCCACACGCTTCAGCTCTCCTCCGCCTTTCGGCGCCGACATTCCTTGCCTTATTTACGAGTGCTTCTCCTTTTCTTCGTCCTCGTTTCCTCATCCGCTCTCCTCTTCTTCTTCTCTTCTTTCTCGTCGCTTTCCCCTCGGCCCCGCGTCTCAATTCCTCTTTTTGAACGGTCGAGCGCATCCGTTTCCACCCCCCCTTTCTTCTGATTTTACTTTTTTTTCCCCTGCCAATTCACCTCCACACACCCGCGATCATGGATATCGCTCTCGAGATCGTCGATACGTATCTATTCGACCACATGTATGCCGCCCTTCTACCGGCACACTCGGCATACGACCTGCACAACATCGACATTGGTGGCAACGCAACAAGCCTTTCGTCCTGGACGTATAAGCCGGCTTCCTTTCTTTTTACCCTGACGCCCTCGCCGGCCGCCTATGCGAGCTCCTGGCCTCGTGACAATGTCTTCCGGCAGTTCATCTCCTTGTTCCTGATCACCTGGTAAGTCCCGCACCGTCCATTGACTTAAAAAGAACCCATTGGGCAATGGCTAACCAAATATTTTCCAGGCTCTTCGGGTTGTTCACCTACTTCCTCTTTTCCACTCTCTCCTACCTCTTCATCTTCGACAAGAAGACACAGGAGCACCCCAAGTACCTGAAGAATCAGGTATGGCTTGAGATCAAGCAGGCCACCGGCGCCATGCCCATCATGGCCATCCTCACGGCACCCTTCTTCCTCTACGAGGTCCTCGGCCACGGCTACCTCTACGAGCGCTCCGAAGATGGCCCGGGCCGCTGGTACGACATTGCTCAGATGCCCTTCTTCATCTTCTTTACCGACTGCTTCGTCTACATGATCCACCGCGGTCTGCACCATCCCCTCATCTACAAGCGCCTGCACAAGCCACACCACAAGTGGATCATGCCCACGCCCTACGCCTCCTATGCCTTCCACCCCGTTGATGGCTGGATGCAGAGCCTGCCGTACCACGTCTTCCCCATGATCCTGCCCCTGCAGAAGTGGGCGTACCTCGCTCTCTTCATCTTCATCAATTTCTGGACCATTATGATTCACGACGGCGAGTACGTCTCCAACAACCCGGTCATCAACGGTGCCGCTTGCCACAGTCTCCACCACTACGCCTTCAACTACAACTACGGCCAGTACTTCACCCTCTGGGACCGCATCGGTGGCAGCTACCGCTGCCCGGAGGAGGCTCTCTTCAACAAGTCGACCAAGATGAGCAAGGAGACCTGGAAGAAGCAGGTGGCCGTTATGGAAGAGATCGTCAAGGAGGTCGAGGGCGAGGACGACCGTGTCTACGACCCTGTCGACCTCCCAGAATCCAAGAAGAGCCGTTAGAGACATCCCCCTTCGTCGCAAGCGGCTCGAGGATGCTCTTCTTTGCCTTCGGACCAACTCATGTGGCGATTGAAAAAAAGGTGGTGATCTTGCTTTTTTTATTTGGCGCTTCCTTCAGAAGCCAATTTTCTGTCTTGTCGTTTGCTTTCTTTTTTCCTTTCATGCTGAAAAAGGGCGAGCGCAATGCTGCCCGAAAGAGTCACGAAATTTTTGTTCCGAGTCGCGAACCAGAATGTTCTGTACATACAGCCCACTGCCATGCCCAACCCTCCCACTACAACTTTTAATACTTTTGTTATTTTCACCCTGGGGAGTTGGCGTTTGACTGGACCCGGAGGTTTGGCAGAATACAACAATATAATGGCGAAAGATGTCACCACGTGCTGGCAGCGGGGATCCTTGTGGACAAGGGATACCTGCTGTGACAATGGAGAAGGGCATACCCCGTATTCCTGTAGACAATGCGGCCTTTTTCTTATTTAGACGATCTATATAATACAGTCCAATTAGTGCACATTGGCGTTCAGGTTACATGCGTGCATGCCGTGATGTACTGTGTACGTACTCCAATGCCAAGGTACTCTGTACGTCATCCTCTTATGAGATGGAAGCGCTAGGCCGTGCTCATATTACCGACTGTGTAACAATAATAAAATACATGAATGAGATGGAAAAGGGGGGAAAGGGGGTGGCAAACAGCCATAGCCTTCTCGCTGCTGGTCTGTTTCGCAACTGTCGCAAGTCAACAGCGAGCTTTCGCCTTTCCCTCGCTGACAATATGAATGCACCTAAACGCCCAGCAAGACAAATGAAAAACAGAAAGGAAAGGAAAAGGAAAGAATGTCGTCCAGCGCTGTAGTAAAGAAAACAAATGAAAAATGACAAAGCAAATGCACAAAGGTAGTGGATGTAGTGATGTGTTGATGTTGTTTGGACCTCTTGACGTCCCCAGACACATGTGGGCCTTTCCTTCTCTCCCGTCTCCCTCACGAAAAACTGACAAACTTGGGGTCCCGCGGCCGGCCGTCGGCACCGATGCCATTCTCCCGGAAGCGCCGCTCCATAAAGACCTTGCGCGCCGCGTCAAACGTCATGCGCCGGCGCTTCATAATGGCCAGGATGGCGGCTTTGCTCTCGTCATCCAGTCCGGCGCGGCTGTCACCTTCGCCGACGTTGCCCGACAGGTCGAAATTGGTGCTCGTCAAGCCGGCCTCGACGTCGCCCTCGAAGGTAGTCGGCACGGGAATGTAGGCAGAGATGGACCGGACCCAAGGCATGCGATCCACCGTTGTGTAGAACCCGTCGATCAGCGGCTCCTGCCAGTGATCGCGCGTCCAATAGAGCGCGGAGCCCGTGACGACCACGAACAGCGCAACGCCATACAGGTAGATCGACATTGTTGTTTGTTGTTGTTTTCGTCCTTTTCGTTGCGCGAAAAGAACGGCGATCCTTTGGACTTTTGAACTTTTGGACTTTTTTTTTCTCGACGGGGGGTCGCTGAGCAAGGGAAATTTTATGGAGTAGCAATGGTATCTTGTCGGAAAGTTCGGGAGCTCGACGAAACTGGAAACGTTGCCTTTTTTTTGCCTGGATGAATCATTGGTCTTTTTGTCGGCTGTTCTCGTTTTCAAGGACTGGCAGATGGCCGCGATCGTGGTTTTACGCCATTCGTTGTTCGTTTCGAGGAAAAGAAAAAGGGGGCCTTTCTTTCCCTTAAAGAGGGATAGAGGGATGTTCGGAGAGTAGGATGACAAAAAGACCCCGTTTTTGGGGCTGACGACAACCTGGATCGTTCGTTGGGCAAGGCGTAAATGATATGCGTCGGATTGCTGACTACTCCAGATTCGTATGCATGGGGCAAAAAGGGGGGCGCCTGCCAACGGGTCCCTCGCTCTCGTTCTCGGCGTCGAAGTGATTACTAAGCAACCACTAGCTCTGTACATATGCAATACAATGTAGCGCTCATGCAATTATCGGGGCCACGCTGACAAGCCCTGAAGTGGATAACTAAGCGGCCCACAAAGCGAAAAATTGGTGATCCGCAAAAGCTAGAATTACCCAAAAATTGCGATTTTGACTTTTTGCGATTCAACAACCGATCCTCACGTTTTCGAACACCGCACCTCGACACGATTCCACTCTCGTCTCAAGATGTCTCTCCCCAACGTTTCGTCTGACCTCATCTGGGAGGTTGTCCGTATGTGGATTTATAACCCGGGCGTTTTTTTGGTGTCCGGCCAAAGCAGTTTTCACTGACCTTGCATGCAGGCACCCAGAACTCTTTCCTCGTCAAGTCCAAGACCAGCGGCGGTATTCACTTCTCCCGGGACCCCATGAACCTGACCAACGTGCACAGCCGGACGGTATGTTTAGATATCTCGAAATTTTACGTGTGAAAGCAGGTGCTAATACAGTCTTTTGCAGCACGCCGGTTTCGTCAACGACAAGGTACGATTTTTCTTCGTTTTCGAGAGGCAATCACGAAAATGGCAGAGACGAGACGACACAAGACAAGGAATGAGACTAACATGAAAACTGCAGGCTGTCGGCATTGTCCCCAACCCTGAGGGTGGCGTCAAGGTCACGACCAAGGCCTCTGCCTCCAACAAGCCGGCCACGTCTCACGTGCAGGCTGTCCACGGTGCCAACAAGTCGGCAAGAAAGTAAGTAGCAACGAAGGATCAGATGAGGGGATGACCAAAACACGTGCTGACTGTTTCATGCAGGACCTATCGGTCGGTTGCCAACGCCACTGCTCGCTTCGGCTACCGTGCCGACCTGCGCGCCGCTGCCGTTGCCCGTGTCAGTGCCATTCGCCGGGCACAGCGCGAGGTGAAGGCTGACTACGAGGTCAAGCTGCGGGGTAACAAGGCGCGGAAGGCCGCGGACGAGTCTGCTTAAACACGCTTTGAGAGGCTGTTAGGTTGTGGAGTGGAGGGGGGAGAGGAGGGGGAGTGTGTCGTCGGCACGACCGGGAGGATGAAGGCAGTGGACGGATCGGTTCCCTACGGAAAACAAGGCGTCCATCTTGCAGTCCGGCAAAGCACGGATTAAAAAGCACAGGTCAAAAAAAAATTGGAAATTTCAAAAAGAGCCAGAAGCAGCAGCCGACGAGTTCGTTAGCCGGACAATCTCTCGGCAACGCTGCCATGGACGGGCAGGTATCGAAGCTGGTGTGTGTGCATAGAAAACATGTGAAGGGGAGGCAGAGGGCTACTTTTGGTAGCCGGTTTGGCACCATGACAGCCTCATAAGCTAGAAGTTCCGACCAGTGCCGACACTACCGAGGATACAAGGCCATCATCACGAGCTTCGCCGGACGCCGGACGGCATAGAACGAATAGCCGTCTTTTATTCTTGGCTGCAGCGATGCCTAGAAAAGTGCGTAATTCCAAAGGTCATTGGGAGGTACCGAAGTTGGCTGAATGAAGCGCTGAAAACAAGTTGAAAAAAAAAGGTGATAAAAAGGCCCTGCAAGCTGCAAAGAAAGGGGAACATCGTAAAAGAAGCACATGACGGTGGTTTAATACGACGTACTCCGTATTGCGTATCAAACGCCGTATTAAGATTCCCCATAGTAAGATGGGGCCAGTTCACGTGCGGCCCCAACATTGCTGCCTGACTGACGTCTGTGCTGCCAATGGGGCAGCTGTTTTGCTTTTTGTGCCTAAATGGCAGTTTTGGAGGAGCGACAAGGCCTGGAAAGCACGCTGTGGCATAGCGCAAAAAGCGATCTTCGCGCGCAAAGTGCCTTGCATGAGGCTTCCCCATTGCGTGCCGAAAGATTGGGAAGGGGCGACTCCCCATAGGCCGAGGGTATGAAGGGGTCCGGCTACCCCAGTTGGGCAACGCGAGAGGCCAGCAAAAGGAAGCTATGGCGTAGGCGAATGAGAACCCCGCTAAACCGGGTTTTTGTTCAAGCAACGACCTGCGTCTTATTAAACCCTCTTCTCCTCCTTCCTCTTCTCCTCATTTTCGCTCACATTCCCCTCTTCTTTTTCTTTTCCCATCTTTCGAGTCGCCCAAGTCACCCCTTTTTACATTCTCTCCACACCTTGCACCACCAGGTATACAAACTCTTTTTTTCCCTCCTTTTCTCTCCTCTCCCTCTGTGTATGCATGTCCGACCACTCAAGAGCTTGATCTTCAACTAATACAACCGGGTCCCTTGTACTCCGTATAGCTTTCGACCCCTCCCCCCGCAATTTCATTCCCCCGCAAAATCAGTTGCCCATAATGGTCAAGGCCGGTATGTTTTCCTATAGGAGCAAAAATGAGGCTCGCTTGCAGCTCGATTGCAGCCCGAATGCAGCGCAAATGCGGCGCAAAACGCGGCCACGATCAGACCGCCCACAATTTCGGACAGAACATGTTCACTAACTATTATCGGCAGTTGTCGCCGGTGCCTCTGGTGGTATTGGACAGGTTTGTAACAGTTTGCCCGTGCCTTTACTGTCCCTTGCACGGAAAATCGCAGTCGCAAGAGTCGCTGACCCCTATTTTTCTCCACAGCCACTGTCGCTGCTCCTGAAGCTGAATCCTCTCGTGGACGAGCTCTCCCTGTACGATGTCGTCAACACGCCAGGTGTGGCCGCCGATCTTTCGCACATTAGCTCAAATGCGAAAGTAACTGGCTTTCTGCCTGCAAACGACGGCGCCCGTGCTGCCTTCAAGAATGCAGACATCATTCTCATTCCGGCTGGCATCCCCCGTACGGAAGTCCCCCAGACCAGGTTTTTTTTTTCGATTGTCTCAGGCTGACAAAGTAAATCAGGCAAGCCTGGCATGACCCGTGACGACCTGTTCAACATCAACGCCGGAATTGTCAAGGGCCTAATTGAGATTGCCGCCGACGTTGCCCCGAACGCCTTTATCCTCGTCATCTCCAACCCCGTCAACTCCACCGTGCCCATTACTGTCGAGGTGCTCAAGTCCAAGAATGTTTTCAACCCCCAGCGCGTATTCGGTGTCACCACACTCGATATTGTCCGCGCAGAGACCTTTGTTTCCGAACTGGCCGGCGTCGCGGTTCCCCAGGAGCTGACCATCCCTATTGTTGGCGGTCACTCTGGCGAGACCATTGTGCCTCTGTTCAGCCAGATCAAGCCCCCTGTCACCATCCCCGACGACAAGTACGAGGGCCTCATCCACCGCATCCAGTTCGGTGGCGACGAGGTCGTCGCAGCCAAGAACGGCTCCGGATCCGCTACGCTGAGCATGGCCTACGCTGGCTACCGGTACGTTACGAGAGCACGAAATCTTAAGAGCCTCAGAGCCTGAGAGCCTGAGAGCCTTCAGACAAATGACTGACACGTGAGTAGCTTTGCCGAGAAGCTGCTGAAAGCACAGAAAGGCGCCAAGGGCCTCGTTGAGCCCTCTTACGTGTACCTGCCGGGCATTCCGGGTGGTGCCGAGATCGCAAAGAAGACGGGCGTCAAATACTTCTCCGTCCCCATTGAGCTTGGCGTATGACATGGATTATCCTCCCCCCCCTCACCGCTTATTTTTTCTGCATGCACCCTGCTGACCGCTTTGTAGCCCAACGGTGCCGAGAAGGCTATTGACTCTTTGGTCAACCTGACGGCCCGAGAGCAGAAGCTTCTTGAGAAGGCTCTCGGCGGTCTTCAAGACAACATCGATAAGGGTGTCAAGTTCGCCCACACCTCTGCGCAAAAGTGATGAGCTTCCCTCCCCTTTTCTTTTTTTTTGTCTTATTATTATCTCTGCACTCTTTCCTTGGCTTCTTCTATGGCAGTATGTGGCCAGCCCCATAATATGCCCACTTCACGTGAAGAAGAAAGCGTGCCAGTACTCTGTACTCCGTACGAGAATGCCCCACGAGATGGATGGGGACAGACTCTTTATTCGCTTGCCATACTCGTTGGGGGAAACGAGCATGGCTCAGCTGATAGATCCACAATAAGAGCTACAAGACTCTCTTTAAAACCGCGTTGCTGATTGTTTTTTTTCTTTTGTCGTTTTTTCGACTTCTCTAGGCTGTAAATGGACCCCTGAAAGAGAGGCCGAGTCCATCCAACAGCGACGACGACGGGCGAGAGGAGGACAAGGGTGGGTTGTACAGAGTGTACAGAGCGAGCAGCCCAAAGCTGGAGAAGACTGGGGTAATACGACGGGGAATGGAAACAAGGCAAGCCGACATACGTACCCCGCATGCCCCCATTCCTCAGCCGGAGAAAGGGAAAAAGACAACGCCCAGCTGGAAGCCAACATACATGTTGGTTGGGGTACATGCATGCATAGCCCCCTCAGACAACGGACTTCCAGTGAGCTTAACCTATTTCATACCGGAGGTAGATCGGACACGGGACAATGTTCGGGATGAGTTGTTTTTTTTTTTTTGAAAAAAGACAAGAGAAAAAAAAAGAAAAAAGAAAGGGGGGAGGGGGGAAAGGTGTGAATAAGCGTTCATGATATAGTCACGGGGGTTCAGATTGAAAGATTGCCATTATTGCCTCTTTGTAAATAGCTCAAATGGAACGTAATTCACAAAAAAAAAAGCCCCACGGGATAAAGCAAAGAGGAAAAAGTGAAGAAAAAAAGAAGGAGACGCTCATGGTAGAAAGAGGCTGGACAAGCAGAAGAGGGCGCTGACCCCCCAAATCCCCAGAAATATGACAGATGATTCGTGCCCGATAACGCCCTATACGCCTTTTATTTTGTCTGTCCAAACACAAAGACCAACCATTGTTTATTCCCGGCCCCTTTATGATGGCTTGACAGGTATGGTCTTGATCTGAAAAATGGCTCCTGGCAGCTCACTGCTCTCGGCCTGCACGGTGGCCGAGATGCCCAGCGCTGCCAATGCGCCGCGTATAATGCCACAGGGGAACCACAAAAACTGAGGACGTTTGTTAGCACTGTTCAAAAGGACCACTTTTCAAAGGAGAAGTTCAAAGGAGAAAGAGACAAAAAAACAAGACAAGGAGAAAGAAAACAAAACAAAAAGGACCGTGGACTGATCGTACCGGTTGTGCCCGGACAATGGCCTGGCCGCCCGCTTCTGTACTCATCCGCTGAAATGGCCGGAACGAGTTGTCCGTCAACACATAGACGCCCTGGGTTGTGGTGTCAGTATTTTGTGGGAAATAGCATGAGGAATCACGGAATGGCCTCTCCGGCTAAATACCCGGTGGTTCGTCTTCAGATTGTCCACCTGCTTCCGGAACACAAGCGTCCAGAGATCCTTGCACAGAAACTTGATGACATCCAGCGTGTCGTGGAACGGCGGTCGGTCACGAGAGAACCTAGACGGCGTCCGTCAGCCGACAGCCTTTTAGCCATTCTGTCTTTATGCTTCTTACCGTTCTACCAGCCCCTGGCCCACGCGGTACCCCAGAATGTCCAGACGGTACAGCACGGCGTCCTGCTCCTCGTCCTCGTCCAATGGCCGGCGCGATCCGGTTCCGGCTCCGGCTCCACCGCCACTGATGTCGCTGCCAGCCGGCCCGACCGACGCCCCACCAACGGTGCCCGCCGTCGACCCTCCCGCGGCTGCCTGCTTGGCATTGCTGCCTGCCAGTGCGGCTGCTCCTGGGATTCCGGCCTCGGCGGCGGCCACGACGAGCGACCGGGCGCGCGCGCCCGCCTGCAGCTCGTTGGTGACGCGGTAGGCCATAGGGACGAGCTCGATGAAGAGGAAGTCGAGGCACGAGGAGTTGAGGAACGTCGCCGACGGGTCGGACGCGTTGAATGGGGGTATGATAGGCTCAAAAGACATGGCGACTGTGTAGCTTCTCTGGTTCTCTGGTTCTCTGGTTCTGGTTCTGGTTCGCTCTCTTTCTCTCCTTCTCTCTTTCTCTCCTTCTCTCTTTCTCTCTTTCTCTCTTCGTGGCCTTTCCTCTGCTCAATGCGATCCTGGCTTCACGTAGCTCCGGCAGCGCTCTGCTCCGTCGTAAGGTCGAGCGGGTGCGTCGGACAGGTTCGTAGCGCGCGGTCTCTTGCAGGCTCGAGAGGAAATGCGGTTGGAAAGAAAGGCGAGAGGCAAGAGGTGAGCGACTGGCTGGCTGGTCTACCCGCAGTTAGCGGGGCCATTTTCCAGTCCTGCGCTTTTTGCCGCCCCGTTAGAGAGATATCTCTTCTTCGTCGCTTACATAATAGGTAAATACAGACAGACACGATCCAGACATGGGATGCATTTTACGTTTTGTTTTGTTTTTTCCTTCTTTAAAGTATGCCGTCTACTAGACAGAAAACCAACATGTTTTCCCGCCAAATTTCGCCCGTTCAATACCCCCCTTCCCCCTCCTCCCCTCTTTTCATCCGTCTCCAAACGCCAGGAAAACAAAAGCCCCTGTCCTGACCATCCGGCTGGCCGTTCTGCTAAACTCAAAAGGCAAAGGGGGAATAATATGTAGAATCCGCAATGCAGGCTTTCATAATGTACAACCAGGGAAAAACACAAGAAAAAAAAAGCAAAAGGAAAGGGAAATAGGAAAAAAGAAAGAAAAAAACCACAAAACAGAGAGAAGAAAAAAAAAAGAAAAGAAAATAGAGAACCAAAGATACCTTTATAGTTCTCCTTCTTATCCGCCGAATCCATGTCCCTTTGACTTTGTTGACACTCATTCAAACCCCACCAGGAATGTTTCCTATGCTATTGTTGGGTATGGGCCAGGCGAGAACCCACTGACAGCAGTGTTTTGCCGTTTGACTGGGCGCGCATCTGCTTCGTCGTCGTCGTCGTCACTGAGCGTCAGGTCAATAACCTCGCGCTGCCGCTTCTGACCGGCTGTCTGGTTCTGGCTCTGGCTGCCTGTCTTACTGGCTGCCATGCTAGGCGCTCTGCCAGCTGACACCGTGGCATCTCGGAATTCACGGTAGGCAGCGACCACGGCAGAGACGGCATTTTGGCCCGAGGCGCTGCCGGTCAAACTGTTCACGCTGTTCACGCTTTGGACGCTCTGGACGCTCGTGGGAATGATGAAATCGTCTTCGTCATCCACATAGCTGGTCTCGGCCCTTTTGGGCGTGGACGGCCGTCCGTTCTTGGCCTGTCCCGTGTTCCAAGTGCCATCGGGGTCAATGGTGATCTGATCCAGGTCGCTCGACGTGTTTTCCAAAATGTCTCGCACATACTCGTCCACTGCCAAGGACTCAAAGGGAGCTAAGTGGCTGCAAACGGGGCAGAGCCACTGCGGCCCCTGTTCCTGCAGCTGTAGGTACGACGTAGCATCGAAACACTGAATGTGCCTGCATGTTGTGGCACGGATCGGCAGGGACAGACGCATGTAGGTCAAAGGACACTTGAGAGAGAGAACCTGAGACGTGGCGACAATGTCCGGATCCTGCGCCTGCTTTGTAACTATGGAGGCTGTTAGCATTCTTGCATGTAGACATTGCACAGGGCGGGTCAGACGTACGTTCTCGGATGACTGAAGTCTTGGTGATGCGAGCTCTTCTTTCGATCACACTCGCAAGCGCGTCGGCTGAGAGCGTCTTGCACAGGTAGATGGCCAGATAGAATCTCTGCAACGATGTTAGCGCCCATACAAAAGCCAGATCAAAGACCACATATATTTGCTTACCTTGGAGGTCAATGCATAGGTGAACTCGAGGGTGTTGCTGTAGTTGGGCGGCTTGAGCCGGAGAAGATTGGTCACATCCACGGGCCGTGTTGAGCCAGGCTTGTTCTTCAGCCCACGCAGGTTGGCCTTGACCTCGCCACCGTTGACTTTTATTTCACACTGGTAAGGAAACGCGACGTCCTGGACCCCAATGTTGCTGGACGAACAAAAGATCATGACTCGGAGCGAGGGGTCCGTTAGACAGCGTTGAAGTTCCGGAAATGTGGAGGCGCGAAGCGAGACGGGAATGCTGTTTCTGTGGTTTGCCATGGCTTCCAGCGAAGCCAACGTTAGCCCTTCGGAGAACGCCCGTTTGTTGAGCAGCGACATACCTTCGCAGTGTCGCACTTCGCCTAGTTGACAGTCGATTTGATAGAAGGGGCTGGGCTTGAACTGCAATCCTGTGGGTCCGGTTAGAGGGGCACCATCGAGTTGGGGGTGCGTGAGGCTGGGCAAGGAAGCCGCACCAATATGACCATTCCGTTGTTGTCTCTGGGTGATATCGGCGCCGAGAAGAGGGTTGCCAGCGCCGTTGAGGCCGTTGGCATGGCTGTTGTAGGGAGAGGACATTCCGGAGTGGAGATAGGAAGGGGAGGACGGGATCGACGAGGTCCCGCGGTAGGAGCCGGGCCCAAAGTTGAGGATGATGGTCTGGATGTCGTGGAATTTTCGCGGGTTGGGATCTTGGTAGGCAGAGTCGATCACTGTGAAGACAAAAAAGTAAAAGTTAGCATAAACAGACAAGAGCAAGACAAGACAATAGGCGGGTGTGTCGTACAATTTAGAATTCTCCTCTGCAACTCGGCTTTGTTGCCAGACTTGGCAAGGTGATTGGCCATGCATATGTTAATGAGGTCTTTGTTTTTGAGGACCTGGATCAGGCTGACCAGCCGGTCGATGTCCTCTTGGGATGCCATGACTAAGTCGCGAATAAGGAGCGGGGACCAATAGAAACCGAGCAAGAGAATAACGCGAGCAGAGGAGGAGCAGAGGCAAAGAGAAGAGCCTCTTCCGCAAAAGAGGACGGCGGACCGGCGAGAGAACGTATAGTGAGTGAAGTAAGAGCCGCGTGTTTTTTTTTTTGCTGGGCTGCCGGAGAAACAGGGAGGACCAAAGAGGGGCGCAGGAGAGAAAAGCAAGTGCCGCTGCTCCCGTTCTCAGCACGCCGTCGGATGCGGGCAGGCGAGTTCTATTGGACGGGCACTTCGGCGTCGGATCGCTGCGTGGTGGCAGGAGAGGAGGTGAGGAAAAAGTGATTAATGACTTCATCGGCCTGTAAATTCGGAAGGCTGTCGTCTGAGAAGGAGATAGAAGGCGGTGTGCAGGGGCAAAACTGGCACGGGCGGGTTTCGTACAGGGCGGGATGTAGCACGGCTAGTGAATCCTGGTGCAAGGATACTTACTATTTTATTACTCAGCGGCAGAATTTCCGATAAGAAACTAGAAAAAAGAAAAAAGTAAAAAAGTAAAAAAGTAGAAGACCGAAAAAAAAGCCTTGACAACTCCTCACTCGAAATATTGCTTTTACACATTTCTATTCTATTTTACCATGGCCAAAAGCGCGCGCGCGAGTTCGCGCAAGAACAACAACCAGAAGCTCAAGAAGCATGTGTTTGGGCCCGTGGAATCTGCCCGGACGGAGCGACTGTCGGCCAAGCTGATGGAGCTGGTGGCCCAGCAGATTCCGGCGGCCACGGAGGACAAGAAGAAGGGGGATACGGACGCCATGGATGGGGTCACAGAGGGTGCGTGCTCAGAAGAGAAATCAAGCTACCATTGGCAGCCCATGCGCACCATACTCACACAATTAGCCGTCGACCCGACGCCAAGCGATCAGCTGAGAAGCGAGAACACAGAATGTACGACACAGAGCTGCCTATTGGACGGCATGCTGAACAATTCCATTACTGCAGTTGGTCCTGCGTACTCTGCTAACATTCTTACAGCCATGGACGTGGACTCTGCCAAGCCGGCCAAGATTGGACGGAAGCGGATTGTGAAGCGGAAATCGAAGAAGGCGTCGATTGTGTTCCGGAAATACACCGACCGCAACTCGAATAAGCGGAAATGAAGAGGCAAGGACTGACAAGATGCCGCTTGGACGGGACAGCTGGGAGAGAGGATCCTGCTGGATTCCGCAGGCTGGCCGACAACTAGGACATCTTGCAATATAACGACGTGACGACTCTTTATCTGACGAGGTGACACGGGGCAAGTGAGCAAGTGAGAAGGCCAGGGAGGCATGGATGTGGGCGTCCACAAGAGACGGGTGTAAGACGCCTGACGTCTGGAGCGATCGTCTTTCGGCTATTTGATTACTAAGAAAATGATGCACTGGCCGTAGGGCAGGATAGCGCAAGCAGGAACGCGCTCCAATAGCAGGACGCGCAGCGGGGGCGCCAGCGGGTGCGGCTCAGCGCTGGGGTGGTACACAGTACTCCGTAATACCTCCATAGCTAAAATACAACCGTGGCTCCATCGCTTCACCTCATTCTGCCAGCTTCAGCCTTCCGTTCTTTCTGCCAGCCATTGTGCTGGTTGCTTGTCATTTTGTCCCTATTTCGTGTCATCGTCATGGCGGAAACAGAATTGACCGTACAGTAGTTTCAGCTTCCTTTTTTCTCTTTTGCCTATTCTTCTCTCCTTGGATATATTCCTTTGCCATGGCTGCACGACAAACTGCCGGCACGTCTCTCTTGGCGGTCCTGCTGCTCGTGGCAGCCAACATTCTGATCCCTCTCTCTCTGGCCGTCTTTGGCAAGGGATTCTTCCCGTACAAACCGCTGCTTCCGGGCTTGGCCCAATATGCCGACTTGGGCTATGGACCACCACCGCCGGCACCGTTTGACCGCGTCGTTTTCATGCTCGTCGATGCTCTGCGGAGGTGAGTGGTTCTATCAGAGGCCGGTGAATGTCTTGTTGACAGTTGTATCAGTGATTTCGTCTATGTTGCCAACAGTGGCTTCGAGTATACACAGTCGTGAGTGTTGTTTCTCTCTCTCTTTCTTTCATCTTCTAATCCCCAGACTCATCCGCTCTGGCGAGGCCGTGCCGTTCACGGCGCATGCTACGTCGCCCACGGTGACCATGCCGCGGCTCAAGGCCATCACAACGGGCTCGACGCCGTCGTTCCTCGACGTGGTGCTCAACGTAGACGAGGGCGACAAGTCGTCGTCGCTAGCGTCGCAGGACACATGGCTGGCGCAGCTGCGGGCCAAGGCGACCGGCAAGCTCGTGCTATACGGCGACGACACCTGGCTCAAGCTATTTCCCGAGACGTTTGACCGCGCCGACGGTACGACGAGTTTCTTCGTGTCCGACTTCACCGAGGTCGACCGCAACGTCACACGCCACGTCGCCGACGAGCTGCGCCGCGACGACTGGAGTCTTTTGGTGCTGCACTACCTCGGCCTCGACCACATCGGCCACAAGGGCGGTCCTCGCAGCCCCAACATGGTGCCCAAGCAGCGCGAGATGGACGACATTGTGCGCACCCTGCACGAGGCCCTCGTGTCGCAGCCGCACCTGGCCTCGACGCTGCTCGTGCTCCTCGGCGACCACGGCATGAACGATGCCGGCAACCATGGCGCCTCGTCGGCCGGCGAGACGTCACCGGCGCTCGTCTTTGTGTCGCCACAGCTGCGCGCGCTGACCTTGACCGCCAACCATCGAGACTCGCCCGTGGCCGAGCGCGAGGATTTCCGCTTTTACAACACCGTCGAGCAGTCGGACGTGGCGCCGACGCTGGCGGCTCTCCTGGGCTTCCCGCCGCCCAAGAACAACCTCGGCACTCTCATTTCCGACTTTCTGCCGCTCTGGCCCAACCGTCGCGACCAGGCCCATATCCTGTTGCAGAACGCCCACCAGATGCTCGGCGTGCTGACGGCCGCCCTGGGCGAGACGTTGTTTGTCGATGCCGCCGACTGTGCGAGCCCGCAGACCGACATTGCTCAGCTTGGCTGCGCGTGGCAGGACATTGTGCGCACGGCGCCCGGCCCCGAGACCGATGGCGATCCGGACGGCCAGTGGACGGCGCGGACCTTGGAGTGGCTTCGACGTGCACACGATACCATGAGCGGCATGGCCAGCGACTACGACATGCTCAAGCTGGGCCTGGGTCTTGCATCCGCTGTGGCCAGTCTCGGCCTCGCCATTGCGGCAGCTGTGCTTCTTTCGGATGATAGCGGTGGCGGCAGCACTTACACAAACATGCTTGCCGTAGGCCCCTTTGCACTGTTCACGACCGCCTATGCCATTATGATGTTTGCCAGCAGTTATGTCGAAGAGGAACACCACTTTTGGTACTGGGCAGCCACGGCATGGCTGGCCATGGCGAGTCTGCGCAGCCTGTCGGGGAAAGAAGGGGCAGCGTCAAAACTGCTGCCGGCAGCTGTCGCCGCACTGGCGGCGCTGACGGCGATGCGGCTCGTGCGGGCATGGAACCAGACGGGTCAGAAGTTTGCCGGAGCGCCAGACGTGGTCAAGAGGTTTCTGCAGCCGCACCCGCTGCTGCTGTGGCTGCTCGTCAGTGCGACCTATGTGTGGATAGGTTGGCGGCTGGTGCGCGGGCTATCGTCTGGACGTCACCGGACGCTGCCGCCGGTCGTGGCTGTCGGCGCCGTGGCGCTGCTCCTGACGGCGGCGGCGTCGTTCAAGCTGGTTTTTGCCCTTGAAGACTCGCCCGAGCTTGTCGGCAGTTTTGCACGACCGCTGGCAGAACTGTTCCGCAGCCATGGCGTGTCGCTCGTGACGCGGGCGCGCGTCGTCTTTGTCGGTCTCGGCGTCATGGCAGCGGTGGTCGTGTCTCTTGCCGACAGCCGCACAACATCTGCAGAAACCCTCCTTCATCTCTACGCGCTGTTGGCCATCACGCAGTCCCGGGCCGTCAACATCCCACTCTATCTGCTCTGGGACATTGTGCGGAGTTTCCTGGCGATGCTGACGCGCCAAGACCTCACACCAGCCTCCCGCACGACGGTCACGCTGCTGCTGCAGTACGCCTCCTTCTTTGCCCTCGGCGGCACCAATGCCATCTCCAGTGTCGACCTGTCGTCGGCCTACAACGGCGTTGCCGGCTTCTCGGCCCTGACCGTTGGCTTTCTCATCTTTCTCAGCAACTGGGCAGCGCCCATCTACTGGGCATTGGCCGGTATCATTCTACTTTTGCCTGGCCAACAAAAACAGCAACAGTTGCGCTCGTCGACATGGTTGCCCTGGACCCGCCACATTGCTCTACTCACCATCTTCGCTGCCGCCAGCACGGCCGCCGTCATGGCCGCCTGTGCCGTCCTGCGCACGCATCTGTTCGTCTGGACCGTCTTCTCGCCCAAGTACCTCTACTGTGCAACCTGGGGCATCGGCATGCATTTGGGCGTCAACGTCGGCCTCGGTGGACTACTATACGGTTTGGGTGTCGGGCGAAGAGAGAGATGTACGAGTGATTCATATAAATAGCCGGTGAAATACTGTACGAGTAATGTAAACAGCCAGTAAGATACCAAGATACCATCGTGCATGCGAGTAATTCATAATAAATAAACAGCCTCCTTGCAAGTGAATGCTTAGTCATCACCAAGATCGTCGGACTCATCTACAGGCATGGCCGTCGCGTCCTCGACCGCGTCTCCCTCGTCCTCTTCGTCAATCACATCTGTCCGCTCGTCCTCCTCCTTGATCCGCGGCTCTGCTGAGGCCACGGTGCGGTCTTCCGCGCCGAGCGACGTTGCCCGACTGGTACTCCGCCGGCTGGTATAACCGACTGAACCAGCCGTGGCCGCCTGGTCGAGAGCATTGACAATCTTGCCGAGACTGACGTGGATCTTGTAGAGAGAGTTGCGGCTCGTGGCATCGCCCAGCAGCTGGTTCTCAACAGCCTCGGAAATCTCTTCGTAGAGGGCCCGAATCTTGTCTTCAGACGAGGCTGGTGAGATGTGCAGTTTGCCGAGCAAAGAGGCGACAATCTTCTTTTCTTCTTCTGCGAGGAGTTAGCGGAAACAAAGGGATACGAGTCAGTAAGGGGGTGTACGTACTGCTAGCGTTGCCGTGCAGCCGCTCGAGAATGGCGGTGGCAAAGTCCAGATGGACGTCGCCATTGACCGTCTTCTTCTCGTCAAGGGCAGAAGCTATATCCATGCCAGGCACAAAACACTTGCGCGGGTCGGTCCAGTCGACCAGACAGGCGCCGACTGTGGTGAGACTGACCATCTCGGCGCCTACATCGACATCGTCGTCATCCTCGAGACCCTCGCGCACGTTGAACAGAACATGCAGCGTATCGAGAGCGACAGACTGCATGAGTGTCTGATTTTCCGGCCGCGAATAGCAAAAGACAGGCAAGAAGTAGTTGAGCGCCTGCCGCACGCTCTGGTTGGCTGCCGTTGCCGGCTCAAAATAGGCGACGACGAGCGTCTTGAGCAGTTCTGCCGCCACATCGTTGTCGGTGACAACACGTCCCAACAACAGCTTCGCCACAGCCACAACAGCCGTCGCCTGCACTTCGGGAGCTCCTCGGGCACCTGCTCGCAGCGCCTTGACGTATAGCCGCAGCAGGGCCGCGTGACTCGACAACAACTGGGCGCCGTGGACGTTGAGCATATCTGTCAGAATATGCAGTGCCGTCGTCTGCAGGGCAGCGTGGCCTTTGGTGTAGAACCGCATAAACACCTCGAGATTCTCTTCAGCCAGCGACCGGTCCAGCAGTGCACACAGCCCCAGACACACCAGTCCGCGCTCTCGCACTGGTGCTTCGTGGCTGCGCACTGCCGGCACCACCAGGTTGTTGAGCATCGCCACGAGGTGGTCGTTCTTCTGCAGACTGCCCGACACATTCGACAACATGCACTGCACAATGTGCAGACACTTCATGTTGATCACAATCTCCTTGATCGCCTTGGCCTGTGCTTCTTCTTCCGTCAGCTCTGCCGCTCCCGTCTTCTTCCTCTTGGACTCGGCAGATGCTGATCCACCCCGGCCGCCTTTCGTCGGCGTCGTCTCGCTGCTGACTTCGGACCGCGCCGAGTGGAAACTGTCGTCGTCGTTCCCGCCGCCGCCGCCTGAACCGGCTCCTTCGTTCGTGTCCACGTCGTCCAAAATGGTGTCGTGCACGTCGGCCACCGCCTCCAGCACCACACTGCAAAACTCCCGCTCACCCGCCGCATCCGGTGCACAAATGTCCCGCAGCACATCGACCGTCAGCTTTGTCACTTCGTCCGGCAGCTCTGGTGTCGACAGGCTCTGCCGCAGCAGTGCAAACATCTTACGCCGCCCCACCTCATCCGAGTAGTCCAGCGTCAGCGCCATGTGCAGCAGCTGCTCCACGATGAACTCCTGCTCCACTGTGTCCTCCTCTTCCTCCTCCTCTTCGTCGCCGTTGGCCTCTTGCTCGTCTGCCCGCTTGATCGCATCCACCAACACCTTGATGTACCGCTCCAGATAGAACGCCACCTTGGTCACCTCAGGCAGCTTCTCCTCCACGAGGTACTCGTATTTGTCGTCGCTGCGGCAAAAATCGTTGAAACTGCGCACCAGAAACACCGACTCGGCCGACAGCGTCTCCCAGAATGTGTCGTCAAACGTCACCGCCTCACGGTAGTCTGGTCGGCCTTCCCAGAAGCCCTGCATGGCCTTGAGACCCACGCCGTCCTCGCTGCCCGAGTTGACGACGTCGATCCGCTCCAGCAGCTCCAGCAGTCCCTCAAAGCTCGGCCCTTTGGGTGCCGGCGGCTGTTGTTGTTGCTGCTCGTCTCCTTCTTCTTCTTCTTCTGGCTGGCCCGCACAGTCTTCGATCCATCGCTCGCGGAATAACCGTCCGGCAGCCTTGCGCACCGTCTCGTCACGGTCGCGCAGGCCCCAGCGCAACAGCTTTTCGCGCATCGACAGCGACAAGTGCCTAAAGTCACCGAGTGCCGGCAGCAGTCGCGCATAGACGGCACGCCGCGTCGCTGCATCTGCGTCACGTGCTCTCTCCAGCAGATACGGCAGCGTGTTGGGCAGAATGGGCAGATTGATCAGCAACGACCGCCGCACATCGGCACTGGGATCGTTTTGCAGCACCTCGAGCAGCTTTTCGAGCAAGCCGGCTGCCACGTCGCCTCCGTCGTCACTGCTGTTGTCTTCATCGTCGTCGCCGCCGCCATCGACGGCGTTGCCGGCCAATCGTCCGAGACCCAGGACCGCTTGGGCGCGGACCATGGCCTCCTTGTCGCGGATGCGCCGCTGCAGGCCCATCCGCAGCTTCTGGAACAGATCGTCGTCGATGGCGTCGAGCGAGTTGACAATGTGCGACACCAGCTGTGTCGAGCGGTAGCGCACGACCTTGTCTTTGGCCACCAGTAGCGGCAGCACCTGCTCGACTAGCTGTGCCGTCAGCCGCGTCCCGGGCGTCTCCGGCATGGTACTGGCATCCTCGTCGACCTCGCCTAGCAGCTCATTGTCCTTCTCGATCGCGTGCCGCAGAAACAGTCCCACGAACCGCACCACCTTGTCGCCCACCGGCTCCGACTTGCGCACTGGCATCACCCGCAGCACGCACCGCACAAACTCCGTGTTGAAGTCGTCTTCGTGGAAATCGCCCACTTCTGCTGCCATCGCTGAGGATTTCTTGTTTACAGTTGTCGGCTCGTAGCAACAAGCTTCTTGCATTTTGCGCAACGTCACCACCAGCTTGCGGTGCGATGCTGTGTTCTTCTGCGCCTCCCGGAAAACAGGCACAATCTTGGTCCGCAGCGCATTGTCTTCCGGCTCCGCCGCCATGTCCAGATAATTCGCCGACGATGCTCGCGAAGCTGCCGAGACTCTCGTGGACGACGCCTTGTGCGAGGCCGCCGCCGACGTTCGTGCCGACCTCGATGTTCGCACCGGCATGGTTCGTACTCGTAATTCGATGGGTGGTGGGATAGCAATACGCGTCGCAATGGGATGTGGTGGGATTTTTTTGGCAAGACGCCTCCGCTTTTGGCGCCTGAGGGGAAGTCGGTGACAACACGCCGCCCCATTGTTTATTTTGGTTCAAATCAGGACTAGCGCATACCGTTGCACCACATCACGTGATCTGTTCTCTTATCGATTAGGGATCCACTGTTTTTTTCTTCGATCCATTAAAAAAGTTTGGAAAAAAAAACTACAGAATTGACACAAGCAAATTGTTCTTGCAACAACTTCCAAAGATGGCTAAATCAGTTACGCAAAAGAGGCGACGGGAGGCCGAGGCCGACCAGGAAAGCCGTCATGAAACCGAGGTCGTGGAGGCTACCGAAGGCGAGACACAGCAGACGACGGCTGCTCCGCCCAGTAAGAAGGCCCGTGTCGAAGAACGACGGTCCATCTTTGTCCGCTCGCTGCCACCGACAGCTACGAGTGAAAAGCTGACCGAGTTCTTCTCGGAGCATTTTCCCATCAAGCACGCTACTGTCGTCACCGACCCCAAGACCAAGACGTCGCGCGGCTACGGCTTCGTCACCTTTACAGACGCCGAAGATGCCCAGGCTGCCAAGGAGAAGCTTGACAACGAGTTGCTTGATGGTCGTCGCCTGCGACTCGACATTGCCGAACCTCGTCACCGTCCGGGTGTCGGTGCCAGTGCGGGCAAGTTCAGCGGTGGCGCAGCGGGCGCAGCTGCCATTGCCAGCAAGAAGAAGCGCGAGGAAGAGCTGGCAGAGGCGCGCAAAGCGCCCAAGCTGATTGTGCGGAATCTGCCGTGGAGCATCAAAAAGTCAGAGGATCTTTCGGCGCTGTTCCGCATGTACGGAAAGGTCAAGTTTGCCGATCTGCCTCAGTCCAAGGGCAAGATGGCCGGCTTTGGTTTTGTCACGCTGCGCGGACGGAAGAATGCAGAGGCTGCTCTGGCAGCCATCAATGGCAAAGTTGTCGACGGCCGGACACTGGCTGTGGATTGGGCCGTGGACAAGCAGACCTGGGATCAGCAACAGGAGCCTCAGGAGAAGACCGAAACTGCCTCGGCAAAGGAGAGCAAGAAAGAAAAGACCGAGAAGACCGAGAAGGCCGAGAAGAAGGAGAAGAAGGACGAGGCAGACGAGGAGGCGGATGAAGACATGCGCAACTTTATGAAGAACGTGATGCAGAATCTCGAGGATGAGGAGAGTGATGAGGACAAGGAGAAAGATGACGACGACGAGGATGACGAGGACAAGGACGCCGACGAGAAGGACAGCGAATGGGAAGACGATGAGGCAGAGAAGGCACCCAAGAAGGAGCTCTCGACAGATAACTCCAGCACGGTCTTTATACGCAACCTGCCGTTTACAACCACCGACTCTGGTCTCAAGGACCACTTTTCCAAGTTTGGCGCCGTGCGGTACGCGCGCATCGTCATGGACAGGGCGACCGACCGGCCAGCAGGCACGGGTTTTGTGTGCTTTTTCGACGCGGACGTGGCCCAGGAATGTGTGCGCCGCGCGCCGCGGCTGACCAAGCCAGGAGGAGCGGCAGCGGCGGCAGCAGCAGCAGCAGGGGGTCCCGCAGCCAACGCAGCAGCCTTGGGCAAGCGGTCGGTGCTGCAGGACGAGCGCGTGGACAGCGACGGGCGCTACACGCTGGAGGGCCGCGTGCTGCAGGTGGCGCGAGCCGTCAGCAAGACGGAGGCGGAACAGCTGTCGACCGATGGGCCGGGAGCTCAGCGGCAGCGGGAGCGCGACAAGCGACGCGTGTTTCTGCTGAGCGAGGGTACTATTGCGCGCGGGTCGGCGCTGTACGATCAGCTGCCGCCAAACGAGATCCAGATGCGCGAGGCCAGCGCAAAGCAGCGCTTGGCTCTCGTCAAGGGCAACCCCAGTCTGCATCTGAGTCTGACGCGGCTGGCTGTGCGCAACATCCCGCGCCACATCGACTCCAAGGGCCTCAAGGAGCTGGCGCGCCGTGCCATTGTCGGGTTTGCCACAGACGTCAAGAACGGTCAGCGCGAGCCGCTTTCGCGAGAAGAGCTGGCGCGCGGTGGACAGATGGACCGCGAGGCCGAGCAGCGGCGGCGTGCCAAGGGTGTCGGTGTCGTCAAGCAGGCCAAGGTGATCTTTGAGACGGAGCAGGGCTCGAAGATGGCCGAGGACGCTGCCAAGGGCAAAGACACGAAAGACGGAAAAGACGACAAGAGCAAAGAGAGCGGTGGTCGCAGCCGTGGCTATGGCTTCATCGAGTACTGGTCGCACCGCTGGGCGCTGACGGGACTGCGGTGGCTCAATGGATACTCTGTGAGGAGCCAGGACGGCAGCAAGACACACCGGCTGATTGTGGAGTTTGCCATTGAGAACGCCAACGTGGTGGCGCGGCGCAAGGCGAACGAGGAGCGGTCGCGGAATCCGCGGGCGCCCAAGAGTGAGGACAAGGAAAAGGAGGGCAAGATCAAAGAGGAAAAGGAGGGCAAGCACAGACACAGCAAATTCAATAAGGCCAGCAAACCAGACAAGGCCGACAAGGCCAAGAAGGCGGACCAGAGCACCCAGGAGACGGCGGAGCCGGTCAAGTCAGCCAAGAAGGCCAAGGCCGATGCGAAGCTGGCGATGCGGCAGCAGATCATTGGGCGGAAGCGGATGGTGCGCAAGAAGAAGGCGGTTGCCAGGAAGGGTGCATAAGAAAAGGGAAAGGGGGAAAAGCGGCCTGTTATTTCTGCTTAGATAATCGAGTTTATGTACGAAGTACAAAGATACTAAGATATCTTACATTGTGAACGGGCAGGCAGCAAGATCACCAACACGTAGGACGGCTCGGCTTCTAGAAGACGGCACAGTCCCACCAGCCAGCAGCGTTTCGCGACACCATGGTGGCAAACCATTTAAGCGACATCGGGCAGTTTAGGAGCACCAGCTTCCAAGACACTTGGGCGGGTGAAAGTGTCAATGTCTGGCGGCCCAAGGAGAGACAGTCGTACGGAATTGATCAGTCTGTGTTTGTGCAAGCAAGAGCCACTGCCTCCGGTAGGCTTTTCTGGTCGGAGATCAGGCATTTCCGGCTGCCTGCGTCCGATATGCCTCTTGTGTATTCCGCATCTCGTCCGGGAGCACTTCCTTGGCTTTGGCGGTCATGTTTCCATTCTTGTCAGAAGAGGTACCACTTCGCTTCGACATCTGCTTGGTCATCGTGCGGAAGGGATTTGCTCTTCAGATGAAAAGGAGGGTGATAGGGAGCGAGGAAGAGCTCGGAACACAGTTTCATAGACAATCAATCACTCACAGGTATAAAAAGAATATTTCTCTTGGATTTATGCATTCAAGTCTCATCCGCTTCGCCTTCTAATCTCTTCTCATCGATTCTACTTCATAACTTGGACCTCGCAAATATGCTTCCTTTCTGGTCACTTAGTTTTGTCTTTGGCCTCATCACCACCGCCACCGCTGGCTGTCGTAGAGGCGTCACGTCTACGACAACCGCGGCCATCGGCTCCGAGACATTGACTTCGTCCGATTTCTCGTTGGACCTCCTGTCTCCCGTCGGCATTGACCGCGCTCAGTTCAACTTTATGCCCTACGAACTGACAGAAGTCTGCCTGGAGTGCTCTCGACCCAACACCTCTGTGTTGTATGGGTGCAACATCCAGTGTAAGTGTCCAAAAGAGTTGATACCGTCTCAGCCAGCTAACTCCCTAGTTGATTGGTTCGACCCCAACTCGGTCTCTGAAAACAAGGTTACCTCCTGCACCTGCACCTATTCGTGGAACTGGGACGGCGAGACAGCCGCCCAGGGAGAGAACAACACCTTCGACCCGGCAGGCTTCTCTGTCTGCGTAAAGGCCTTTCCGTCCATGTTCGAGATGCGCATCAATCAATTTGTGGACCCGACCAATATGACGCTCATGATGAGCCACTTCTACAAAGACAGCAAGTGAGTGGTCTGTTTGGAGATACACAATCTAAGCTGACCATCCAGACTCTGGGGCCCGCCATATCTCTATCCTCAGACGTGGGCTATGCCCATCCTGACTTTGACTCGTGAATTCCGCAACAGTTTGTCCATGCACTACTACATGACAGGACCCATCCTGGTGACCATCTCTGGCTTGGAGGATTAGGAGAGAAGGAGAGGAGGCTAAACAAAGGTCGAGCCGAGGTAGAGCTCTGGGTTCCTATTACACAAGACAAGTTCCTGCCGAGAAATAAGATTAGAAACCTAGAACCGACTTGATGTGCTATTGCAGGCTCCCCGTGTTTGGGGTCATGTTGCTCAGTAAGACAAGCTGGGCAAAAAGCTCCGGTTTAGAGAAGCGGGACGTCTTCCGCCTTGTCCTCCCGGAAGAGTATCACTGTGCTTGAAAACCATGGAAGCATTCATTTCTTCTTTCCTCTTATATACATCATCCCGGGCAGGCTGAAATGCAGCCTCGGCCCAAGCCGCATTCACCAAACAGAAAAGCATCCATTCTCCTGCCTGCTTATTCCAATGGGTAGGACGTCTGTGGCAGCGACTCAATGTGTTTCCGGTGGTGCTCGTTCGCCTAGAAGAGATATGTTAGTATAAGAACAGATACCAAAACAAAACAAAAACCAAGACGCACAAAGGGCAGCCCGCAGTATCCGCACGTGCAGATCTGTGGCTTGTCCGTGTTGATAAAGATCCGCGGGTGGCCGGACGGTCCGCCGCCGCCATCGCATGCCACAACTCGGTCGTGCACCCACCGCACTGGCTGTTCGTGGATGAGCGCCATGGCTGAGTACGGTTGCGGCTGCACACAGTTAGCCTTTGTCTGCTTGCTTCTTCTAAAAAATATATATCCGCACCTGCAGAGAAAAGTCCGTCTGCTCGAACCGCGGACCTGTCATGGCCTTTTCACGCGGCTGCTGGTTCCGTGTCCACACGCCCGCCCGGTTGGGTGCCTGCTGCAGGGCGCCAGCGTCTGCGGACGTGCCCGTGGTCTGCGGTGTCAGAGCTGCCTCGGACTCGGTCGGGGGTGTCGTGGTCGTCTCCCGCGCCTGCTGTGCCGTCACGGCAAAAGATCGCCGGGCAGCCGGAGCTGCTGCGAGGCCCAGACGCTGCGGCTGCAGCTGGAGCAGGGCGCTTCGGCTGCTGGTTCGTAATCTCGCGGCGGACAGCATCTCGATCAATGGAACAGAATGCGAAAGAGAGGCAAGAATGGTAGCGCCGCCAATGGACGAAAGTGCCGGGATGCGTGGAAGGCTTCGTTTTCTGCGGGTTCTCGCAAATCCACTTCCAAATCGAATTGGCCGGCTTGCGGTTGGCCGGCTGTTTCGCCCGATGGACCCACTCCGGATTAACTACATCTCCGGGCCCGTGACGCGCTCCACTTTAACTTTTTTTGTTCGACGGCATCTCGAAGCCGCGCACCTGCCAGGAAATTTCGACCGTTTCGACCGTTTCGCCAGTTTCGCCAGGATCGGACAAAAACGTTTTCCCACGGCATCCGAATCGCCTTTCCTTGCTTTCCTGTTGATAGACCACGATGGCATCCTCCCAGTCGCCCAAGGCGACGCCGCAACGGCCGGCCACGTCGCGCTTGTTGGCAATGAAGTTTATGAACCGACTGAACTCTGCCAATACATCACCGACCACGACATCCCCCCAGTCATCCCCGAATGCCGCGACACCACTGGCCAAGTATGGAAAGATCGCGTTCAGCGACGAGGAAGATGACGATCACGAAAACGGGTCGCACGCGGCCAAGCGGCGCAGGACATCTGGCGTCGGTGCGGCGGCGGCCGGCGAAGACTTCACAGGCGGCGCAGACGGACAAAGGGGCATGGCTTCGATGAACGATATGGAGGCGGCCATGCGGGCGTCCATGGAAGAGGAGGAGCGTCGGCGCCAGGCGGCCGTCAAGAAGCGCGCGGCCGAGCTGGGCGACGATCAGTGGACCTGGGACCGGCCGCTGCCGCCGCAGATTGCGGCGAGGATGGCAGCTGCCAAGTCAGCG
Organism: Dryadomyces quercus-mongolicae; assembly: GCA_002215975.1. Classification (NCBI taxonomy): domain Eukaryota; kingdom Fungi; phylum Ascomycota; class Sordariomycetes; order Ophiostomatales; family Ophiostomataceae; genus Dryadomyces; species Dryadomyces quercus-mongolicae. The sequence goes on from NIPS01000005.1 coordinate 587,471, forward strand.
GCAGCCAAGTCGCGGACGGTGGCCTACTCGGGCGTTGTGCGTGTGGGGTTTGCAGAGATTGACCGGGCCGCGGCAAGCAGCCATCCGGAGGAGAGTGCGAAGCCCGGCATCAAGCTCTACAACATGAAGAAATCACAGGTACGTTATTGTCCATCTTTTGTTTTGGTAAACACCGTCTCCTCCTTACACCATTTTTTTTTACCAATTAGACGACCGAGGACGGCGACGAGCAAGACGACCAGGCGCCAGAGTCGCGGAAACGATCGCGGTCTGGGTCGCAGAAGAGCAAGGATACAATGGCCAAGCTCAAAGGCCTGGAGTCTCTGTCTTCGCAGGGCGGCCGAGACATGAAGAAGTGCCACCGATGTGGCCGTGCCGGCCACAAGGCAGCCAAGTGTCCGAATTTGAAACGGTCAAACTCGAGGAAGAGCCATTAAGGGGAGGGGAGCGGCAGCGGCAGGAGAAAGTGTTCTCTTGGAAATAACGCCCTCTCGATACTCGATACTACGGATTGTAGACGTCCTTTTAGCGGACCGGATTCGTCGTATGCATGCCCAATGTGGTCTACGGAGCATTCTGTATGCTCTGGCTCCAAGTGCTACGCCAACTTCCTGTCTTATTTTCTACCACGGTATTTCCTATCATGCGTCCAGTGGCGCTCCTGGTAAGGCGGCCCGATGCCGAGAGCCAAGGGAGTATGCGTTGATCCGTCTGCCGGAGTCCTGACCGGCCTGGCTTAGACGGCGATGGAGTTGCTGTCGTTGTGGAATCTTCGATACGGAGTATTATGTCCCATTGAAATCGGGCCGTCGGTTGTTTTTATTTGGATCTGCGGTTAAAATTTGATACCCCGAAAGATGGTGCGAGGGAGGAGAAGAGAAAAAACGGATGTCGGTGGACTGTTGATGGGACCAGCATCAGAGCATAACGGCGTATCAGACGGGGTACTCCGTACATGGTACTCCATACGGAGTACATGTTCACGATGGCCTCCACATTGTGTGCCAAGCCAGATTCCCCATAGTACCAATATCAGAGACAAGAAAAGCACAATATAAAAAGCACCAGCTTGTCGATCTGTTTCGTAAACGGGCCGGCTGACCTGGACAGGGCTCCGTACGCAGAATAGGAAACGGTGTCACGGCGAGAACACGCAATCAAACAAATGGATGTGTACGGAGTACGAGTCGGAGTACGAGTCGGAGTACAGAGCACGGAGTATCCTGTACAACAGCATCTCTTGTCTACCACTTGTCCGATCTGGACAGCGCGCTGAACACAGCTCGCTTGTCCATGTGCCAAGAACAATCTGCTCTCCCGTCCTCCGTATTTCCCCTTGCCCAGGCGTATTACCGTAGCACTACATGGAAAGGCCAAGCTGTGACAGCATCGACTTTTTGTGCTATTAAAAACAACAGATGCATGCCAGGCGACACAGGCAATCTCCTTTGTGCGGGACTGCTCGTTTACGGCCAGAGCAGGCAATCTACTGTGTACTGTGTACGCTGCCGCTCTGCGCAACGCTACGCAGCACAACGACAGCAGATAGCTCTGACCGGTTGTTTCTCTGGTGCAGAATACAGGCCGCCGTATCAGCCGTCTCATGTGTTCATCTATAATTAGTTCCGCCCGTGGAAGAAGACATGCATATTTACATATGCACGACGGGTGAACCGGCTCTGCCCCGATCGGTCCAGCGGTCCAGCGATAGGGGGGAAAGGCGGCATGGCAGAAAAAAGGGGGGTGTTCTTAATATCTTAATGGACCAAATAACGGAAGAATACGAGAAGACGGAGTGTAGAGAGCTTACGGAGTAGTAATACGTCAGCTACTATAGGTTGGTAAAAAAGGCAGGTCAGCCCGCGGTGCAGTAGTTGAGGGGATGGTTTCTTGTGCATCTTACATAGTATGATATTCGCAGGAAAGAGCAGGGGCTCTCGCAGCAGCGGGACATCATGTGTTGTGGAAATACAAAAGGATCGGGCGGCCGGTACATGTACGGTATGTGTATGCGGGCATACGGTAGCATCATTGCACCTGCCCGGTTGAGTGTTGGCTGCAATGCCACCATGATGGGGGTACGCTCTTGCTGTTTTTATTTTTATTTTTATTTTTATTTTATTTTATTTTTGTGAGAAGATGCTCGTATACTCCGTACATGCGCATTTGCAGTTGCCGGTATTCCGTAATGCAACGTCGATATACCGCCATTTGAGTACGGAGCACGGAGTATTGCTTACTTGAATGTCATTATCTTATTTGTACGGAGTATTAGTTGTTCTCCGTCCGTACTCTGAACCCTAAGAACGGAACGCATTTCTATTACGCCGTGCTCCGTACGATATGCTTGACTTGGACCTTCTCCATTCGCAGTGTTTCCCCGCCCCGCCTCTCCATGATCGACTTGGCGTGGAACAGATGGCCGGCGAGGCCGATCGTCGTATTATTGGCATGCGCCTCCGTTCTGACCCTCTGTTTGAATACTTGTACGGAGTACGGAGTACGGTCGAGCAGGACCAAGGCCTCCACACCATTTGGTTGTGATAGGCAGCTGGAGGCGACAAGAAGCAGGGCAAAGCAACAAGTCATACTCCGTGCTCCGTACTCCGTATTTCAAACGTGTATGAATGCTCTGTAGCTTGGTCTTGACCAGAGACCAAGGAGTCGCCGAAGGATCGCTAGGTTTGCTAGGCCTGCGAAAGAGGGCTGACTGCCCAAAGGAGATGCCGAAGCTCCAGAAAGAGTCTTCTCCACCCCTGCTGTTGAGTTTTTTCCCGTCTTTTTTGAGATTTTTTTCTTCTTTTTTTTTGCACTCTTTTCCCTTTTTCTCCAATTTCCCACGCTTATCCTGCGGCTTGAGCCATCGTGAAACACCCCAGGAGCAGAGCAAACATTCATGCCCGCCCCCCCTCCCCCTTGCCAGCACTGCCCCCCCTTTTTTTCTTTCTGTTTTCTGTTGTTTACTCGTACGGAGTACTCCGTACGACGTATCTTCTTCCGGTTTCGTCTGTGCCCGTGTCCCCCTCGCTTCTTTCAACAGACCAGGGTTGCGTGATGCAACTCTGCCACTCACTCACGCGGCAGGCTGTCCATCCATGGCATCGAGCCCTATGAGTACTCCGTAGAGAGTGGGGGTCTGGCTTGTCGAATGGGGCCCGGCCCGACGATGCCCTTGTCTTGTCATCATTGCCTTTTTTTTCCCCGACCACGCAAGAATAGTCGCTGTCTCCAGGTTCTGTTCTCATCCTTGCAGCCAGTACGGATTACATGCACGCAGGCCACGAATACTCCGTAAATGGAGCCTCGACCAGGACCAGCTGGCTGCGTATCTGTTTCCGTACAGAGTAAAAACCGGGCGCTTGCGGATGCATGCAATTTGTTTATGTGGCCTTTTGACCCCTGCAGTTGTAGACCTGTGGGCTCTGGTCTCTGGTCTCTGTGGTTTCTGATCTCTGGTCTCTGTGGTTTCTGATCTCTGCTGTGCTGACCGCGGTTTTTTGACCCGGATGGCTCCGCGACTCTGTAGGGCATTAAACCTTTCAGTCTTTGTCTACTCCAGTCTTTGATGCTGTCTGCAGCCGAATTGGCTGTCCGAAGCAGCCGGCACTCACCGATGTGCAGGTGGACTCGGCGGAGGTCTAGCGAGCTTGCAGCTGCCCCTGTTGCCGTCACATCGAATGCTACCATGCAAGTATATAGTATCTTTCTCCGTAGGAGTCGACAGGGCGATGTGCATCGCTCTCGTTAACCGGAAGGAGCATTTGATGCGCGCCCGCGTACGGAGCATTACGAACACTCCGGTGTTCGTAACGGGCAAGAACGACCTGACCCGGTATGACCAGGCATGACCAGGCATAGACCGTTGCGACAAGAGCAGCCCTGCTGGGGAGTTTTGCCACCGGATTTATACGAGAAGGGAAACTACGGCCGGCTACCGAAAGAAGTAACGACTCGGGCACGTCAGCCCCCGGTACTTACTATATATTCCGGCGGCAGGCACGAACGGGCCAGCCAGCCAACCAGCCAGCCACTAACTGCAAACCGCAGGTTCTCTTTCCCTCTGCGGCAATCATGCGTAACGACTCCGTAAGGCCATCTCGATTGCCTATTGTGTGTTGGACCCCATTTTTCTGGGGGAAGGAGGCCCCTTCTTTCCGCCCCATAGAGGGTCAGAATACGGAGCACGAAATAAGTTTTTTTCCTCAAATAAGGAAATAGGGAAATAAGGAAAATAGATTCTATATATAAGAAGCAATAAAAACAATACATCGTAAAGCCAAGAAAACTGTCCTGTTATACGAAGGGCGCCAAGCGTTGCCACTGCCAGTCACACGGCCGCCAGCCAAAGCTCCGAGGGCGGTAAGAGCTAGCCACCGGCTATTGAGCCAGCCAACCAGCCTGTAGCCATGCTTGCCCGCCGTAGCGGACCCAAAAGAGCAAAAAGGACCCAGAAGAACCAGAGGCTTGGGGCTCTGCTCTGCTTACGTGCTGTGGACAGCTTTGGCCCTTTCCCGATGACTGGCCTAATCAGTACTGTGTACTCCGTAAGATACAAGCAGTCACACGAGGCGCCCTATTGCTATCTATTACGACTCCTTTAATGGTATTTGGTGGCCCCATTTTTCCCGCGGCATTTGCTTTTTGGTCTGCCTTGTCTACGAATACTGGTTTGCGTATTTGCGTATTTGCCTGCTTGCCTGCCTGCCTGTCTACCAGTCTGCCAGTTTGTCTTTACCGGTCTGTTCCCAAGCAGAGAATCTGCCAGAACACACCCTTGCAACCACAACCCAGATACGACAACGACAACGACAACGACAACAAGCAGCCAACAACTAATAAAGCTGCGCATCGGCCCTCTAAAGCAGCCATCATCAACATCTACATCTAACCCGACATTCTGCTCGTCACAACGCTGCTCTGCATTGATTGTCTGCATTGTTGCCTCCCCTGCACCGCTGCACTGCTGCACCACGACCCCCGGCAGCATTGAGCATTGGCATACGGCCTTCCCGTTCTCTTCTTCCCTTTTTCCCTCCTTTCTCACAGCCTGACGATAAAAAACTCTTCGGTGTGTGTGTGTGTGTGGCGGATCTCACGCTCACTCTGACTGGTCAGTCTCATTCCCCCTGTACCTTCTTTTGTCAGCTCTTCCGGCTTCTTTCCCGTTTTTTGTTTCTGCTCTGTTTATCTTCTTTTCTTGCCCTCCTCCTCTTCCTCTATCTATCTACTACCCCCTCCCCGTTTCGTCGCCGGCTGCATGCCCCTATCTGCTTGACCGATGTTGGCCGCTCTTGGGCATTGCTGGATTTGTCACCGCCTCCTGGGACCCATCCGGATACCGAACTTTTTCTATGGCTCTGAAGTTTCAGCCGAGACATACGCACACATTTCCTGCATGGGAGGCGAACTCTAATGGAACTCGTATTTGTATTTTTTTTTTCTTTCCTTCCATGCTTCTGGAATAAGAGTCGCACCTATTCTTCCCACCCCCTCCCCCCCCTTGCAGAGAGGCATACGGAGTACGGAGTACAGGGTAGCCAAAAAGGACGAGTTGATGTACCTTGTCGGGTACTAAGCCGCGCCCGCTTGCTGTTCCTCCCATGCATCATATAGAGAGGGGGCTACCTAAGTCATCTAGCCGCCTATTATCACGCACCTCTATGGATCCTAGTCTTATATTTGACCGCTTTGCCAGCACTTTGGTTGTGGGTCCTCAACACAACGCATTCCACCCCCAGCCCTTCTATTCTATGTCACCGAAGCGCCATATCCATATAATACCATATACTCCGTACTCGGTACTCCGTACTCGGTACTATATACGCCCAGTCACGTCGATCCTCGTGTCTCTTCTTATTCGCACATCCCTGGTCTTAGGAATCATTAAATCTGACGCTACAACAGAAAGCCACGCGCCCCCTCCAAGCAAATTTGCTTCTAATATATTTTGTTCATTTCCGCTGTTTGCATCCCTCGCTACCCTAGCGTATTGGGTTTCTTGGTCAGCCTCCCTCTCTCGTCCATCGCTACCAGCACCGCGGCTTTGGGGCTGAGCAGCTTTTTCTTCTGGAACCATATTACTACTACTACGGAGTACGGAGTATATACCCGGAATTCACCTCTCTGCCTTCGCCCTGCTACAACAAGAGAGACAGCAGGGGTTGTTGGTCTTTGGTGTTTGGGTACCACGCTGTCTTGCTTCCCAGTCGTGGCCACGTCAACGCCCTCTCTCTCTCTCTCTTTCCTGCATTGCTGCATTCCTGCATCACAACACGAGAACGAACACGGCGTACGCAGAGTACTCCGTACAGCAAGCAAGCTCGCAAGGAGCGGGGATCCTATGACACCCTGGACTGACGCGTGTGAGGTATGTTCTATATGACCACAAGACCACCGAACCACCGAACCACAGGACCACAGGACCACAGGTTCTACTTGTGTACAGAGTATGTCACGCTAAAACGTTCCCTGTCTACAAGATAAAGAAGGGATCATCCCAATCACTAGACGAGCCTAGCCGCCTACATCATTCTGGAAACTCCATCACTGCTGCACTACATCACAGACGGCATATTGTCCTCCAGCCAACAACGCGAAGTCTTGCGCAGGATTTCGACGCTGGTCCAATCGGCTTCCACGACCTCTCCGCTTCTCTTTTTCTGACCCCCCCTGCTTTTTCCATCTAACTTCCCGCCGTCAGCACATTCGTTGCTTGTTTTTATCCAGCGGTGAAAGCAGAACTGTCCTTTCTGTCTGTACCAAATTTTCATCAGCATCCTGCCCGCTTTGGCTTCTTCCGAACATCAAAATTCACTGGCGCAAGCTCCTCCTGTACGAGTGCAACCCAGCCACCACTACTTACCACTGCCACTGCAACTCTGCAACTCTGCAACTCTGGATGCAGCTTTGAATGCAGCTTTGAATGCAACTTTGAATGCAACTTTGAATGCAACTTTGAATACAGCTCTGAATGCAGTCCTGACAGCAGCTCTGACAGCAGCTCTGAATGCAGCTCCTGAATGCAGCTCTGAGAAAAAGCACATTTGATAATACGAAACGAACAGACCCCGTTTTCTCTGACATCGATCCTGGAATCCCAGGGTTGACGGCCCGGTGCACATCCCCACACTCTCTCTCTTGGACCGTGTCTAGTCATCGAACCAGGCAAAACGCTACGCACGCTATTACTATTTTTCCCTACTCGTACTTTGTGGTGGGGCTTCAACACTGAACCTAATACCATCCCATCACCTCACATCTAGTCTAGCCTTCCCGTCAGCACTTGTGCTCTTTTTTTTCTTCCTTCTTTCCCTTCTATCCTCCAACCGGTTTGTCGTCTATCCGATCCTATAGGCTTGCCTCCGGCGCTGCGGGCTTGACAGCGGTATTTTGGCGCACGTGCAAACAGCGATCCTTGCCGGCAGCCACCCGCTCTTTCTGTCTGAATTCCAGGCACGTTCTGCTGACCCGGCCGAGACGGAAACATTCTTTGCAAGACGGCACAAGTCGCTTTTTCACCATGCAACTGGACAACCGCGGAGCCAAGCCAGCCGGAGAGCTGCGACCGGGAGACGATGCACACCGGCCGGTGACAATCGTAACAGAGGCGGTGGAGAAGCCATCCCTAGACGACCGATCCTACAGAGTCATCAGGCTCGCAAACCAATTGGAGACTCTTCTGGTCCACGATTCAAATACCGACAAGGCCAGCGCCTCCCTCGACGTGGGTGTGGGAAACTTCAGCGATGAGGACGATATACCGGGTTTAGCCCACGCGGTCGAGCATGTATGTTGTTCTTCTCTTCTCTTCTCCTGCCAGAACTCCTCAAAGGCTCGAACACGCAAGACTGACTGTTCTGTTCCAGCTACTCTTTATGGGCACCAAGAAATATCCAGAGGAGAACGAATACAACCAGTATCTCTCGTCCAACTCTGGCGGCTCCAATGCTTACACGTCATCCACATCGACAAACTACTTCTTTGACGTGTCGAGCCAGCCACATACCGGCGAGGCATCGGCCACGAACCCATCGCCTCTCTACGGCGCTCTAGACCGCTTCGCTCAGTTCTTCATCGAACCCCTCTTTCTGGCCTCCACTGTGGACCGCGAGCTTCGAGCGGTGGACTCGGAAAACAAGAAGAATCTGCAGAATGACCAGTGGCGCATTCACCAACTGGAGAAGTCCTTGTCCAATCCGAAGCACCCTTTTTGCCACTTTAGTACGGGCAACCTCGAGGTCCTCAAGGTCCAACCGGAAGCGCGAGGCATCAATGTCCGGGATAAGTTTATCGAGTTCCACGATAAATACTACTCGGCAAACCAGATGAAGCTGGTCGTCCTGGGCCGCGAGTCGCTGGATGTTTTGCAGGACTGGGTGGCGGAGCTCTTCTCCGGCATCCCCGATATGAACCTGGCGCCCAACCGGTGGACCGATGCGGTGCCGTACGGCCCAGAATACCTTGGCCTGCAGACATTTGTGAAGCCCGTGATGGATTCGCGCGAGCTGAGCCTCCGGTTTCCCTTCCCCGACGAATATTTGCTCCACGAGTCGCAGCCCAGTCGATACATTAGTCACTTGATTGGGCACGAGGGACCTGGCAGCATCATGTCTTACATTAAGTCCAAGGGTTGGGCAAATAGCTTGGGGGCGGGGATGTATCCGATTTGCGCGGGGACGCCTGGCATGTTTGATGTGACCATTCGTCTGACGGAAGAGGTATGTTCTTCCCCTGTTTCTATTTTCGGGGGTTTTTTGTTTTGTTTTTGTTGCAGACCCGCTGACTTGCCTCATAGGGGTTGAAAAACTACAAGCAGGTCGTGGAAGTGGTCTTCCAATACATTTCGCTCCTGCGTGAGGCTCCTCCACAGGAGTGGATTTTCCAGGAGCAAAAGGGCATGGCCGATGTGGATTTCAAATTTATGCAGAAGGCACCTGCGAGTCGATTTACGAGTAAGATGAGTTCGCTCATGCAGCGACCAATACCTCGCGAGCGTCTCCTGAAAGGGCAGAGCTGCTTGTACAAGTTCGAGCCGGAGTTGATTCGGAATTCGATTGAATCTCTGCGGCCCGACAACTTCCGGTTGACGCTGACGTCGCGGACGTATCCTGGAGACTGGGACCAGAAAGAGAAGTGGTACGGGACGGAGTACAGGGTGGAAAAGATCCCCGACGACTTCATGAAAGACATTCGCACGGCATACTCTGTTTCGAAGACGGATCGCGTTTCCAAGCTGCACCTGCCGCACCACAACCAGTTTGTGCCGACGAAGCTGGAGGTGGAGAAGAAGGAAGTGAAGGAGCCGGCGCCATGCCCGCGGATTATTCGCAACGATGACGTGGCGCGGACGTGGTTCAAGAAGGACGACACGTTCTGGGTACCGAAGGGCACGCTGACGGTGAACCTCAAGAGCCCGATTATCTTTGCGGGAGCGGAAAACGTGACCAAGACGGATCTGTTCACAGAGCTGGTGCGTGATGCGCTGGAAGAGTACTCGTACGACGCGGATCTGGCGGGTCTGATGTACAATGTGGTGCTGGAGTCGCGAGCTCTTCTGGTGGAAGTATCGGGTTACAACGACAAACTGCCGGTGCTTTTGGAGCAGGTTCTGATCACGATGCGCGACCTTGAGATTAAGGACGACCGGTTTGCGATTGTCAAGGAGCGGTGCAGCCGCAGCCTGCGTAACTACGGGTTCCAGCAGCCGTACTACTTGGTGCCAGACTATGTGTCGTGGCTGACGTCGGCGTCGTCGTTTACGGTGGAGCAGATGGCACAGGAGCTTCCAGCGATTACGGCGGAGTCGATGCGACGGTTTTCCAAGGATCTGCTGGCGCAGCTGCACCTGGAGATCCACGTGCACGGAAACATCCACAAGGGGGATGCGCTGAAGCTGACGGACGCGATTGAGTCGACGCTGCACCCGCGGCCGCTGTCCAAGGCGCAGTGGCCAGTGTGGCGAGACGTGGCGCTGCCGCCAGGGTCGAACTACGTGTTTGAGAAGAAGCTGGAGGACAAGGAGAATGTCAACCACGCGATCGAGTACCTGCTGCAGGTGGGCAACCGGTCGGACCGACGGGCGCGGGCATTGACGCTTCTGTTGGACCAGCTGACGCACGAGCCGGCGTACGACCAGTTGCGGACGAAGCAGCAGCTGGGCTATGTGGTTTTCAGTGGAGTGCGGTCGATGACGACGGCGTTGGGGTTCCGGTTCCTGGTGCAGAGCGAAAAGGTGCCGGCGTTCCTGGAGGGACGAGTGGACGCGTTCCTGAGCGAGTTTTCGGACACGCTAGCTGAGATGAGCGACGAATCGTTTGAGGGACACAAGCGCAGTCTGATTGTGAAGCGGCTGGAGAAGCCCAAGAACTTGAATCAGGAGACGGCGCGGCACTGGATCCAGATCTGCAACGAGTACTACGATTTTGAGTTTGGTAGGTGGATGACGAGAGCAAGAGAGCAAGAGAGCAGGAGAACAGAGAAACAGAAGCTAACACACACAGCCAAGAAAGACGCGGCCGAGATCAAGCTGTTGACCAAGGCGGACATGATGGAGTTTTTCCAGCACTACATCCACCCGAAGTCGCCGCACCGGGCGAAGCTGTCGGTACACCTGATGGCACAGGCCAAGAGCGACGTCACGACGAAGCAGATTGGCGAGCTGGTCAAGGACCTGGGCCTGGCAGACGAGGCGAGTGTGCAAAAGGCCGAAGCAGACCTGCTGGCGCGGCTCAACGCGGCCGAGGCGAAGCAGGAGAGCGAGGCAGAGGAAGTGGAGGGGCTGCGGACGTACCTGCAGGAGAGTCTGAAGGTGGCGGGCGAGCGGGTGGAAGCAGCGGTGGAAGCATGGAAGCCGCTGTCGAGCTACCACAAGGTGTCGAACAATGCGGACGGCGTGGTGACAGCGCCCAATGGGACGACGCCCGTGCGGATCGAAAGCATCCGTGATTTCCGGGCGAGTCTTCCGCTGATGGCACGGGCGATGACGGCGGATGTGTGTGAGTTTCTGGATGTGGATGCGAAGCTGTAGGGAGTTGAGATGATATGCTGTTTATGGACTGGAAGAATGGACGAGACGAGATAAAACGAGACAAGACGCGAGTCTCATATGGATTTATACATAAATGCAGACAATACATGACTGATATCGTTAGCGGGCAGTTCCAGGGCTGAAGCCCCTCAACTTGGAGCCCCTCCAAGCGCTAAACGCCCCGCGACCCACTTATACTGACGAGTAAGCTTACTTAATGGAGGTGTGAATACGAGTATGGAGTAGAGTAGGTGCAGCTTCAAAGTGATTCATGTCTGTTGTCTGTAGTCTGTAGTCTGTAGTCTGTAGTCTGTAGTCTGTAGTCTGTTGTCTGTTGTCTGTTGTCTGCCGTCTGTTGTCTGTTGTTGTCTTGTCGTTTTTCGTCTTGTCGTCTTGCCGTCTTGTTTTGTCGTTTTTTCATTTGCCGTTTGTCTTTTCTCTTCTTTCCTTTTGTCTTCTCTCATTTTTCTTCTTTTTCTCCTCTAAACGCCGATTTTGGTACTCTTCCTGGTTTCTTGTGACCCACAAATCTACCGTCCAAGTCCCCTCCTTCAGTGTCTTACTAACCCACCTTCAGGGTTTCCTTCCTACACCTGCAGCGTTGGCCGCCTGTAACAAATTTTTTTCTGGGTCGAACGAGAGAGAACGGTGTGCTCTTCTCCTCTGCTTCATTTTCGTGCATCGACCCTTTTCTGAACAGAGCCCGTTCATCCACCCCTCCCCCCTGTCTGTCCACCATTCCTTCCGACACTCCCTGATCCTCGACAGCCAGAAGGGGGCAATTTCAGGGAAGAAAACAAGAGGGGAGCCGCTGGCCAATCCTTGCTGACTACACAATAAAAAAAAAGAGATAAAAAGCAGCCGAAGGAACAAAAGTGCCCGAAATAGAACAAGGCAAGGAAAAAAAAAACCAACAAACCAAACCCGCAACCGCCAACATCTACCCAATAAATGCAGACGGGAACCCCGTGACCGCCTGCTTCGACGAACCGTCTTTCCACTTTGCCCACCGACCCCGTTTCGAATTGTCTTGCCATCGCCCCAGAGCTGCCCGGGCAGCTCGTCTTCACCACGTCTTCCTTCAAGAAACGCAAGATTTCCAGAAGAGGTGCCGACTCTATTCTCGCCCAACCTGTCGGCCAGCAGCAGCAGCAGACGACTCTGCCAGAGCAGGACGCGTCCGACGGCTCGCGGCAGCTGCATTCGCCGTATCTGATTCTGCCGACGACCGAGGCCGAAGAGGAGACGGAGGACATTGAGTTTGACGACGACGAGGACAACGAGGACGAAGACGAAGACGACAACGACGAAGACGATAACGACGATAACGACGACGAAGACGAAGACGAAGACGCCAACAACAGCGACTTCCAGCCCAGCTTCTCCTTCTCGGCTGCCTCTACCATCGCCTCGTCCACTCGAGCCACCCCCTCTTATTGTGGCCGCGACAGTTCTCTGCCCCTGTCTGCTACTACTGCCGACGACTCTGTCGACGTCTCTTCCGGCACGCCGGCTTTGCCACTGCCCTTGCCGCTTGCTACCGCCCACCGTCGCCGTCCCCCCAATCGCCGTATCGCCCGCAGCCAGTCACCGCTGGTCCCTGTCTCCCACCGTGCCATTGTCCTGGGCGGAGCTGCCGACCTGTCGCCCACCCATCCCCGATCCAGTTCACCCCTGAAACGGCCCGCCTCCAGCATGGACCCACCGACCACCGGGGATGTCGATATGGCCAGCTCGCCGGCCGCCGTGCCGGTCGAGCCGGAGCAGCCGGAGCACCTGACCGAAGTCGAAGCCGAGACCGAGGCCAAGACCGCCGACGTCGAGACCGTGATCACAGAAACTGAATCTGAACCGATTCAACCGGCCCAGATCTCTGAACAGAGCGCACCGTCAGGACCACAGACTAGTATGTTCCATCTCTTCATTTCATTTCATTATCATACTGACCAGCAGCTCCTCCCATTGAAGAACAGATACGCACCATCGAAGGCCTCGTCAAGGATTTCAACACGGGCGAACTCGAAGAAGGCACCATGGCCTATCTCGTCTCCCGTCGCTGGCTGGCCCAGGCTCAGGCCCTCGGCAGCGGCGATGCCGTCAAGGCCGCCAAGGCTGTGCCCCAGGGTCAGTTGGGCCCTCTCGACAATGCCGATATCATCGACGGCATCGTCCAGGACATTGCCGGCGTCGATGTTGTGCGTCTGCGTCCTGGCACCGGCCTCGACGACTTTGAGCTGTTCCCCAAGAGTGCCTGGGACCTGCTGGTGTCGTGGTACGGCCTGGCCGCCGGCCAATTGCCCATTGTCCGCATGGCACACAACACGAACCCCAACTCGGCCATCCCCAATGTGCAGTACGAGCTGCACCCGCCCGTCTTCACGTTGCACCGCCTCTGGTCGACAACCAGTGGCATTCCCCATGACAAGGAGGTCACTGACGTCCAGCTATCCGCCCCTGTCGTCATGTGTTCCAGCAACTGCAACATCCAGACCTTTCTCAAGCGCGCCAAAGATCTGCTGTGCATCCCTCTTACCCGCCACGTGCGCGTATGGCGCGTGCTGCAGAAGTTGCCGGCTAGTGAGCCGTCTGCGTCTGCGACTGCGACTGCGACTGCGACTGCGGCTGTCACCACGCCCACCCGCCCAGCACCGTTGTCTCTGTCGACACCGCCCGAGTCGCCCCGGCTCGATGCCTCACCTTTGGCCTTGAGCAACCCCCAAGACTCGTGGTCACGTCTCCTCTTGGAGGCGACTGAATTCATGAAGCTCGAATTTAATGCAGAGCGCGAAAAGATTGAACAGATCAAGGACCTGACCCACGATGAAAAGTACAACGGCCATCAGAAACTGGCTTTTGTCTCCCTCACCGTCGACCAGACACTGGTGCTGGATGAGAACGTTGAGCGCAACCTGTGGGTCTCGACGTTCCGCAAGAACTCCAAGGATAAGACCCCGGCACCCGTGCGTTTCAAGAACAACCCGTCGGCGTCTGGTCTCACGAATGCTGCTGTCCGTTCCGGAACCGGTACGGCTACGGCCTCGTCCACGGCCGCCAGCAGCGGCCGGAACAGCCCGAAACACCAGGGTCCCATGACCCGTGGCCGAACCAAGCAGAAGTCGGGACGTGTCATGGGCTGCGTGGGCCTCGGCAACCTCGGCAACACCTGCTACATGAACTCGGCGCTGCAGTGCGTCCGCAGTGTCGAGGAGCTGACCAAGTACTTTTTGGTGCACGAGAACGAACAAGAGATCAACCAGAGCAACCCGCTGGGTCATGGCGGTAATGTGGCCAATGCCTACGCCTACCTGCTGGACGAGATCTACAAGGACAACGCGCCGTCGTCCATCTCGCCGCGCAACTTCAAGTCTACCATTGGCCGGTACGCGCCGGCCTTTTCTGGCTACGGACAGCAGGACTCGCAGGAGTTTCTGGGGTTCTTGCTCGACGGTCTGCAGGAGGACCTGAGCCGTGTCAAGAAGAAGCCGTACATTGCCAAGCCGGACTCGACCGACGAGATGATCAACAACCCGGCGGCCATCCGCGAAATGGCCGAGCAGGTTTGGGACATTACCAAGAAGCGTGACGACTCCATCATTGCCGACCTGTTCACCGGCATGTACAAGTCGACGCTGATCTGTCCTGTCTGCCAAAAGGTCAGCATCACCTTTGATCCCTTTACCAACCTGACGCTGCCGCTGCCCACCCAAAATGTCTGGTCCAGGACGGTGCGTTTTGTTCCGCTCAACGACCGGCCCGTCTTTTTGGACGTTGAGCTCGACAAGACCAGCAGTCTGCGTGCCCTCAAGGAGTTTGTGGGCACGCGCGTCGGTGTGCCGGCCGAGCGGCTGGTGACAGCCGAGGAGCTGCGCGACAGCATCATCAAGGTGTTTGATGACTTTGGCTGTGTCGAGGAGGACATTGGCAAAAACGACATTATTGTCGTGCACGAGCTCGAGGCCGCGCCCACCAACATGACTTCCAGCAAGATGCCGCGCAAGAAGTACCGTTCCATGCTTCAGATCGACGAAGACCCTGAAATCCCCCACTGGGACAGCCCCATTGCCAGTCGCTTGCTGGTGCCCGTCATGCACCGCTTCGATCCCACCCATCCCGACCGTCGCCGCTACAAGGGCAGCAATGCTGCCAGTCCGGCGCACTTTATTGTGCTGACGCCCGAGGAGGCCCGCAGCGAAGACGTGATCCGGCGCAAGATCCTCGAGAAGATTGCGTCGTTCTCGACATGGTACGCGCTCAGCAAGGCCGAGGAGGACCGGTTCGAGGCCGTCAGCACAAGCACGAGCAATGCCAATGGATCCGAGGGCGTCTTCAGTGCGTCGGACACGGGCTCGTCTGGATCGAGTGGGTCGACTGGCTCGGCCGGTTCGGCTGGTTCGGCCGGATCGAGCAAAGTCGTGGCCAAGTCGGTCGAGAGCGAAGACGACATGGTGGATGTCACGATGAAGGATGCCAGCGACGGGACAGACACGCCTGCATCACCGCCTCCACCGCCGCCACCGCCTCCCCGGTCCAAGGTGCTCTATCAGTACAACCACCGCCGGCCGAAGTGGGCGGCGGATCCGACCACATATCTGCCGGGCGAGCTGCAGAACCTGTTTGACATGAGCTACTTTGACGACGGCTCCAACACGATCCCGATCCGGTGGCCAGGATCAACGGATGACAAGGCATACCCAAAACTGCGGTCGCGAGTGCCGAAGCCGCCGACCCCGGCGCCGGCAGCGGTCAGCAGCATCAAGGAAGAAGCGCAGAGTCCCAGTGCGTGTGAGAGCACAGGTGCTAGCGAGAACGAAAACGAAAACGGCAGCGCGACCGAAGATGCGCCGACGCCAGAGCCGGTGACGTCGGACTTGACGCGCATGGTCGAGGAGTCTGAGGAGGAAGACAACGTGCTGCCGGTGGCAAAGCAGCTGTCGTTACGCCACGGCCCCGTCACCAAGAAAGCAGGTCGCCGGCCGACCAAGAAGTATGGAAAAGGCCGGAACCGGCGGTTGCGGCAACAGCAGCAGCAGCAGCAGCAACAACAACAAGTGGCGGCAGCGGCGTCTTCATCGTCTCCACCGCAATCCCAGCAAGATGAAGACCAGACTATGGCGTCGGGGTCGTCGGCGTCTTCGCCGGCCGAGTCGTCTCACGTGTCTGTGGCTCATGTGGACGGCGGTCCGCTGGTGCGTCTGGGCGAAGGCATCGTGGTGGACTGGAACCCGGACGCGTGGGACGTGGTATACGGCAAGCAGGGAGCGGCCGACGACTTGCGAGGCGAGCCGACGTACGTGGACCCGGTGCCGGTGCTTGAGGACCCGGAGCTGCAGCAGAAGAAGCGGCAGCGGATCTCACGGCGCAAGCACGGCCTGACACTGGACGAGTGTCTGGACGAGTTTGAGCGTGAGGAGATTCTGTCGGAGAACGACACGTGGTACTGTCCACGGTGCAAAGAGCACCGACGAGCAAGCAAGAAGTTTGACTTGTGGAAGACGCCGGATATTTTGGTGGTGCATCTCAAGCGGTTCAGCTCGAGCGGGTGGCGACGCGACAAGCTAGACTTACGTGTCGACTTTCCCGTTGAAGGCCTGGACCTGACGAAGCGCGTGCTGGACCGGCAGACGGGCAAGCAGGAGATCTACGACCTGATCGGTGTGGACGACCACTGGGGCGGCCTGGGTGGTGGACACTACACAGCGTTTGCCAAGAACTTTGTGGACGGGCAGTGGTATGAGTACAATGGTGAGTGTTTTGCGTTTCTCCGGGTGTTGATCCTTCTCATGCTAATCCCCCAGACTCCTCTGTATCCAAGGTCAGCGACCCCAACCGGGTGGTCTCTGCATCAGCCTACCTTTTGTTCTACCGACGACGATCCGACGTGCCGCTGGGTGGACCGCGGTTCCAGCGAATCGCGGAAAAGTACGAGCGCGAGATTGCCGCCTCGGACGGCGGCGACACGTCTGACTCGGCCGCGTCGGGGGAAGGTCGGCGTCTCGGCACAGGCTCCTCCTCAACTGGGTTGCCGAGCGCCTCGAAAGGAGCAAAAGCCGCAGCCGGAGCAACTCTCCGTCATCACGCCGGTCCTGGTTTAGTTAGCGGCGCCAGCCATGGACACGGGCACGTCCAGGGGAGCCGCGTGCGGGAGATCAAGTCTGCCAGCGCCGTGGCCTTTGGCGACGAGGAAGAGGAAGATGACGATGATGACGATGACTTTAACACACGCCTCGCCGGCACTACGAGCATCCTCAACTTTGGCACTGACAGCAGCGGCAGCGGCAGCGGTAGTGGCAGTGGCAGTGGCAGCGGCAGCGGTAGCCAAGCAACAGGGAAAGTTGGTGACACCACGGCCGACCAGCCGCCCTGGGGTCCGCAGGCCTGGAGCTTTGAGGCTATTGCCGGCAACAGCAGCGGCGGTCCCTTTGGCAGCGGCCACAACACGCCGGGCTCGGATGCGGGCGAAGGGGATCAGCTGGAGTTGGTGACGCCGGTAGGGCCACGCAGCCAGGCCGACGACGAGGACGCCAGCAGCCTTGTGCCACTGTCGGGAGCGTCGTCGCCGGTGTCGGCAGCGATGGTGGATGTAGACGCCGAAGCGGAGGTTGACGTTGATGCCGATGCCGACGCTGACGCTGATACGGACGGTGACACCGATCTGGCACCGCCGCCGGACATTCTGACGCAGTCGACGCTCAAAGACATCCAGCAGCATACGTGGGCGCGCAAAGAGGCGTCGCAGCAGGTGCACACGGTAGTGGCAGGGGGCGGGCTGCAAGGGCTGCCAGGGCTGCCAGGACTGGGTAGTGGTGATGACGAGGACCGGGACTCGGAAAAGGCCGTGGACATTCACCTGAGTGAGGACGAGACGGCGCGGATGGACGACGATTAGAAGGCGGTCTATGATCTATGATCTATGAGGACATGAGATCTGAGATTCTGCATGTGAGAAACGAAACGAAAGAAAAAACGAAAAGGGGTCACCCTGGATTGGAAAATTGTACAAAGGACCGACGACGTTCTTTTCGGGTGTTTTTGTTTTGTTTTAGTTCTTTTCTTTTTTGTTTTTGTTCTTTTGTTCTTTTGTTCTTTTGTTCTTTTGTTCTTTTGTTTTCTGAGTGGTCGTCTACGACCATACATCATTAGACGGAGAGTGTTTATCATGCCAGGATGGGCTGGCAGGCAAAGACGGCCGGGATTGCATAGGGGGCATGTTCATGTTCGGTCCGTTGTGTGCGTGTGTACATGGGGAGGGCGAGAAGGTACGGAGTAGAGGGTAGACAAAAAGTTTTTGTCTCTCGATCTGTGACGTACGAGTATGCCATGATAGAAGGGCTGCATTGATTTATGGGAATTCATGGATGAGTTGCATTCATACAGGACCGTGTTTTGATTTTAGGCATTGCACGAATGGACATAATATCTATATTGTGTCATTGAATCTGGATTCGAGTTATGATTTCTAACTCGATTATTTTATAGGAATTCTTCTTTCTTCTTATTTATTTCTTATTTCTTGATTCTTCTTTCTTATTTATTAATTACTCCCCTCTCTCCTCTTCCCTCTTCCCTCTTCCCTCTCCCAACCTGGATTATGTGAACAACGTTCGAGCCTCGTGGTCGGACTTCCTGATGCCAGATTCACCAGCCGTCAAAGCCAACACGAACGACGACAAGGGTCACAAACCGAACTATCCGGGATACCGAATCCTTCTGTCTCGGCTCTCTCAGCCCCTTTTTATTGCTTCTTTGTTCGGGGTACTCCGTGCTTCTCGTACTTCTCGTATTCCTCCGTCCTCCGTACTTCTCCGTATTTCGTCTCTTTTTCCCCAGTCACGAGACCACAAGCTTTTCTTAGCGATCCAGAGATCGGCCTTTCACCGGGTCGGGTTCATGAGATGTCCGTGGATATCATCTCGGTCGTCGGAATGGCCGGACAAACATCGCCAGATGCTGATAGACGATCATTTCTCAGAAGGGAAAGAGGAAGTAGGCGGACAGACCAAGGAAGAAAATAAGACCAAAAAAATAAGAAAACAAGCAATAAGCAATAAGCAATAAGCATTTAGCAAGTACATGCAGATTACGAGCACGAGGTGCAGTGGTGAATGCGGAAGGTGCAAGACCCAGTAGGACTAGGAAGGTGCATTCGTATAAGCAGTACGTGGTCTGTTTTTATTATTATTATTATTATTATTATTATTATTATTATGTCTGGTTTGTTTCCTCACGGCCAAAGCGGACAGACGTGCAGCGGTCGCGCGCAGAGCCTATGAACACAGAGCCGATGGACCTCGCTCCATTGTCACATGCCGTGCTTCTTTACCTCTCTTCTTCGAGCTCGGTACACGTCCGCAGCCCATTCTCGTTGGGCATGAAAACCACATGCTCTGTACTCCGTACTCGTACGTGTCTGTCTCTGCCGTTGACAAGTGGTCCCGACGAGTATGTTTTCATTGGACGGCCAAATGGAGCAACAATGCGACATACGATGAGGACAAGGGGGAGAAGGACGACGACATCTTGCGCGAATCGCATCTTGGTTGTGCCTGCACGCAGGACGAATTAGTCAGCTAATGACGCACCCACGCATGGTCTTTTTTATTTATTTTATTTTATTATTTATTTTATTTATATTTATATTTATTTTATTTATATTTTTCGTTTAGGCGTCTGACTAGCAGTCTTACTATTCGTAGATTTGCAGATTTGCAGATTCGCAGGTAAGCCCTAGATTCTCGGGGTCGAGTGATCTAATAAGCGGAAAAAGTCCCTAGACCTAGAGTACTCCGTACTCCGTACTCCGTACTCCGTATCGGACAACAGACGAGGGTTTTGCGGCGTTTGCATTCTCGTGCTGGCTTATCAAAAGCGACAGGGATCAGCAGCAGCAGCTGCTACGTCGTCGCGCACGAATGAGACACCCCTGCTCGGTGTGGGATAAGATACGAGAGTACGCCGTAGCAGTATGAATAGAGTAATAGTACGCCGGACGCCGAACGGAACACGAATTTTCCGTCTCTCTTGCGTTGCACAGCCATGCCGTTGTTGGTGCGGATGCATTACCCCATCTGGCCGCCACGCCTGCTGGTCCGCTAAAATATGTCTAATGGCTTACAGAGGGCAGGGGAAAGCGAGAAAAAAGCTTGGCAGGGGAGGGCCTGGAAGAAATACACAGTAGACGGAGAATGGAGAGCGGAGAACGAGGAATAGAGTAAGGGCCCTTTGTACGGAGTATCTTCCAGAGATCGGGTCCACTAGAGGAAGAGGGTGTAGGGAAATGCAGGGTGTAGGAACATTCCGTGACGGCCGACCACCATTGGCAAACGGAGGAGGAAAACGGAGCGCGGCTTACGAGCGCGGCGCAAGATGCCGCAGCTGTCTCGAAGAGGATAAGCCAGATATGCAGGCTGGGCAGCCAGCCTCAGTGAGCAGTGAACTCTGGGTGAGCCTCTGCTACCCAGAGCTTGCCCGGTGCTGCTACCCTGTACCGACACTCCATACTCCGTACTCCGTATTCCGTATCTTGCATAGAGCACGTTGCCTGGGGAAAAGGCGTGCTTGCCCGCGGGAGGGTCCAGTGGAAAAAGAGACAAAAACGTGCTGTAGCGCCGTGGAGGCGCGCGATATCATCGGCACGAGGGCTTATCCCTACTGGCGCGAGCCAATGGGCCAGGGGAAAGCGTGAGCAGCATGCTGTCGTAGACGGAACCACTACCCAAAACGGCAATTGCCTGGCTCTTTTCCTTGACCCCTTCTGGACTGTGGACATGTTAGTGTGCTTTCCTTCCCTCCTCCCTCCCCTGATGTCTCATGTCAATAGGATGTCGTAATGGGACTTATCTTGCCGAGTGAGATACGGCGCGTCGTATTGGACAAGAAGGCTGCGCCTTTTGTGTGTGTGTGTGTGTGGAAGCCTCCCTGTAATATTACAAGTCCTGGCGTCTTGGCGAGCCTGGTATTTGCGGTCCCAGGCTGGGCATCTGGCATCTGGTATCTGGGCGGACGTTTAGAGCGTACGGAGTATTTGCCCATTTGCCCGATAATGTGTTGACCAGTTTGGGTTGTGCTGGTCCTTTGGGATGATCCTTTCATTCCGTTTGGACAATAGAATGACTAAACTGCTTCACTAAGATGTCACTAAAGTTGTGTTTTAGCTGTCTACGTCGTAGCATTCTGACTGGAGACGTTTGACGAGGCGCTTCCGTGCTTCACGGAGCCTTGTCGAATCAGCGATGCGCCACAGCTCTCGACTGAGCTGAACACACCTCTACAAATCCGAATGCGACCTCGATTGGCTTCTGCATGGCGGCCCTTTCAGATCTGCCCGACCGCCAACTGTTACGTAACATGTGAGATATCAGAACACGGAGAAACGAAAAGAAAACAAAAACAAAACAAAAGAAAAACAAAAAAAAAAAAAAAAAAAAAAAAAAAAAAAAAAACTCAATCCCAAACCAGCCCAAAAATGAATCAACTATTTCTGACGTCGTATATCAACCATCCATTCATCCCTCTGACAGCTCCTGATATTTGTGGGCGCACAGACCCCGACCTTTGTCCGCGAAGGATGTAGACAGGAGTTAGGTCCCGTCTGTTAAAGAACGCTCTTACTGACCATTACTGAACATCACGCGGCCGTGCGGCTATCTTGGCGGCGCTGAAGCGCCCTAAGAGCACTGATCCAAGAAAAAAAAAGAAGAAAAAAAAACCCAGAAAATCAGAAAACCAGAAAACCAGAAAATCCGCCTATTGTAACCCAAACGGACTCTAGCCGCGCTAAAATAAAAGAGGAAGGTACCTATTTGCACACTAACGAGAAAGCTCTTACTCATATGGCGCACCGTTTCCTGTGTTGGTGGGGTCAGGGAAATCGCTTACGTTCTGCCATGCTTTTCTTGTCTCTGTACGGCATCTGTCGCGCGCGATCCGTCTCCATCTCCGTCTCCGTCTCCGATTCCGTATTCCAGTAGTCGCACTCCATACTCGTACTCCGTACCGTACGAATACGGCCCCCTATTGCTCCGCGTATGCCCTGCACTTGTGGGCCGCTCTCGCTTCCGCTTCGATCTGTGCTTTTAATTACATGAAGTACGAGTACGGAGCACGTCGTAGTGGTACTCCGTATCGTTCCCCTGCTCATAGTTCCCTCGTGTTATCTTTTGCAGCGTCAGCCTGTCTTCTGGTTGGCCCCCAATGCTGCCACCAGGCCCACCACACACGCTAGCGCGCCTGAGCGGGCAGCGAAGTTTCGGCGCAGGCTTCTATCGACCTTCTCGAAGCCTGTCTACGAGTCAACTTGTCTTGCCCGCCCCCCTCCCGTCCGATACGGGGTCTCCGTATCGTACAGAGTACCATACACAACGAGTCGTATCGCACGAAAAACCCGCCTGCGTTTTCTCGCCGATCCTCTGCAGGCCGTTGCAGACCGTTTTCTCGTTTGGTGTGGCCGTTTTCGTGTGTCTTCTTTTTGGGGAGTGTTGTCTTTTTATTTTATTTTTTATTTTATTGTTTCTTTGCATTCTTTTTTTATCGGTCGCCCCTTCTATCCGCCGGTCGCTCTCAGTCGCTCTGGCCTGCGGAGCTGCGGACGGAGCACATATTACGGAGTGGACAGGGAATGTGGCAGGCACGCCCCTTCTTTTTTTACCCTCCCCCCCCACATGCACACCCGCTTGTTCCTTCTTGTTCTCGAAGCTAGTCCGCGCCAGTATAATATTTGTACCGCCCGAGTTGTACTGATACCACCCCCGTTCCTTCCCTTTTCCTTATCCTAGCAACTCCTCCTTTCTCTCCCGCGAAACGGGCCATCACCCCCCCCTCTCTCTTTCTCCTCTTCTTCTGCGCCGTCCGTCGCCTTCCTCTTCCCAGTCGCCCTTGTCCAAAAAAAAGAGGCCCCCCCTGGCCCGTCGACTACTTGGATCTTCGCTCCTTCCCATTGGGCTGCTCCTCAATTCCACACGCTCTTGCCCTTTTTCTTTTCCCCCTTCTCTCTCTTCTAGGTGCAAATTGCCTGCATCGCTTTTTTCGGCTCCCCTGTCCTCTCTTTTTCTCCTCCCAACCCTTTTGCGGGATTGATCGCCTCTTCTCCCCTTGCTCCTCTTCCCTTCTTCTCCTCACTGCTGCTGCGCAAGGCCAAACCGAGCACAAACGAGCACAAACGAGCACAAACGAGCACGGCCAAATTAACACACACTTTGACATCCGGTGGGAAACTAGCGACATCATTTTCCTCTTTTTTCTTTTTTTTTTTTGCTCCTTCCGTCGAATCGTCGAACCGGCGAATCGTCAACTTCACGACTCTTGACTTTTTGACTTTTGCGCCTTCATACAAAAAAAGGCCCAACAGGTGAGCTGAACACAAAGCCATTTCGATTTCTCGTCCCCTCCCCCTTTGGATTCCACAATGTCGCGCCCTCTTCTCCTCTCTTCCCCCCCGATCGTCCTCTCCGAGTCGCGCTCTTTGGCGCATTTGTCCTCCACTTTGTCGCGCGCGTGTCTTCTCGAGCCCGAATAGCGTCATTCGTCCTGTCACCACTGCTTGTACGGCTTCTACGGCTGCCGCGTCTCGCTATCGCATCTCGTTATCGAATCGCACAACTACTTCGCACGGGGAATAGTGCAGCCCACACCGGTCGCATGCCCTGCAGCTGCTGCTGCCGAGGACCGCTACAGCTCACGTGCCCGCCCAATCGACCGGAACCCCCAATGCACGCTCTCGCTTCTGCCCTGTTTACTGTCTGCCGTTTGCTGCTTTCGGTTTTCGGTTCTCGCTTCCCGAACCTCTTGTTCTTCCGCTGCGCATTCGTGTCATTTGTGTGGTCGTGTCTCTGTCCCGCCTTTCACCCCGTCGCCCCGTCCCAGCCGCCTGTCCCACCGAACTACCCTCGGCCGACTTCCGCTGCCCGTCTCATTCTGACACCTCTGACACCTCTGACACCTGGAACCTCTGGAACCACCTGCCAACCACTCGCTTCGTGCCCCGTTGAACAGCCGTGGCTATGGGCTCCTTGGATTCCTTGGCTTCACGGATTCTTGGATCTGGCTCGACCTTACTCGCCCAACCGGACGCGGCTCACTCTCGAACCGGAGCGAGTGCTACCGTTGCCTTACTCGCGCAGTGCTCATGTCTTTCATGTGCGATAGCTAATCATTGCCGTCCAGCTCGACTTGTGGTTTCCGTCCTTTCGTTGCACGTCTTCCGTCTTCCGTCTTCCGTCTTCCAAACCGCGACGCTGCGTTCCCACTCTTCCGTACTGCCGACATTCCTCCTCTTCGATCCATTCCATTTGTCCTTTCAGCTGGGCCTTTTGTCCACGTCGCCTATTTTTAGACACTGCAACACAACTCCCCTAACCATCTCCGACACCCTGATATCGTCGCCGCTCGCATCCAACCAACCCCTACTCGTCCAAGACGAGTCCAGCAACACATTCAACATCCACCAACCTCCTTTCTTACACATCGACAACCAACAAAAAGGAGGCACTTTCTAGGCAAGGCCGGTGCATATTGTACGGAGGGTGCCATTCGGAACTACACTCTCATTTATCGCCGTGCCGCCTGGTGTTTCGGGTTGGCAACTCTCCCTCACCCCCCTTCTCCAGACTCCCATCTCAAAGCCGGATATCTGTTGCATCGCCTCTTTTGCCTCGACCTCACAATTTTGGGCAGGCCTTTGCTTCTGTCCCTTCTCTCCTTTTGCCCTACCTTCTTCCGTGGCCACGGCCAGTCGTCAGGACTGGCCCGCCTCTCCAATCTCTCGCCATGGACGCCACTCCCTGTAACGTTATATATGTCGACAGGTCCATCCGGCAAGACCGCGTACATCGTTCCCGCTCATCCTCCAGCCTCCACAACTTCCGCCAATTCACAGATTCCGCAGAGAGTTCACCTGCAATTTGGGAATCACAGGTTCTGGAGAACAATGTCAACAAGCTGGCAGCTGTTTTTGGCGATGGTATGGCCTCAATGCAAGCACAATGTCACTCCCGAGAAGAACTCGTTGCTAACCCTTGATTTTTTTTCTTTGTTCAGTTCACCTCTGTGCTACAGGTAATGCCTGTATAACGCGGCTGTTCCATCTCCAAGACGAGTCCATGCTCGACCTCACGCCGACCATTGTACTGATCGACACCCCCCCCGACGAGCGCATATCTTCCGACATTGAAGACGAGACGTTTTCGCGACCCCAATCGCCACATTCGAAACTCCATATCGAAATACAAGAAGTACCCCCTTCATCCCCCGGAGAAGATGTCTACGGCCTGCAGCTGCTGCAACGCATCGTATCCGAGGCTCATCTACGCAACCTGAGCAAGCTCGTCGTACCAGTCCCCGTCATCAACTACCCCGACTCGCGAGCGAACACTTCGTACGGCTCTGTGCCTCCGGACTGGGGACCAACCGACTACCAAGGATCACAGACCCTGTCGTTTCAGCCCGACAGGCCCACGAGCCGAACCTTGCTAAAGAAGTGCTTGAGACTCGGCGCCAGCGATGTCCTCCTCAGCCCCATTCGCTCACAATGCACCACCAGCCTCGAGATTCATGCGTACTGGGCACACAAGAGCGCCATGCGCGACCAGCAAGCCCTGATGGAATTTCGACGTGGCCGGAAGCGTTCGTGGGTCGGGATATCAGATGACAGACCGTACGCCTATCTGCGAGAAAGCATGGTCGCCTCTCTGATGAGGCGCATCTGCCAGATGGATGACGCAACGGAACTGCCCGTCGAAGCCGTCCGGCTATCCATTTCTGCCCGCAGAAAGCCGGTCATCGCGGCCGCCATTGGCAGCTGGCATTTCTCGGCACACGACCTGAATGACGACGAGCTGGTCGAGGCGTCGGCACTGATGTTCAAGCACGCCCTGTCAGTTCCTGAGCTGGCTCCTTGGAGGATACCAACTGGTAGGCCACAACCGTGAATCCCTTTGCCCTTTATTTCTTGCCACAGTACTCCGTATAGCAACTAACCAGTTTATTCTAGACCAGCTCGTCTGTTTTCTCATCGCCTGCCGTGCTGCATACAACTCGTTTGTTCCGTACCACAATTTCCGCCATGTAGTCGATGTTTTGCAAGCGACTTTTAACTTCCTCGTCAACATTGGTGCACTGCCTCCGTACCCACCACCGTCACCGCAGTCGAAGCCCTGCACACCGCCTCCCAGATACAAATCACCGCTGGCATCGCTCCTCCATTCATTTGAGGCGCTCACGCTACTCATTACGGCTATTGGCCACGATGTGGGACACCCGGGTGTGAACAATGGCTTTCTCGTTGAGCTTAACACGCCATTGGCTCAACTCTACAATGACCGATCCGTTCTCGAATGTTTCCACTGTGCCGCTTACTCTCAAATCCTGAGGCGCTATTGGCCAGCCACCTTTGCCAACACCAAGATGCGCAAGCTTATGATTAGCTCTATCCTGGCAACTGACATGGGCCTGCACTTTGACTACATGAAGAAGCTGGGCAGCATCCAGGACAAGTTGGCTGAAAGCAACACGACCGATGGCTGGAATGGCCGCATGGTGGAGGAGCAAACATCTCTGGCTTGTGCGCTGCTGGTCAAGTGTGCCGATATTAGCAACGTGGTACGTATCTTTTGATAGTCCTTTGGTAAAGGTGGAAAATGCTAACTAGGAACTAGGCACGGCGGCATGATACTGCTGTTCAGTGGATGCACATTCTTTCTGATGAGTTTTCTCGTCAGTCTTCCATGGAGGCACAGCTGGACATCAAGTCATCCCTGATGGCGCAGCCTACAAAGGACATTGTGGCACTGTTCCGCTCGCAACTTGGGTTCATGAACATGTTTGCCATTCCGCTTTTCCAGGAGGTCGCCAACGTGATGCCAGCCATGCAATACTGCGTGGATGAATTGGAGATCAACAAGGTGCTGTTCGAGCGAGGCATTGCCAATGAGTTGGCTAAGCGAACGCCCGAATTGGACGGTGGTCGGGACGGCACGTTCTCTCCACGTTCGATGAGCGTGGCGGTTCCTCCTGCAACATCGGATGGAAAGGAGGCCCTCTCGAATTCGAATGGCACAAGCATGGAGTCCATGACGCAGTCCCGCGGTACTTCATCTCCGCGGACTCCGCAATACACGAGCGACAGCGACGGGCCGATGCCTGGTCGTCCTCAATTAGTTGATCTGGGCACCATGTACAGACGGGCAAACGGAGTCGACTCGCAGTTCAACAGCGTCGCAGATTTTGCAGCCAGCGATCCGTTTAACCTGCACGACAGCCGGTCCTTTACGCCTACCAAACAGCGGGCGAGCGAAACCACAGACGGCAGCACATCTGTCCCCAGCGGGATTGACTGGGCGTCGCAGGCCACCAGTGCCACCACTGGGAAGATGCCTCTGTCTCCGAGCACACAGGGCACGAGTGTTAGCCGGGACTCGATGGACCGCCCGTCCAGCGTACCAGCTGTTTCGGTCAGCACGCCAGAGCCAGACAGTTTGATCAAGAACATGTCCCATTCGCTGGGCACGCTTCCGATGCCGGGTGAAGATGAATTGTCCATGTCTCCAGGTGGACCCGGCACTGGCAATGCCGGCAATAAATCCCCTCCCGAAGGCCGAGGATTGAAGAAGAAAACAAGTCGGTTCAGGATGAACGCCTTGACTTTTTTTCGACGTCATCTCAGCCCCGGTCCTCCTCTTCCAGCACTTCCTGCACCGCCTCCGCACACCGAAAACCCCAACTCGGGAATATGATGCAGCCGTCACACGCATCACATTCTTCCTCTCATCTTTTGTAACAACATCACACATGCCACTATCATGGACCAGGAGTCACGGTATTATGCATTCGTTCTTTGTTTTACTTCTTTTTATTTGTTGCCTTCATCGTCTTGTTTTATTATTCCCCCCAGGCATTCAAACGATGTGGACATCATGGATGGGATCATGGGATCTGTACGCTACGCGCTGTCTTTTGCTTCATTGTTCTTTTGTGACTTTTCTAGGGCATCTCTCGCTTTTTTGCTTTCTTTTGCTTTGTTGCTTTTCTCATGTCCCATAGTTGGTGCAGACATGCAAAACGGAGGAGGGATGGGCATCTTTTTTGACGTCGGTGGCTTCGGTTTTGCGAGCCCTTGGTGGGAATCCCAAGGGACCTCTTTATATATGGGCAGTGAGGCTAAAACGGGAGGGATTGGAGGGGGGAAACTGGACGGTCAAAAGGTGATCTAGGAAGAAACGACGGCGCCTGGCGTGGCACTTTGTCGATGCCCTACTGTATTTTCAAGGATATAACGGCAAATGATACCACCTACAACATTTAAAACTTTGGGGACTGCTTGCACGTGAAGTATACCTTATCAATCGTAGGGATATAGGTTCTGTCTCGTTCACCCAAAAGCTATACTATCAATACCCAAGACGAGAGGAATCGCTTCTCTCTTGTCGGTAGAAGCGAACAAGGGGACAATCTGTGTGTTTCTGATCTTCTAGGGAACCACGGCAGTCCAGCAGCAGACAAAATCGCACATTTGAGGAAAACACAAATAAGAATTAAACGCCCGTCTCATCCCGCACAGAGGGGGAAAAGACTGAATGTGTAAGGCACGTCTACGGCCGCACAAAAAAACCGGCGGGCCATATGCGATACTATACGAATAAACAGCACCCTAGGCCTCCCCATCTATCCGTCTTTGCCTTAAATCTCCAGCCACTCACCGCCCAACCAGCGGTTGAAGAAGTCGAGCGACGCCTCCGGCTGGTCGTACGGGACCATGTGGCCGGCCTCATAGATGCGGACAAACGAGAAGTTGCCGGCAGCCTTGACGGTGCCGTAACCCTCCTTGCCGGCACCCTCAGCATAGGCCTGAGCGGCAGCCGAGGTGGTGGGCAACTTCAGGGCCGAGGTCGACGCCTTGTTGAAGGCCTTCTTGCCCTTCCACTCGAGTGCCTCAGTCCAGGCCTGGTTGCCCAGCCAGTTGCAAATGTAGTCAGCATCGCCGGCGTAGATGATGACCGGGATCTCGTCCAGCAGGTCAGGCACCAGGCGGTGGAAGGGCTGCATCCAGTCGCCCTGCATCAAGAAGCTGCGGTTGATGTCAAAGTCACAGCTGTCGTACGAGTCCACCTCAGCACCGACGGCCTGCTTGACAGACTCCTGGTTGAGGTAGTCGGCAATCCAACCCAGCTGGGGGTAGCACAGGTTGCCGCTATCCTTGCAGGGACCGCGAATGTCGTAGACGTTGCGACCACTCTGCTGGTAGGGGCCAATCATGGCATTGTTACAGTAGATGGAAGCAGGCACACAGCTCCAGACGCTCTTGGAGTTGTAGCAGCTGTTGATGAGCGACTGGCAGCGCGGCAAGGAGTTATCCATGGACGCGCATTGCGACTCGTCCAGAACAGCGGGCCAGCCACCTTCACCGCAGGCCATGGGCCGGTACTGCTCATACTGGGTGAGCGGGTCGGTCAGACCGTTGCCGATCAGCACGGACTTGAGGTTGATGTTGCGGTCCTTGTGGGACAGAATCTCGTGGGCAAAGACGGGAATGTAGTGGCCAGCATACGACTCGCCGGCAATGTGGAAGTCCTGCTTGGCATACTGCGGGAACTGCTTGAAGAAGAGAGTGAGGAGAGCGTAGACGTCCTTGCCGGCAGCGACAGTGTTACTGACGGACTGGCCGGAGTAGGAGTAGCCGACGTTGACGGGCTGGTCGAGGAAGATGACGGAAGCGTTGGCGTTCCACGAGAAGGGGTTGTTGACCATCTTGAGGTTCTCGTCAACGGACGAAGGGCCGAGCTCAAAGAAGAGACCGGTCAGGGAAGAGCAGCCGGGGCCACCATTCAGCCAGAGGACGACGGGGTCTTTCTCGGGGTCGTTGCGGGACTCGAAGAACCCTGGTGGTCGCAATTGATTAGTAAGCGAGCGATAAGGAAGTATAATGCGCATAGTGCACACAATGCACACAAAGGGCATCCCCAAACATCCAAAGACATACAGTAAAACAGGTGCTTGTCGTTCTCCTCATCATCAAGGTAGCCGCTGTATTGCTTGACCTTGTCGATACCAAGCTTGGATGGGTCGACGGCCTTGACCCGCAGGTTGTAGGCATCCATGTTACCATCTACCTCAGAACCAGGGGCGGCAGCAGAGAGGATGGCGGGGACCTCGGCGCCCTTGACGACGTAGTCCCAGTGGCTGTCGGGGCGACGGGTGTGCTTCTTGGGGCTGGAGAAGAAGGTGGCCTTCTCAAAAGCGCCCGGCACGATCTTGCGGACATCCTCCCAGAGGGACTGGGCCTCGTCGGTGAGGTCCTTCATGGCGTCTGTCCAGGCAGACAGCGGGCCGGACGAGCTCGAAGGAGCGCTGTCGTCGGCCAGGATGGGCTTCTCAACGTTGCCCATGACATGTTGCTCGCCGTTGAGAGGCGGCAGCAGCGTTGCCGAGGCGGCGCCGACGAGGACGGCCGAAGCGGCGATACGCATGATGGAGATGATTGTCGGAGACGGGGATGTCTTGTCAAACAATCAAATGGCAGTGGATGGAGATGAAGAACAGGGTTTGGATGGTTGATGGATAAAAGGGGGATGGAAAAGGAGGAAGAAAGAGAAGAAGAGAAAAAAGAGAGAAAGGGGAGAAGAAGAAGAAGGCGGAGGACGCTGATGTCAAACTGGGCAAGGACCCCCTCAGAGCACCAAGCGGTTGCGCCTTCCGCCTCGGCCAGGCAACGCACTGTGTAGGACTGCCTCTTGTGGCTTAGTGTAGACCCATTGTTTCTAGTACCCCTTTGGCTGCGACGATGATAAGCAGCGGCGATATCCCCCACGACTTAGTAAGCATTCCTTGTGACCGCAGGCTCCGCATCTGGGCTCGGCAGCTTGGGGAGGCAGATTCTTGTCTGGGTCCCTTGGAGCGCCATCATTCCAATCAAACTGCATCCCGGACTGCATCCGGCGCATTTCTGCAGCAGAGGGCTTGAAGCTCGAAGCTCAAGGGCCTATTCTTGCAACCGAGCTTCATTAGGCAGCCGCCCTCGTGAGCCCGAGAGCTCCACAGTCTACGAGTACAAAGACAGTGCCATTAGCACAGTGTACCGCCAGCTGTCAGCTGTCAGCTGCCCATCTTGCTTCCATTTTTCGCATTTGCGGTTCTCGGCAGTTTTGTTTTTTTGGTGTCTTGCCTACGTGTTCGCCGACAGGGGCAATGCCCGGTCGGAAAGTTCACCGCCTCATGGATGCAAACCAGGATTCCCGGGTTCAGGGCACAGCTCTGTTTGGTCAGGTTACCTCCCGTCCGAATGAGGGGCATTGAGTCACCAGTTTGATTAGTCATCAGTCTAACTGACTATTAGTCATCGAGTGCAAAAAAAATGGGAGAAACGAGGCTTACGAGCCAATTTATATGATCGCTTCCTGGTTCTTTCTCATCTCGACCAAGAGATCTTTTTTTCCGCCCGAGAAATTGTAAACCAGAGAAACAAGGCCACCATGTCACGCAACATCAACCAGCCATCGAACCAGATCAAGCTGACCAACGTGTCGCTGGTGCGGCTCAAGAAGGGCAAGAAACGGTTCGAGATCGCCTGCTACAAGAACAAGGTGCTCGAGTGGCGCTCCGGCATCGAGACCGACCTCGACAATGTCCTGCAGATCCCGAGCGTCTTCCTCAATGTTTCCAAAGGCCAGACCGCTCCGACGGCTGAGCTGACCAAGGCCTTTGGGCCCGACGCCACGGCCGAGTCCGTCGTCCTCGAAATTCTGCGCAAGGGTGAAATGCAGGTGGGCGACAAGGAGCGTGCGGCACAACTTGAGCGTGTCCACCATGAAGTGGTGGATATCGTCGCCGGGAAACTCGTAGACCCACGCACCCGGCGGGTCTACACGACAGGCATGATCGATAAAGCGCTGGACATGCTCAGTGCGCAGGCGCATCAGCAACAGCAACAGCAGCAGCAACAAGAGACAGAAGAAGCACCTGCTACAGCACCCAAAGCGCCCATGTGGACGGGTGTCACGACGGCCAAGAGCGCCAAGTCGCAGGCACTCGATGCCATGAAGGCCCTCGTCGCCCTGCAGCCCATCCCTGTCATGCGCGCCCGCATGCGTCTGCGCGTCAGCTGCACGACCAGCGTGCTCAAGCAGCCGGTCAAGACGGCAGCGGGGTCGGCGGGTAGTGGAGCCGCCGGCGGCAGCGCCGGCGGTAGCGGTTCTGCACAGCCGTCTTCTGGCAAGGCACACAAGGGTGGAAAGGGCGGTGAGAAGAAGGGACATTCTGGACATTCTGGACATTCTGGATCCTCGGCCGCAGCCGCATCCACCTCGGCAACCGCAGACGACGAGGACGGTAACCAGCGCAAGGCGCACGGCACGGTCAAGGACCGTATTCTCAGCTACGTCGAGCAGGTGGAGAGCCAGGACGTCGTCGGGTCGACCTGGGAAGTCGTGGGCTTCGTGGAGCCCGGCGCATACAAGGCTCTGTCTGATTTTGTCAGCAATGAAACGCGCGGTCAGGGCCGCGTCGAAGTTCTAGACGTGGCTGTCACGCACGACGACGACTGATGGGAAGATACTCTTTATGGACTGTCGGTTTGAGGGTTGGCCGGTTGCCTGCGTTGGGATTTTCCGCAGGCTTTTTTACGGTTTCATGCTGCATGGCTTCGGCGTCACAGGAAAACAAAAGACATGTATGATGATCATAGAACTCACTTGATATCTGAAAGAAAAACTGCCTTCGATCTGCACTGGACCGTGACTGTCTACGCGTACAGGACATGTTGAAATTTTTCGTCTTTTTTTTTCTTCTCAGCGAGCCCCAGTAGCTTTACAACGGTTCACGCCTCGACAGGACTGTTCTCCCTTACTCCATCCCTCCGGCTGCGAGGACCCTTGCAAAGAAGATACCAGCAGCAGTAGTAAATACGTAAAAAAAGAGGCAAAATGTAAATGTCCCTGGGCCATGTCTTGTCCCCACATTGTAAAACCAACCCTCCGTTGTCCGCTGCTTTTTCTGTTCGTGGAACCCCATTTTCGGTTTGCCCGACGCCCCTGATTTTTCCCGCTGTCGTTCTTTAACCACCCTTCTTCTTGGACACACCGACAGTCCGGCCACGACGACCGGTAGTCTTGGTGTGCTGACCGCGCACACGCAGGCCCCAGTAGTGACGGAGACCACGGTGGGACCGGATCTTCTTGAGGCGCTCGAGATCCTCACGGAGCTTAGAGTCGACACCGTTGGCCAGGATCTGCGAGTCCTTGCCGTCGACAATGTCGCGCTGACGGTTAAGGAACCACTGCATAGGTTGTTAGTATGCTGACTAAAAATATTGACTCTGCGAACAAACGTACCGAAGGGATCTTGTACTGCGTGGGGGCCTGGAGGATGCTGACTATCCGCTCAAGCTGCTCAGCAGTGAGCTCACCGGCGCGGAGGTTCAGGTCGATATCGGCCTTCTTGGCGACGATGTTGGCGTAGCGGCGACCGCAACCCTTGACCTTGGTCAGGGCATCTGTGTCCGTGTCAGTCATTCTGCTACCAAACAAGCAATGCCAAAAACAACACCGGGCAGGATTTTACTAACAGACGACCTTCTGCTTGCCATCGATGTTGGTGTTCAGCAGACGAATGATCTATTTCCTCCAGTCAGCATTTCTGTTTTCTCAATCGTAGTCCCCTCGAACGGCAATCGCGTCGTCGATTGATGCAGAACAAAGCGGGAAAGGTGTTCAGGAAGACGAGATAAACGTACAAACTGGAAGTTGGCTGGAGAAAGACACGAAATGTTAGCAAAATGATTTCATTCAATTCAACGATCGTGGCGACTCGACTCGTCTGCCTTTCGCAGGCGAGAAGACGCATTGAACTCGAAGCAGGGATAAAACTCACACTTCTCCCCAGAGACGAGAGACATGATGGGCAACCTCTTCGTCCGTCGACGGTGATGCTGCTCGGTCTCGTTGGTGGTTGGAGTTGGAAAAGGGTAGGAGAAATTTATCGTGGGCTAATCCTATTTTTTGCACGAAAAAAGCCCACACTAGTGAGGGCAAGGCGAACGTGCGCGGAACAACTGTGGTCCGGAAAATCGTAATTGCTTAGCGCCATTAGGGCAAACTCTAGTCACGTGAGAGAAAGGGTGCACTGGTCACATGACATCTGCCTCATACATTCCCACATATCTTCTGCGCAATCTACATTCGTCATACCCAGAAGCAAATGAATAATTTTTCTTAGATTATGATACTCGTATATCTATCACATCATAATATGGAGTGCGGGGTGCTGTGTATATCACTGTGTATCGTCTATTTTAACAGAAGTTGAGTTGGCAACATTCTTTCTTCAAATGAGATCATCCACATTGGGCTGCATACGTTGATCTTTTTGTATTAATGTGTATGAGTACGGAGTAATACGGAATATACGAAGTATTCAAAGTGGCGGGTAGATGAGGGCTTTTCTGTCCCATATTTGTGATAATGCTGGCTGAAACTCGGATATGCTATGATCAAACGTCAATCCGACAATTATTCAACCGACTAAAGCCTCGACACATTTCGAGCAATCTGTAAATCTTTCTGAAATACGTTGGATCCATTGTTCTCTCAGGCATTACTAAAAATGTGGTAGATATAGCTACTGCATTGACAAGAGGCTGATAAAATTTCTTCTGAAAGCATGTCACATTTTAATAACTACAAGAAGGATGTATCTGGCGGTACAAATATTGCCAATTCGCTATTCAATATATCATAAAAACAAAAAAACAAAAAAACACTAAAAACAGTTGGGGAATTGAAAGACATGATATAACAGAAAAAAAAATCTTTTCACACGGCTGTTGCAACAGCAGCCGAAGAACTGGTTGCGGCGGCAGCCAAATCAGTTGTAGAGCTGATTATCGCCGCAGTTGCAGCTGCGTCAGTCGTTGAGCTGGATGTGGTAGCAGTAGCATCTGCTGACGTGTTTGTAATGGTAATGAAGCCCGAACTAGCTGTGCTTGTGGCAGCTGCAGCAATGGAAGAACTGGCAGGAACAGATGCACCCACGCCCAACAGAGCAGCCGCAGCGCTGTTGAGACTCGCCGACGAGCCGATCGTGAAGCCACTGGCTAGAGCAGCGGCAATCTGGTCGGCCTGCAGAATGGAGGATTGCAAGTTGAAGAGCGTGGCAGCCGTGCTGGCGAGGACGGCACAGTCCTGGCCAAACTGGTTGACGTTCTCGACCAGCAGGCTGCCCTGGTTGGGCAAAATGATGGTGGCCGGGTCGACGACAATCTGAGCGCCATTGGACAGTGTCGGTGCCTGGGAGCCATAAGGCAGGATGACGCACTGGTTGATCTGTCCGAAGGGGCTGTTGGCGTCGTAGGCGGCAATCTGACCTGAGGCGATGGCACCGGCTGCCGCACTGTTGTTAGCGGCAAGGACCGCCGCGCCAGTCGTGCTGTTCAGGATGGCAGCACTGCTGGGTGCAGCAGCCACTGCGGCGGCAGCTGAGGCGGCGGTGGCGGCGGCAGCGGCCGACACGATCGAGGCAGACACGTTGCTGTTCAGGGCCGAGGCAGCACTGCTCAGGGCACCTGTCAGATCGCCCGTAGCGGTGGGAGCATTGATGGTCATGGTGCTGGAGGCGGTCATCATGACGACGACGCTGCTCTGAGTGTTGCCGGTATCGGCAAGCAGCTGGCTGACCATGTAGCGGTTGTTGGGCGAAGCGGCATTGCGCAGGTCCACGACGGGCGTGACGACAACAATGACAGTGTTCTGTCTTGTCAGCAGTAGTTCTCTGGAGCAAGAAAGGGAAACATACCACTTGTGCAAAACGGGCAAGAAATGTGTTGATACGGATGTTGTTCTTGATAGTCTCGATCTCCTGGACCAGAGCCAGTTGTGCCTGCACGAGAGCCGAGAACTCCTGCTCGGCAACCAGTGCCAACTCACTGACAAGGTCGAGATTCTCTTGGATGACGGTCACGACGGGCTGCAGGATGGTCTGCTCGATGATGATGGCACCTCCGGCATTGACACCGGCTACAACAGCATCTCTCTTGTCGGCATGGCGAATGGGATCTACTGCAAAACGACCCTTCATAGCAGGTGCTGTGATGTTAGTGATGGCCATAGACGAAGAGACACAGAATGCATACCAGCAGTGGCCAGAGAGCTGAAGCCAGCCAGAGCCAGGAGAGTATTTGAAAAATGCATAATGGGATATAAGAAGACGGCCTTGAAAGGAATGAGATGCTCGTAATAAGAAGGGGTGTCCTGTCAAAGGAACAGATGAAAGAAGGAAAATTGGAAGCGACACAGTCGATGAAATGGAAAAGAGAATGGCAACCGCTTGGGCGCTCTTGATAGAAAAGAAAGAAATTAGAAAAAGAGCAACACGCCCAGCGGGAAGAGAATGTCGTAGTGAGACTGAGATAGCACGAAAATCCAGTGATGTACAAATCTGATAATGGGACTTGCATGTAGTGATATATACGCGAATGATTAGAGATCACTGCTCATGATCGTCATACAGAACTACGCCCCTCTGTGTCCACTTCTCGTCTTGACCTTCAGCCTGTCACACGATCCCAAGAGGCTGAAGCCCCTGGCCCGACATCCTGCTGCTGCCAAGATTCAGGCGGCAGTCAAGGACGGGAAGGAATACGGCAAGAGGAGACGGAGTCAGGGCAAAGGTGGAGTGGAGTGGAGTGGAGGTGGAAGTGGAGGACTTGGGCTCTGGTAAGCTTATCTGCGTAGCATGCGGCTCTTTTGGGCCAAGACGGCTCTACCCCAAGACAAGCTTTGCTGACAGGGGACAGACCAAACGAATTTACCCTCTGTAAGAGGTGCCATCCGAGATCTTACCTTGACCGTGCTCTGACTGTTGGCTGGTTCGACCAATGAAAATTCAGCGCTGACAGCCGCCGCACAGAGCTTCCACCACCCCCCCCCCCCCCCCGACCAGAGTGGGTGAATAGGTAGGAAATAATTTGGAATGGCTCGCAAAGGAGGCCGCCGGCCGATCGGATGGGTGCAATGCGGCGAACCATCAACTGCAAGATCTCTGTACTTGTGAGAACAGATATTTGTTCTGCTATAAACTGGACAAAATCAAGAAATATTTCTGGAAGATAGTAGTAGGATATCTATGCGGTTGAAGTTGCTACGATGGTCGGCCATCGGATGGTCCATGCTCCGTGCTCCGTGCTCTTGGACTCTCTTGACAGGCATCCGAACTGTTCCGAGCCTCATGAATGGTGCCATAGTATACTGCAACGTACTTTGCTCAGCCACCATCCGCTACTGCAGGAAGCTTTGTGGTCCCATGAAAACCGGGAGCCTTGTGATCCGAAGAGATAAGCTTTTGCCTGAAACCCACAGGGGGTCGGATGCATTCCTCGATAAGAATGTAAGATGATTGGCTGTGTGGCCATTTGTTTCCTCAGCTGCTATGCAAACAAATACCACCGGAATCGAGCGCTTCCGTGACTGAGGTATGGGTGGTATTGCAAGGCCATAGGGTTGAGACGGACGGTATCACGGCAGCTGAAGGAGCCGGCTCTGTTCATTGGCAACTAATGTACAACAAAACATAGTGAGCAGTTGCCCAGAGAAGCACGCGTTTCAGGAAAGTCCAAGACAAAGTGATGCCGACTGACACTGAGCAAAGAGCCAAGTGGACATATACTTACTAATACAAGCCTCGTCGAACAGAACACCACAGCAGATATCACAGCACACAAAAGATGGATGTAGAATTAGACAATAACAAAAGTATAAGTCGGTGTGGGATTCCTGTTTGTCGTGCTCCTGAAATGGTGCAAACAGCAATGTGCCACGACTTGTCTGTGAAACCACGTGACTTGTTCAACAGCCAATGCCTCCATCCGTCTCTCTGGCCATGATGGGCTCCAGAACGCACCTTTCCAACACGCCCGAAAACTTCTGTCTTACAGATCTAGGAAATATGACCTGTCTC
Organism: Dryadomyces quercus-mongolicae; assembly: GCA_002215975.1. Taxonomy (NCBI): domain Eukaryota; kingdom Fungi; phylum Ascomycota; class Sordariomycetes; order Ophiostomatales; family Ophiostomataceae; genus Dryadomyces; species Dryadomyces quercus-mongolicae. The sequence goes on from NIPS01000005.1 coordinate 625,428, forward strand.
ATGCTTGGCCCTTCCGTTTGGTGGCGGCTGGCAAACAGCCAAAGACACGTTGGCCCCTATAGCAAGCCACTTCTCTTCTCTACTTCTTCACTCTGCTCCGCAAAGATATGAGACAATGTGTCTCGATTTTCTGTTTTCCTGTGCTATTCTCATTCAGAGGCTAACCGTTACATGAAACCATACATGCCACCAGTATATGACCAGTAAACCCAGCGCATGCCTGATAGACCACTATGGATCCGCGGCCGCCTATAATACAACAAATAAAATCATTATAACAATCACAATCCCTGGATCTTTTTTTCCACACGACCAAATCAGAATGCACCCGTCAGGTCCAGCGGCCCATCGATCTGGCTCTTCACAACAGCGACAATGATCTCCTTGAACGGGTACATCAGCTTGCGAGACGGCGCCCACGAGAGCGCAACCTCCGTCATGTTCTTCTCCTCGGCATCCGTGCCGTCGCCACTCTCGCCGAGAATCTGGTGCCGAAGCTGCTCAATCCTCGGCCCCATCTTTTGCTGGTAGAACAGGACGGTGTTCATGCGCGGCGGGTTGCCTGGACGCACCCACTTCTCCAAGACGTTGAGAGCGTGCGCGTTGGCTTGAGCCATTGTCATGAACGAGCCCTCCAGCTTGAACTCATAGTGAGGATCAAGGAGCTCTGGCAGCGTGTCAATGTCGATGCCGTCGACCTCGTTCACCTTCACATCCGCATCGGCACCGTCTTCCTGGCCGTCACCCTCTGGGCTCATCTCATCGGCGTCACCATCGTCATGTTCTCTCGCCCCATTCGGTCCCGCGTCTCCTTCTTGGTCGTCACTGCTGCTATCATTCTCTGCCGACGTGCTGGCCAAGCCGTCCGAGTCCGAGTCCGAGTCTGAGTCCGAGTCCGAGTCCGAGTCTGAGTCCGAGTCGTCCGATGGCTCCGCCGCCACCACCTTCGGCCGAGACTTGCAGGGGGGAGTCCCATATAGGGTGACGACGTAGCCATCGTCGGGAAAGGTCACGCCGCTGTCACGGATCATGAACACATCATATCGGGGTAGCATCACCGCACTTCGATACTTCTCCTTCATCTGACGGTTGCCGTATTCGGACGGGTCCATGTGTCCGAACTGCTGCGTCTCCCGCTCGACGTAGATCATGATGACGCTGCCATCATTATAGAGGACTCGCCCGAAAAACATCTCGTTGCGGTCAGTGTCCTCTCGACCGTAGTCGAGCTCAATGCGGGCAACCTCTGGCCCCGGCGACGGAATCAGCTTGGCCGCGTGCTGATTGGCCCGGTTCTTGTCCATGAAGGCTTTCACGCGGATGATCTTGCCCATGAGATCGCCTTCATACGAACTCTTGATGCGCATCGTGCGAAAGACGGTGTACTGAAGGACCAGACGATTGGCCTCAAGAGGCGGACCACGCTGCGCAGGGCTGCCACCGAGAGGACTCGTCCCAGTGAGCGAGGTGCCAGACCGGTTGCCCGTGTATCCCTCACGGTCCTCATCGTCCATTTTGTCCTCGTCATCTCGCGTGGGCTCACGCGTATGATGACGCTTGGCATACCCATCGAGCGGACTTCCCATGGCCGCTCTCTTCTTCTTGTAGCGCAGAGGCGTCTTCGGAGCATTCTTGGCGGCCTTGCTCAGGTCCTCTGTCTCTGGCAGCCGCGACAAAAAGCTATCGCTCGTCGCCGTCTTGGCATGACGTGAATGAATGTCCCGGAAGATAGACATGTCATCTTCCACGGCATGGGCATCCGAGGAAGAAGGCTTTGCGGGAATCAAAGGCTTGATCGAGGGACCCGCCTTCCATTCCTGAACGTTGGACGGGAACCTGAAGTTCCTGTGCGTGTGATCACGGAGCCGCGAAAACACCGACGCACGAGTCATGGCCGGAGAGGACTGGCAACGAGGCGGCGTCTGCTTGTTGCGAGAGCTCTCACCACCCATGTGCCCGTCATCTGCATTGTCTTCTTCGTCGGTGATCTCAACAAGATTGATCACCTTGGTCGCAGACTTTGGCGTCACTTTCTTCTTCGACGCAGGCAAAGACCCCGAAGCCTGTCCTTCTGTATTGAGGATATTCTTGAGTCCGGCACTAACACTAGAACTGGCCCCATCACAGGAAGGCTTGGTATAGTCGTTCATGTCCATGTAGTTTTCGCCTGGGGTCCCGGCCAGAATGACAGGCTTGGGCTTCCAAGACGCCATGAAGTTTCTTCCGGCATTCTCACCACCTGTGAGATCAATATTGTTCTTGTTCGCCTTCTTTGGAACTGGCGAGGGCAAGATGAGGGACGGGCGGCTCTCCAGGGCAGCAACTATAGACACAAGTCGTTAGAATTTGTAACAACAACACAAAACTATCGAGTCGGGCTCAGAAGGGACGCAAGATTATAGTAAAATACCTGTCGATGAATTGAGCAGATGCTCCAGCGACCTCGGCAGACTACGGTCTTTGCCTGCAGAAGAGGATCCGATGCCAAGGATCGATGAAGGGCCTGGTCCAATATTGTAGGACCCCATGTTGATGGCCTTGTTGTTTTCATCGGGACCATTGCCATCATAGCCGCCAAATCGCTGCAGCGGCACAAGGCTTTGCCTTTCTCCCGCCAGTCTCGACACGAGAGAAGGGGCACCGGCAGACGAACCAGGGAGGTCATCGCCGCGATTGTTGATCAGATCACGGCCACTGTTGCCCGTGTCATCATGATTGCCATCTACAGGATCAAAACAGTAACCGATTAATATGTTGTCCAAATAAAAAGAACAAAAAGCAACAAAAAGCAACAGAAAGAAACACTTTCTGCTCTCGAATATGGGAGAGCTTACCAAAAGAACGCGGCAGTTCCATGCTCGTGCGTCTTTCATCAGTCGGAGACAGGATCCACGACAGCGGCAGCTTTCCGCTTCCAGAGCTGTCGTCCGGATTCATTGTCTAGATGCTTGCGATGTTTTATTAGTATAGTATACTTGACAGAAGACTCAGCGACACGATGGCATACACTTGTAGTATACTGCAGAGTATTCGTACTCGAAAAGAAAAATGTGAATGTGAAGCTGTGAAAGTATCTAGATTTATTTTCAGTTTGTATTCTTGACAGATGCAAAGAAAAGAAAAAGAACAACAAAAGAAACAGGAGAAAAGGAAAAATCAGTAGATGGAAGGGATAAAAGTTACCTTTTCGTGATGCGTGACAGAGTCAAGTAGTGATGTGTAGCCTTGGACTTGGTCAAAGGTAGAAGAGGGAGAAACAATGGCACACGGAAAATAGGAAATAGGAAGGGTGAAAATATTTTGAGGAGATGTGCGGATTTCTGAGGAAAACAAAAATCCGATTGCTATAAACGCGTGCGGCCACCCACACAGAATAAAATAAAAAAAAACAGAACAGCCAGAGAAACAAAAAGGGAAGGAACGTCCAGAGGGGGGAACCTCCCCAAAACAGTCAGAACGCCATCGAATGCTACAAATCACACAAATCACGTGTCCACCATTTCTCAACTTTCTCTTCCTTTTCTCCTTTTCAGTCCTTTTCGTTTCTTTTCACCCTCTACCGCTTTCCTTTGGCCTTGAACGTCCGCAGCGGGTTCACTTTTCGTCCCTTGCGGTCCTTGTTATAGAACTTGGTCCGCCGCTTGTCGTTCCGCTTGCCATCCTTGCGCCGCAGAGGCACAAAACCAACTTCAGTAGATGTCAACGCCTGCTTTCCATCGCGAGGCAGCAGATAGTCTGGAACATGCTTCAGGTGAGGTTGTGCCCGCAGCGTCCGCAGTTCCTGGTCATGCCGTGCCAAGTGGTGCAGCTCGCCCGGGTTCTCTTCGAAATGCCGCTTCAGCTTCTCACTCTTTAGTAGTTCCTGCCGAATCTCCCGCGTCCGAGCCTCTCGAATGGCCACTTTGGTCACCGACCGCAGAGCGTCGTTCATGCGGTACCGAAACGCCTCGACTTGCTTCATGTCAAAATCGTACGGCTTGACTTCCTTGCCCGCCTTGGCCTGCTGACGCTCGATGCGGGCCAACACCTTCTCGTCCTTCTCTGTCGTCGCCACCGTCGTCGGTATGTGCTTGCGGTATAGAGCAGACGGCACAACAAACGACAGCGCCATACCCGTCTGGCCAGCACGTGCTGTGCGGCCGATGCGGTGCGTGTACGACTTGGACGACGTGGGCAGATCAAAATTGATGACAGCCCGCACGTTCTTGAAGTCGATGCCCCGGGACACGCCAAACTCGCGGTCCTTTTTCGCCGTCTTGCGCTTCTTCTTCTTTGGCACTCCCGCTTCGGCCTCCTCGCCATTTTCCGTCTTCTCCTGCTTGCCCGAAGCCGTCTGCTCGTCCGTATTCTCCTCGTCACCCAACAACTCGTGCTCATCCGACGCAATGATAATGTCATAGACATTGCGGTTGAACTCTTCGATACAGTGTATACGCGAGTTCACGGGGAGCTCCGAGTTGAGGATACAGCTACGGATGCCGAACTGCTCAAAGAACAGCTTCAGCCGGTAGCAGCGGTCGACATCCGCCACGAACACTAGGCACTTGCCTGTGACGAGCTTGAGCTTGAAGATAATATAGGCGAGCAAGAATTTTTCATCTTCGCCACATCTGCAAACGAGTTAGCAGGCCCTCTAAAAAAATAATACGGGATCAGAAGAGCGGAAAATGTGCACATACTTTACGACGTATTGCGTAATGCCCTCGCCCTCGGCCTCACGCTCCTCCAGGTTCAGCAGCGTTGGGTTGCGGCAGAGCATGCCCTTGAGCGTGTCGACCTCTGTGGTCAACGTGGCGCTCATGAGGATGGTCTGGATGCCCTTGGGGAGTGCTCCGGAGATGTGCTCAAGGTCCTCTTCATAGCCGTACGAGAGGACCAAGTCAGCCTCGTCTAGGACCAGATGACTAAGCTTCTCCAGGGACAAAAACGACGAGCTCGCTGCATGCCACGCCCTGGACGGGGTCGACACGACAATGTCCGGCGTGTTGGACAGCAGCGACCGCAGAACAGCATCGGAAACCTTGTCGGTGAGCTTGACAGCAGAGATCTCCTTGGTGCAGAAGGCCGAGAACTGGGCAATGTTCTTGGTGACCTGATCGGCCAGTTCGCGCGTTGGTACGAGAATGAGGACAGATGTGAAGGCGGACGAGTCAGTCTACACGGGGCAGAAATGGTCAGTATCTGTGGCTGTCCAGATCTCCTCTTGGTTGTCTCCAGCTTACCTGTTTCCGTTTCAGGATGGCCTGCAGGGCGGGGAGCAGGTATGCCGCTGTCTTGCCGGAACCGGTCTTTGCTTTGGCCAGCAGATCCTGGCCATTGAGTGCCAGCGGGATGGCCTTTCTCTGGACCAAGGTGGGCTTCTCGAACTGCTGTTGCGCGACAGCCTGGACGAGGCGGGAGTCAAGGCCGAGATCCGCAAACGAGATGTCTTCGGTGGCAGCCTTTTCGGTTGGTGCTGGGGCCGCCACCTCGGCTTCCTCCTTGCCGGCAACAGCCGGGCTGTCGTTTTCGTCAAGTTTCCGCTTCATAATGTGCCGTGGATGTGCTTGTACGGATAGGTGGACGTCTGGGAATGGGGGAAATGAAATTTTGCAGACGACTTTTCCTCAAAAAATTGTTATCGCTATCTTATCGTTATCGAGATGAAACGATGACTAAGCTACATTTAGATGCAGAGAATGAAGTGTATGCCTCAGGCAGACTTGCAGATAGGCGTGTTTCAGTTCAGCGGGCCAAAAATGGAAATGCACGGCTTCGGTGTAAATCGGTCGCGGTTTCATGCGCGTACAGCCGATCACAACAAAACGGCCCAAGAGGTCAAATTTTTGGCAGACTTCTGTAATACGAATATCGTGATCTGTAATACTGTGATACTGTACTGTAATACTGTAATACGGGTAAGACAGTATTCATTGGGAAACGGGTCAACACATCTCGAAGAATTTGCAGCATTTTCCCTTGATGGCCATTGTTTACACCGTCGAAACTGCAGGTAGCCGAGTGTCTCGTTTGTTGATACGCCGTACTGCCGAGCTGAGCGTGTTGCATGCAGTCTTACGAATACATCCATGCCGACAATGGCGGCCAGCAGCACAAGACACAAGGACGAGCTGTATCTTACGTACGATTAGTGTCGTTGCTGCGGCATCGACATCCAGACCGGCAGCTACGCATAAACCGCAGGGGTGCTGAAAATCTAAGATGTCCTAGCTGCATACTGGACCACACCACAACAAGCAAGGGAGGGCTTGCTATCGATCGAAAGCGGTTTGTTTTCCTTTTCTCTGGCTTCTGCTTGGCCAAAAGGCCCAACTGGCGGCGTCAGCAGACTGCACAAGGGCCTTGTCCACACACACACCTTCTCATCCTCCCGGGCCAACAACAATGTGAGAAGAAGTGTGTGTAGGCGGTGCGATGCGGTTCGTGGCGGTTCGTAGCGGTTCGTAGCGGTTCGTAGTGGTTCATAGTGGTTCCCAGCGGTAGCTATCCGAGCCAACAGGACATTGTACGATTCCTGCGCGACTTATAGTACCTGCGTTGGCATCCATAAAAAATGCATGCGTGCACTTATCTCTTGAGAGTTTTCCATCTAGTTTGCAGGAAAAAGATCGTCCGTGAGCCCAACAGGCTACAGGGACCAGCCATTGTAAACGTCGCATTCTGCCCATGTCAGCTGGTCCACTGTGACGATTGTCTGCGCCGTCTCCCAATGAAAAAGGCCGGCCAGCGGAAAAAAAAATAAAATAAAAAAAGGACCGCTACTCCGTACGCCACTATGGAGCCATGGACAAGGTCAAGGTCGTCCGCACGTCGGGGAAAGGGTGTGGCCTGTGTCCCAAAATAAAGTGTTTTGATCGTTGCCCGGGCAACGGCTATCGCGGACGCAGGGGTCGGAGGGGTTCTGTGTGTCTCCATGGCACTTGCCTTGTTTACATTTTAAGAGGATCGCTCTTCCCCTCCACATGCCAACACCAACTTGTCCGCAATTCCTCCTACGGACAAGTCCATATTTCTCGCGCGTTGCGACGGTTCGCCAGTCTTTGGAATTTGTTTCCCTTGACAAACCTCATTCTACTTTTTTTTTTCCTTTACCTCCATCACAGCATTCATCGCCCATCATTCTTGCACCCCCATAGTTCCAAGTAATTACGCTTGGTTCAAGTGGAGAGCAGCCAGTCGTTTAGCGTTTCCTCTGTCATCCAACAAACAAAAAGAAACAACGGAAAAGAAGAAACAGATCAGAGAAAAGAGGCTGTATCTTCATTCACTTTCTGTCTTCACTTTCTGTTCCAACATATCTTTTTTTTTCTCACTTGCGGCTACCGTTATCTCTCTTGCATTCCTGCCAGAGAGAAGCTCCCGTTTTCGGCCCCCTCCCCCTGACCGCCGCTCAATCGGTGTGTCCCCATTCCAGACCAGCTCAGGCACAAACGCGCAGCGTGTCCGCCTTTGCTTGCCACCATGGCTTCTGAGCCCGTAAGTCAAGGACACTTTTCAGTGCGACAATCACTTTCTCACCAGCTGCTGCCAATAGGTTCACCCGCTGCGCATCTCCAAGAGCAGCACCATGTCGACGGGCTCTCCGACCAAGAAGATGAGCGCGTTACCGCGTCCCCTGTCGGAGATCTCACCGTCGGAGCACCGGAGAAACTCTCCCAGCTGGAACCAGACTACCAAGGTAAGACGAAGATGCATCTTTCATCCCGACCCTTTCTGCCCAACCGGTATCCCTAACCGGCTCCCCCTCCCTATTCAGAAGATGGGATTGAGTAGCGACTCATCACCTTTCCAGTCTTCGCCGCTGGACAGCACCACATCGCCCCGGCTTTTCTGGCAGACGCGCGGCGGCTTCACATCGGAGAATGCCTACGCCGGTCGCAATGGATCTCCGTCTCCTACTCGCCGTTCTTCTATTGAGCGCCTGCAAAAGGCTTCTCGTGTCAAGAACAGCAGTATCCTCGCGCAGGAACAGAAGAACGAATACGACCCGACCAAGCTCCCGAGGGTCGAACGCCCACTCTCCAAAATCCAGAACAACGCCTACGGTGGATTGGGCATCGTCGGCCTGCGCAGTAGTGTCGACGGCAAGGCCCAAACTCGTGCTGGCAGCCGCATCGATAATTATGTTTGCAACAGCCCGACCAAGGGTTCTCAATCTCACTCTCAGTCCACCCCCACCAAGGAAGGCGACCAGTCTACACAATCACCCGCCACTTCTACACGCAACGGTCCTCCCTCACCCAGCAAGGACCAGTCTTCTCCCATCAAGTCCTCTCTCTCGAGCCGCTTCAAGAGCAGTTACAACGAGCATAGCGATATCGACCTGCACGGTTCCATGAGTGAACATGAGCTGCCTGCCGGCAAGTCCCTTCATCGCCATGCCAAGAGCGTCACCTTTGACGCAGCACCACCTCAAGTGAATGAGTACGAAATGGCTACCCCTGATTTGTCATCCGTCGGAAGCAACTCCCGCGAGGGCAGCTTTGAGTCTGATGAAGACGACGATGACTATGACGACTACCACTTCTCCGGCAGCGGTGGCGTCGGACAAGACGATAGTTTCGATGCGTCTCTGGAAGACACTGCCAAGACTCCCGTCGTTGGTCCGGACGATTGGCGGCATGACAGCCCTGGTGGCCGTCACTCTGGGGGCTTTGAGAACAGCGCCATGCCAGAATCCCTGGCACCCTCTGCTTTGGGCCGTGAAGTCAAGTCCTCGCCGAGCGTCAACGGTGAACACCGCCCACTGCCGCCGTTGCCCGGCATGGGCCATGCGCGCAGACACTCTGGCTCTTCCTCTGGCTTTTCTCCTGCCACAGAACGTATTATGGGCAGCAGCCCGCGCAGTTTGCCCAGCCCTCCTCCCGGCTCGGCCAACAATGCCGATAGCCAGCTGATTGGCAACGGCAAGATGACACTGGAAGAGCGTCTGAAGCTTATGATGCTGTCGGACGATGGCAAGTCGGCCGCTGAGCAGCAGAGAGAGCGACGTATGAGACGCGCCGGCGCCAGAGACCGCGCCAACAGCCACACGTCCGAAATGGATCTTTCTCTCCATGAGACGGAGGCTCCTCACATGGATGTGGAAGAGCATGACGATGTCCATGATGATGTCCCGGCGGATATTCACGCGGAAGCTCTGGCAGATGTTCTGGCAGATGTCCCGGCAGACGTCCCGGCGAATGCCCCGGCTGACGTTCCAGCTGACGTCCATGCCGACATCCATGATGACGTTCATGATGACGTCCATGCCGATGTCCATGATGACGTCCATGATGACGTTCATGATGACATTCATGATGACGAGACCGATGAAGGAGACGATACCGTTGGAGATATTTCTGGCCTGGAAGAATATCAGCTGCCGCCCAGAATCTCGCGGGAGTCGATTCTTCGTCGCGCCAATGCCAGCCTGAACCACCGTGAATCTGATTACAACTTCTCGTCTCCTGGTCCTAGCCCGAACCCGGATACGGGTGCGTTTGATCTGGACCCGGATGTTCCCATCCCTAGCACGGAACATGACGACGAGAGAGATGATGATGATTATCTTGGTTCTGATCTGGACGATCTGGATGATCTGGATGACCTGGATGATCTTGACCACCATGACGACGATAGCGAGCTCGACAGTCTCTACTCGGACAGTGAAGTTGACGAGAAGGAGCACGAGCTGGAGCCCGATGTTGCCTCGACTCCACGGCCTACTCCCATCAAGGACAGTGCCAGCTCTCATGTTGTCAAGGAGGATGACATTCATTCCCCTGAATTGTCGTCCGCATCCAATGAGGGCGGCCGCCTTTCCATGGATGTGTTGAAGACGACCGGTACACCCGAGGTGAAGACGCGGGAGACGCCTATCGTGGAGAATGAGGCAGAGCGTCCGAAGACGCCTGTCCAGTCGCCTGCTGCGCAGATGCTGGCTCAGAAGCCGATCCTCAAGCCTCTGTCGAAGCCAGAGTATGACGGCACAGGTTGGGGAGATGATGGTGAATTCGAGTCGGAGCCGCGCACGCCGGATTCGGTTATTCACCACCCGGTGGATGACTATGAAGATGATGAGACGTATGAGGAAGAAGGGGACGAGCCGCTGGAAGATGAAGTTGCGGCCGAAGTGGAAGAGTCCCATGAGAAAGTTGAGCCGGAGCCAGTGATGGAGCGGGAGGACAAGGAGCACACGCCGATTGATTCTCCTGCGATTCCGGAACAGGTGGCGACGATCAAGGCGTCTGGATCGCGACTCAAGACACGGCCGTCTGCGACGCCTTCGGATATCGAGGCGATGCGGCAGGCCAGACGGCAAGTGAGCCGTGAGGTGTTGCCGTTGGTTCCATCCATTCCGCAGCGTCACCGGGACCGTCTTTCTCTTTCTCGCGACGAGGATGACGACAAGTTGGACGTCGATAGTGGCGATGACTTCTTGGAGCGGCACCCGAGCTTCAAGAACCGCAGTCTTACACTGGACCTGGACTTGGGCTTGAGCCTGGACCAGGACTTTGACCGTGTGATTGAAGCACAAAAGGTATGTACCCCTAATTATTTTTTTTTGGAGTTATGCATTTTACTGACAGTCACAGCGTGGCTACTTGATGCGGCAGAACACGAAGCTTGTTGCCGCGAGCGACAAGGATGGTGAGGATGTGCGCGGTGCGCGGTCGGCAGGCAACTCGCCGATCAAGAAGGACCGGCCGCAGTCGTGGACGGTGGAGCCGTGGAATGGCCAAACCAAGAAGCGAAGCCTCCGCAAGCGCGCACCAGCGTTCACAGGGCCTGTTCCTCCTCTGCCAGGACAGGAGAGCAATGCGGCGGCTCTGAATCCGCTGACGGAAGAGGAGACGGGGGCGGATCTGCAGACGGAGGAGGGAGCAGAGCGTGGACGTCTGTTTGTCAAGGTCATGGGAGTGAAGGACCTGGACCTGCCTATTCCACGAAGTAAGTGATAGTGATGCACACGGAAGAAAAGCAAGAAAACACGACTAACGAGAAACAGACGAGAGGACGTGGTTTAGTCTGACATTGGACAATGGAGTTCACTGTGTGACGACAGCGTGGCTGGAGTTGGCACGGAATGCGCCGATTGGACAAGAGTTTGAGCTTCTTGTGCCGAACGAGCTGGAGTTCCAGCTGACGCTGAACGTGAAGCTGGAGAAGCCGGTGGCAGTGAAGAAGATTGCACCAGTACCAGTGAGGACGATCCGGCCGAAGGCGTCGACGTTCAGCCGAGTGTTTGCGTCGCCGAAGAAGCGCAAGGAGATGGAGCAGCGGATGCGGGACGAAGAGGAGCGTCTGGAGCGGGAGCAGCGGGAGGCGCTGGCGAAGCTGAAGCGTGCAGAGCAGCCGTCGGCCTATGACCTGTTGTCGCCGATTGTGGCGGAGGACGGCAGCTTTGCGCGGGCGTATGTGTGCTTGAAGGAGCACGAGTCGCGTTGCTACGGCCGTCCGGGCGTGGTGGAGGTGGCTTGCTTCAACGAGTGGGCGATGGAGGAGGCAGGCTTTGCGTCGAGCGTGAAGAGCAAGCGGGCGAATGTGGCGGTGGTGCGCAAGGCGCCGTACAAGATTGGCAAGCTGGAGTTGCAGTTGTTGTTTGTGCCGCGGCCGAAGGGAGTGGTGAACGAGGATATGCCGAAGAGCATGAACTCGTGCATCCGGGAGATGAAGGCAGCCGAGGAGCGTCTGTCGCGTAACTGGGAAGGTCATCTGAGCCAACAGGGCGGCGACTGTCCGGTAAGTTGAGAGAAAAGGGAACAGAGACAAGAGGATGAAGCTAACAAGTGCAGTACTGGCGTCGGCGGTATTTCAAGCTCGTGGGAACGAAGCTGACGGCGTACCATGAGGCGACACGGCAGCCGCGGGCGACGATCAACCTGGCGAACGCGAAGCGTCTGATTGATGACCGACGGGCGTTGACAGAGAAGGAGACGCTGGGACGGAATGGACGGCGGCGACGGTCTGCGTTTGCCGAGGATGAGGAGGGCTACATGTTTGTGGAAGAAGGATTCCGAATCCGGTTCAACAACGGGGAGTTGATTGACTTCTACGCCGACACGGCAGAGGACAAGGCCGGTTGGATGAAGGTGTTGTCGGATGTGATTGCACGAGACAGTCTGGGCAGCGACGACGAGATGGGATCACGGGGGAAGAGTAAGTGGTGCGAGGCGGTGTTGAAGCGAGAGGAGACGTTGCGGCGACGAGCCGAAGGGAGACGAGTGACATCACGGACGAAGAGTATGTATGTGTGAGGGGAGGAGGAGAAGGAGAGGGTGAATGGAGAATGGTGAAAGGGGGAATGGAAAGGAAGGGAACGGCGAACAGTGCTATGGCCGGCTTGCGATGTGTTTTTATTGTTACTTGTATGCGTCTGTTTTTATGAGCCGGGGCTAATAGGGGATGAGCCTGGCGCTCGGTCTCAGTCGTGGCTAATATATGTTTTATTTGAATGTTAACTGTCTGCGTGATTTGCGTGATTTGCGTGATTCTTATTCCAGGCGATGCAGTCGTCGAGTTTGACTCCAGAGCCGCCAAAGCAGTCGAGGGCACTGCCGATAGTGAGATCGACGACGCCGTTGCTGAGACGACGAACGAGATCGAGGTCGGCAAGAGTCCGGGCGCCGCCGGCATATGTGACGGGACGGTCGAGAGGAGCACACCAGTTGGCGAGAGTGACGACGAGGTCTTCGTCGATGCCGCCTTGCAGACCTTCGACGTCGGCAGCGTGGACGAGGAATTCGCTGCAGTAGGGAGCCAGACGGGCGAGTGTCTCTGCCGAGAGGTGCATATCTGTGAGTGTCTGCCACTTGTTGATGGCGACGACCCAAACGGGCGAGCCAGAAGGACCAGAAGGATCAATAGTCCTCCGGCAGCTCAGATCAATCACGAGTCGCTGTCGTGAGCCGAGTGCCGCCAACACCGCATCCAGTCGTTGCTGACTAAACCGGAAGACACCCGGCGCATCGGCGTCTGCCACAAACAGATACGATGTCACAATCACCTTGTCGGCACCCGCTGCCACCCACGCCGCCGCATTCGTCTCCCGTATGCCCCCGCCCACCTGCAGCCCGCCCGGCCAGGCCGCCAGCGCCTCCCGCGCCGCCGCCTCGTTGTCCGGACCGCTGCCCAGCAGAATCACGTGGGCCCCGCGCAGGTCGTGCTGCCGGTAGAGCTGCGCAAAGTGGCGCGGCGGCTGCGCGGCGACAAAATTCGTCTGCAGCGCCGCCGTCGCCGAGTCGAGCGTGCCGCCGACGATCTGCTTGACCTGGCCGGCATGCAAGTCGATGCAGGGGCGGAATCGAGTCATGGTGGTGGGAAGAGTACGAAGTACGAAGTACGGAGTACGGAGTGGGAAGTGGGAAGTGGGAGGGTTACATAAGCACTTGAAAAATCGAAGAAGCGCAAAATCGCAAAATCGCAAAATCACAAAATGAAACGGCAAAATCTGACCGCCTTCACGACTTCCCAGCTTCCCCAACCATGGCCAGCGTGCTCGGGAAACGGAAACTGGCGGCGCCCAAGCCGGACGCCGGCAGTCCTAGCGATGCCGACACCATCCAGGACATCTTCCGACGCCATTTCGAGGCCCAGTTCCAACCGCTGCAGACACGTCCCAAGAAGGCCGCAGCACCAGTCGAGCCAGACGAAGACGAAGACGAAGACGAAGAGGATCTCTCAGACTCTGAAAACTCGGACTGGTCAGGACTCGGCGACGATGATGACGATGACGACAATGACTCCTCCGTTCAGGTCATCGACTACAGCAAGTCGGCCCAGGTCGACACCACCACCATGACCAAACAAGAACGCAAGGCCTATTTAGTGAGTGATGATTCCCTTCCATCTCTCCTCTCGTCTAACCTCCAGTCCTCGCGACCACTCGCTGCTTGGGATGACGACGCCGACGGCAAGCCTTCTGCGCGGGCCACCACCGCCGCCGCCGCCGACTCCGACCCCCAGGACGCCCCCGACCTGCTCGCCAACGACCTCGCCCTGCAGCGTCTCCTGGCCGAGTCGCATCTGCTGGCGGGCGGTCGTGCGGCGCCGGCGCTGTCGGCACTCGCCAACCCGCTCAAGAGCCAGCGCCCGTTTGCGGCGGGCCGGCTGCGGCAGCGGGCGACGGATTTGCGCGTGCAGGTGGCGGCTGCGAACAAGGGCAAAGGCCAAGTTCTGGCTGGCAGTGCGAAAAACTCTATATTTACCCAAACATCCATGCCAATGGCCATCCGCAAAGGCATCGCTGCTGCGGCTACGGCTCGCGAGACCAAGCGCCGTCGCGAGGCCCGCGAAAGCGGCATCGTGCTCGAACGGCCATCGGCCTCGTCGGCCTCGTCGGCTTCGGCTTCCACCGCAAAAGACAAACGCCGCCGCCGTCTCCGCGCCATCGACGCCCCTGCTGTCGGCCGCCTCCACGGCTCTGAACTACGCCTGCGTGACCGCGATGTACGCGCCATCCAAGGTCCACCACGGTCAGGTCCCGGCAACAAGAAACGCAAGCGGAGGTAAAGGGAGAGAGTACGGGATAGTGTAGTATAATATAGAGCACTCGTAATAGGAACACTGCATGCATGACAGGCGTTACTGGTTCAACTCGTTTTTTTTTATTCATTGCTTCTCAGAAAAAACTCCCTCCAGTGGAGGAAGAATAGACAAAAAGTGTTCGTCCAAAGCCTGGTATCTTTCCGTCTCCCATCGTCCAGAAAGAGAAAAAAAAGAAAAGAAAAAGAGAAAGAAAATGAAAAAAGAAAAGAAAATGAAAAAGAAAATGAAAAACTGATATATACAAATGCATAGCCCTCAGGCTTCCCTCGCCTTTCGCAAAGATGCGTTTGATCCAACAACATCCTCTCCAGACTGCCACAGGCTCTAATCCTCCCAAGCCCCTGGCTCTCTTTTTTGCCCTTGTTTCCCATCTATACAAAAACTGTTTTCCTGGAAACGCAACAAGGCTCTTGTCAAACAGTTCCATGGAGCGGGCAGATGCATCTGACACAAAGAAATAAAAACAGAAAGCATCCCCTCATATGACTTTGTAACATCAGAACAAAAAACCAAAACCCTACAGAACCCATTCGGGGTCAACAAGATCATGGCTTCAACAGGAAAAGAAAATAAAAATATAATCAAATAGAAAACAAAACATAATCCATAACGGTAAATGTAAATGGCTGTCGAGTTGGTTGTGAAAAGCATGAGATATATTGTACACAGTCGCACTTGCGATCCGGCAGACTTCGCCTCCAGGCACACACCCGACTTTTACATCAAGGCGCCTGCATTGAGGACTTGTGGTTGGCTGATCGTCATCGGCATGCTGAGCGTCTGTAGGCTGTTGAACGTAGGCGCCATCGAGGCCGATGACACGCCGTTATTCGCCGACGCCGTCGGCACGCCACTGTTGACCACAGAGTTCAACGAGCTCGTCACATAGCCCGTCTCCGACGTCGGCGACGTCTCCTCTACAGAGCCCAGCTGGTCCTCGCCAGAGTACTCTTCTTCTTCCTCGCCCGACAACGGGAAGTTGTTCTCGCCGCCTTCGCTGCGATCGTGCGTCCGCTTGTGCCTAATCCCATTTGTTAGCCACCATTCATCCTGCAAACGCTTAAAGCTTTACGCTTTTCTTTTCCTTGATTGTTCTGTGTTGCGACTGTGACTGTGCGGGGGTGTCTGTTCTCAAACTTCCTTGCTTTTCCAGACATTTTGCGCACACAAACAATGCAAGTTTTGACAAAAGAAAGACAGAAAGATAGAAAAAAAGGGATGCATACTGTGCCAGGTTGTCCGATCGGGAGAATGCCTTGCTACAATAAGGGCAGATGTAGGGTCTTTCTTGGGTATGTGTTCTCACGTGTCTGGAAACAAGGTCAGATACCATGATCGGTCAGGGGCTTGGGACAATGGGCAATAAGCAATGGCCTGGGCCTTGCTGCGGCTTCGCTCTTGTCTTTTTGCGCTCCTAGGAATGGATATTCGTTCTTCTTACCGCTTGAGGTGCTCGAGCCTCTTAAACAGACGTCCACACGTCGGAATCGGGCACGAGTGCGACTTTTGCGGGTACGGGCCAAGCTCCATGACCGTAGCCGACCGCGCTCTCCGCACCACATTCGGGCCACCTGCCTGCACAGACCGCCGAGACTCATCAGCGCCCGACATGCTGTGAACAGCCGACATGTCCTCGCTGAGTGGCGGGAAGTCCTGCTGCTGCAGCGCCATCGGGTGAAGGACGGGGCTGCCCTCCACAGTCGACAGAGGCGTTCCGTGACGCGACATGTCGAACAGCTCCTTGTGCTGCTGACCGGCAATCGGCATGCCCGCGTTGCCGTAGGTCAGACCAGGTGGCGAGTTGTCCAGCGACTCGTCCGCTTCCGCAACGGGACCGACAGACACGGACACCGACCGGCGAAGGTCAGATGGACGGTGCGCAGCCGAGGTTGCAGCAGCGGCGGCAATCGCCGACATGCCTGGCGGGATGGACGACCGGCGTCTGCGCTGCTTGTATGTGGGCGAGCCCTCAATGACATTGGCATAGACGTTGCTGGCGCCATATCCCCGCGAGAACTGCGAGCCAGACAGGTTGGAAGGCGGCAGCTGGATCATGCCGTTCAGGCCGTTGACCTGTGTGCTCATGTGGTCGGGGATGGCCGTGTACAGGCCCGTCTCCTCGTTGGCAATGTAAGCGGGCTCGGCGGTCATGCCGGCTGCCAACTGGGGAGGCGTCAGGGGCTCAAAGGAGATACCCCGGTTGCCGTAGTCATCGTACTGGGAGGAGACGAAAGATGGGGCCGGAGAGTATTCGAGGCCATAAGCCGGCATGGACGCGTGGCGCTGGTGTCCGGCGGCCACAGGAACGCCATTTTGGTTGTACTGCACACGGGCAAAGTCAGGCTCCCGCTTGATGACTTGCTGCGGCATCGCCGGAGCCATCTGCATGGCTGCTGCCGTAGTGAAGGGAACCATTGTGTCCATGCCGTCCGTAAAAGGGGCCATCGACTGGGGGATCATCTGCGGTGGGGGCATCGAATCCATGGCACGCATAACGGGGGAGGCCGTCTGGGACTGGGGGAAAGCGACCTGTTGGGCGTTGAAGGAGGAAGAGTTGGCCTGCTGGGCCTTGGTGAGCTGGTCGTACAGCGACTGCGATGAGTCGTACTGGAAGGAGAGAGCGGGCTCGCTGACGGCGACCGTGGTGGCCTCCTGGCCCATCTTCTCACGCTTCAGGTCGCGCTCGAGGGCATCGAGGAAAAGGCGGTCGTGTGGTACGCTGTACCAGTAGAAAACCTTTTGCTTCTTTTGTGTCCGGATGCAGTTGTTCTTGTACAGAAAGTCGAGGAAGGGGCTCTTAGGCTCTTCGAGCGAGGCATCGGTACCAGATTTGAGATTCCGCAGGTCGGAGAAGATACCCTCTTCAAACTTCTTGGAGTTCTTGACGGGCCGGCCAAAGGCCTGAAACCGGAAGGAGAGACACCGCACAATGTCGGTGCCGGAGATGTGAAAGAGGTTGTTCCTACGCGTGTTAATAGCCCGAATCACCTATCGAATTTTGCATGGCGGGAAATTTACCATAGTACACAGGAAACGTATTCGCCTGTTGGCAACAGAAACCGACGAATGTATTGGTCTGTTTGCCAGTCGACGGGTGCGGAGATGAGAAAGTATTTGACTAGATAGACGCGTCATTAGCCTAGAAGGATAAGCGAAATCGAAAAACTCAGGATTGGCTCACGATTGTCAACCTGCTGCAGAGCTACTTGAGCATCGTGCGGTAGGGCTTGCTGAGCCTCCGTGCTCAGCATGAAAGTCTCTGGTTTTTGAGGCGCCATGCCTGCATGTTGTGAATACATCGCGAAGGAGTGCCACTGAGTGGGCTTTTGTAAACAAAAGAAAATGGTTCGTGAAAGGGATGTGCAGGATCCCAATTAAGACGAGCAAAAAAATAGAGGAAAATAGCGGACGCGATGCGAACAAACCAGTTGTGCGGGCGAGAGGAGGAGGAGAGGGCTCGGTATTCACAGGGGTGCGGTGAAATCGACAAAGAGTGAGGGAAGTGTGACGAGAGGCGCTGCCCCTGCGCGTGTGTGTGCTTGTGTGCAGTGATTGTGTACGTGTAAAACGTGTTTGCATGCAAGGGTCGAGAGTCGACGAGTTGCAGAGCGATGTGAAAGAATCGAGACCAGCCCGACAAAAACGCAGCGGAAGAAGTCTGCGAGCGATCAAGCGAGTGGCGGTTTTGGAAAGATGAAATAGTACTGGGGTGGACCTTCAAGGTGCACTCGCCAGCGGAAAGATGAGGCGGATGCAATGCGGCAAGGCGGCAAGGCGACAAGGCGACAGGACGAAAATACGAAAGGGGTCGTCGTTGCGCGAAACACACAAGAACCAATGCGAGAACGAGAGGGGGGGTTCGAATGGATGAAGTCGAAGTCGGGATCCAGTCCTGGTCGTTTGTTCGTTCGTGGAGAAGGATGACCTGTTGTATATGTGCCTCTTTCTGGGAGAAGGCGTGTGCGCTACTCCGTACTGGGAAGAAGAATTGAAAGAAAAAAACGGCTCCGTTTCGGAAGCGTAAAGTGGAAGAACGGAAAGGATCTGTCGCAAACCCTTGAACAAAATATGTGGGAAGTGAAGGGGGGAGGGGGAAGAGAGAGAGAGAAGAGAGGGGGGAGGAGAGAAGCTCCTTTAGAGGGAAAAGAGTGGAAAGGGGAAAAGAGAAGGGGATTCGAGCTCGGGGACGAGATTTGTCGACCGGGAGGGGGGGGGGATGGGCGAGTTTATGGTTTTCAAGCGGCCGGGGGAACAGGAGGCAGGTGCGGTCCAGGTGGAAGTGACAGGGTTGACCGTGGGAAGGCACGACAAAAAGGATCTGTCGCAAACCCTTGAACAAAATATGTGGGAAGTGAAGGGGGGAGGGGGAAGAGAGAGAGAGAAGAGAGGGGGGAGGAGAGAAGCTCCTTTAGAGGGAAAAGAGTGGAAAGGGGAAAAGAGAAGGGGATTCGAGCTCGGGGACGAGATTTGTCGACCGGGGGGGGGGGGGGATGGGCGAGTTTATGGTTTTCAAGCGGCCGGGGGAACAGGAGGCAGGTGCGGTCCAGGTGGAAGTGACAGGGTTGACCGTGGGAAGGCACGACACGACGTGGGAGGGTGAGATAGGACAAGAGGGTAGAGGGGGGGAAGGAGAGGAGCGGCGGCGCGAGGAAAGAGCGCACGAAGATTCGGTGGTGGGCGCGGCGACGGGGGGGAGAGAGAGAGGGGGGGGAAGGCACGACTGGCTAAAATGGAAGCCCCAGAGCAAGTGACAGGGGTCTACGATGCGCAGAGGTCGTGCTGATGTACATGTACTTGTAGTAGTGTGAGTGGGGAGGAGCGACCAGGGTTTGTGGACCAGTGGTAGACAGAGCGGCAAGGACTGGAGAGAAGGAGTACGAGGCGAGCAAGACACGGACGAGTACGGGTACGAATAGGGAGAACGGAGAACGGAGAACGGAGAATGAGTCGGGTGTACGATCTTTCGAGTATCTTGTCGAATTGCCGACGGCAATGATACGCTTGTAAGCAAAGGCACATTCCAGAGAGCGGGAGAGAAAGCAAGGAGACAGGAAGAGGGAAAATAGAGGAAAAACACAGAAAAAAAAACAGAAAAAACAGTGTGCGCACGGTGCTCGCGATCACAGGAAGGAGCGTGGAAGCAGGGCGTCTCCAGACACGCAGCATTCTCCATGGGGAAAGTACGAGTACGCTGAAAGGGAGAAAGGGCGATGGTCACGATTACTCCTGTAGGCCCTAGGAGTGCTGGCAACTCGTTCTCCTACTACTCGTATACTACTTCGTACTCGTACTCATACTCTTATCATCCCCTGTCGATTTTTCCCTCTTCTGCTTAGCCATCACGACACCCGCGGGTAAGAGATCGCGCTGCACCACTGCGGGCTGAATGACCTGGATTGCATCAGAGAGGAAGACCAAAAAAAAAAAAAAAAAAAAAAAAAAAAAAAAAACAGGACAGCACGCACGACGGCCCCCGAGGCCAAGCAACCCCGAAAGAAAGACCAAATGTGGTCAGGTCCACTTGGCGTTGTCTGCTGTCTTAGACAGCGTCGGTTGCATTCTGAGAGATGAGCGACACGAGAGCCACTCCGCTATAATCTCCGGTCTCCTGACCGGTGCAGCGCAAGAGAGATGAGCTATCCAAGCGGACGCCACCAGCGAGTGCAGCGTCAACAGAGCGTCAACAGAGCGTCAACAGTAGGCGGTCAGCCTTTGAGATGTTTTCAGAACTTTTCTCAGAACTTTTCAGAACTGTTTTCGTGTTTGTTTGGATGGATGTTTGATTGTTTGATTGTTTGATTTTCGGTCGAGTACGGAGTACAGAGTACCCCCTACGCATCGTGTACAGGTACTCGTACTCCGACTCAATTTGCACACCGTGCACAACGGCCGGCCACATGCCTCTCTTTGTCTTTGCAGCTCGCCAGGCCCACTGCGTGCCCTTGTCAACGTGAAACACGCCTGGTGCAATGCTTCAGAAAGGACGAGGTTGCACCAAGGGGCTTTCTGAGGGGGGCAGCCATCGGTTTTGTTGGCCGGACGAGGTCTAGTGTACACATGTCTGCAGACAGATCTAGCGCAAAGCTTTATTTTCCATGCGCTGACGAGAACCGACGCATTTCCGTTCTATACGAGTACGAGAACAGTATTCCGAGAATGCGAGGCGAAGATGCGAACATGCTAGGATGCAAGCATGCGAGTACAGAGTCTCTACGGTCATCACTCTCCCACTTTGTGAAATGTCACTCTACTTTCGGCCTCGATCACTCCTCAGCCAGTCGGAAGGCTCCAACCTCGTGGCAAAAGGCATGCAAATGCACGCATGCGCCCAGCAAGGAGGGGTCGTCAAAGGATTGGCACAGGACCTCTGCTCGGCTTCCGGGGGCTAACCAATAGCATAGAACGGACCGAACTTAGCTGGCGCATTCGACTGTTTATGCGCCGATCTGGGTCCAATTGCTGCAGCTTCCTGCAGGTTCTGCCATCCTGCAGCTCGTGCCGCCTCATTCGCCATCAAGACCGGCCAGTTGCCTTCTGCGTCTTGCGGCTCATCAACTTCTGTCTTTGTCTTCTTTGTTCTCCGTTCTCCATCCTCCCTTCTGTCTTCTCCGTATGACTACTCGTATTTCTGGACCCGCAAAGAGTCCTGTGCACTGTTCACAGCCGCCCGGCAATCGACGCCGGCGTGGAGAAGGAAGGGAATGAAATAGAAATACCCTCCCTGTAATCCGTACGAGTACTCGTACATAGTAGAGTGCCTGCCTGCCTGCCTGCTGCCTGCCCGTGCTCTCCCCGAAACGGACAAGCGGCCTGTTTGATCCTCGCGAGTTACCCGCATCGCACACTCTGAAACGGGCAGAGAGCTCGTACGGCAAAGGGAAAATTGCGAGAGGCAATACGACCGTCCATCGAGCAGAGCACAGCCGGCGTCGCCCGCGGGTGGCTGGACGGCGGAGCGATGGACGGCTGGACGGCTGGACGGATACGCCGTGCTGTGCGTACGATGATAGTAATAGTACTCGTATGCAGGAACAGCCAGGGGCCCCGTTCACGGGAAGACGGCCACGGCGTTTCTGCCCAGTCTATCACCACATCGTCACCTGCATAGCCCCTTGTTCATCTTGTTTCGTTTCGTTGCATAAGGAGGCGTCGTCGATATGCAAATAAAGGCTTTGACGAGTACGAGCACGAGTACGGAATACGGAGTAATTCATATGAGAACACAGCCAGCATGTAAATGCTTTCTGGGCCTCGGCCGCGTACGGAGTATTCATACACAGTACGTCGTCGTATCCTGTCTGTGCCTGTTTCACAATGCTTCCCCGCGGCTTCTCTCTACCTTCTTCCGCCTTGCTTGCCACCATCTCTTCTCGCATCGAGACAGACACCCTAAAGAGGGCTTGTGCAGCTTGCGTGCTGGAGGGGGGGGGTCCCAAGGGCTCCAAGGACCCCAAGGGCCCCAACCCGGGTCGCTTTTTGTGTCGCCTCGTCCCGAAGTGGCACCTGGCCCGTCCGACCAATCACACGCCTGAAGAGCTCTCTGCTCTGTCTCATGTGGCCCCGTCCATCTTCTGGCTTTTCCTCAAACACCACCGGGCGATACGCACGATGGGCACCCGGGAAGAGCTATTCAGGCTGCCTATTGGCCCCCTCAGATGTAGACGGTTCCACTGTGCTGCATCGATGGTGGCTGGCTATTTTTGCCTCGACGCCTCCACTCTCTGCTTCTTGTTGCTGTGCTGCTTGGGCTTTGGCTTTGGCTTTGGCTTTGGCTTGCTTGGCCGCCTACAACGGCCGCCCTCCTTCGCTTCACTCCGTACGAGTAGATGAGTAGACGAGTAGATGATAGTGCCTGTCCCCCAGTCAGTTCTCGTGGCGCGAACAGAAATAGAAACGCTGATGTCCACTCGAGTGGCCGATCGGGCCTCCAGATTGAGTTTCCCAGCAGCTTTCCCAGCTTCTTGTTGGTCTCTTTTCCCTTTTGCCCCTCGGCTCCTACGACATGGGCAAGCATAATATGGAATGTGCTCACGAGGACGGCGCCTAGTGATGCGGCCAAGTTATCATCACAAAAATAGACAGAGTAAATAGAAAAAGACAATAAAAAAATGACCATCTACTCCGTACTCCGTCCTGACGAGAGATGCCGTCATGGCAGAGTTTATTCTGAAGCAACGGCCGGGAGAGGACCAACCTTGTTTCTCAGCGAGGCCGGGGGCACAATGGTTGTTCCGTCCTGTTCCTCGCTGTTCCTCGCTGTTCCCCTGCGCTCGCGAGCGATGTACCGTAGATTCCACTTGCACCGACACTATCGAGAGCCGTTTCCTCTTGACCGTCACCCTCCGGCCGCGGCCACTACCATTATCTGAAACAACGGCAACATCGCGTAGCTGTCAGAACCATCGGGGCACCCGTATCTTAGTCGGACTTCGTATCGTACGGGGAGCACTCTCGTATTGTCAATATTGGTCCAGAAACGGAATCATGCAAATGAGCTGCCCCAACTCGGACCACAAAAAAACACGTTCGGCACGTTGTATTGCCTGCCCGCGCGCTGTGGATTGTTGCCCTTCTCAGGAAAGTACTCAATACGCAGTGGAGGCCCGTTCTGGGCCCGCGTCTCCATTTTTGTATGATTAATTAGCCGTACCTTAAAATTGCTCCAGAAGCTTTCAATGGTCTCTGCGCCCGAGCTACGAGTACGCGTATAGGAGAACAAAGTACTCCGTACGAGTACGAGTACAGTACGGACAGTATTTGATTTGGGTGCGGAGTATTACGAGTACACGGTATTCTTCCGTACTCCATATTTCTTTTCTTTTTGTTTTTTTTGTTTATTTTCTCCGCCACTCCCGCTCGTCTCCTATTGGTGTACCTGAATTCGGCCCACTGCCCCCGTAACGAACCCAAGTCGGCTGGGCTTGCTCTCGTGGCCCATTGCAATTTATCGCACAGAGCGTCTCTTGTCCTGCACGTACTCCGTACTCGTACTCGTGAAATCAGTCTTGCTCGCGTCCAACGTCAGCAATGGTCAGGCAACTATCCGAATCCGTCGCTGCGCCGGCGTTCAATCGCTCTCGCATCCGCTCATTACGAATATGAATAGCAGTATTACTCCGTAGCCTCCTGCGCTCAAGCCTCTCCTCGTGTACTCGTACTACTCCATGGTCACCCCCCCCTCAACACGCAGTCTTGTTTACATGGGTACATCCCAACATGAAACACGCTGGTGTGTTCCAAAATGCCAAAATAGGAACACTACCGCTGTAAGGGGGTGAAATCATACAAGGAAAAATCTCTGTCCGGAAGACAAGTCATCTTTCCTCTTTGTTACAGCTTCTTCCAGAACGTCGGTCCGGCTGGATCTCGGTCAACAGAGTACGTGATCCCGTCGCTCGTCTCCAGTATGGTCTAAAGAGCCCTGCCCTGTCCATGACAGAGTTTTCCAGGCCGGAGAGAAACTGATGCCCACGCCGCTCTCTCGGCTACAGCCGGCCTCTACTGTGTATACCCTGTACAGGGTAATCAGGGTGTAATCCCTCTCCAACGTCGTAGCCTCTCCTGCTTTTTGCCCCCCCTTTCCCGCCTCCCCCGTACAGGGTACTCTATATAGGCAAGGCATGCTGTACGGACCGCGCAGAAGATCCCCGAGGACGACTAAGCCGCTTAGGCATTCCTGTTGGAGAATCTTTTTGCATCGCCCCGTCTCTCCATCTCGCCGTCTTTCCGTCTCCCCGTCTCCTCTTCCCGCCCCCCTCTCGAGATATCGCTTGTCGTACGACGTGAGTTGTTCATAGATGGTGCCTCGGCTTCGGTTATGAAAGGTCTGGCCCACCGCGACGGCACCTGCACGCTGCAGTGCCGACCCGTTTCAAAAATTAAAATAAGAAAAATAAGGAAATAAAATAAAATACTCCGTAAAAAAACGAACAAAATGCCAGCGGTAGTGGCTAGTGCTCCTTGTGCCGAGCACAAGGAATGCCTCCCCCTTGTTTGGGCGCATGCAAGTACGGAGTAGTGCTGGCGAGAAAAGACTAGGAGGCACAAGCACAGGCACAAGCACAGGCACGGCAACTTGGCCTCGACCAGGGGCCGGCGTTGCATGGATGGCGTCCTGGCTGCGATTGGCCCTTCTGACTTCCGCCGGCGGCTCCTTTATTCATGCAACCCGTGCTCCCCGGATCCATGGATCCTCATGGCCCAGAGGTCAGTGTGTCTGCATCTCAAATTGCAGTTCTGCCGAGTACGAAGGACGGAGGACGGAGTACGCCGTATTACTCGTATGCGCACGGAGTAGACTGCATGTCCTCTCCAAGGCAAGCAGAATGGATCTTCAAGGCCTCCGACATGGACGTGCTTGTGCAGAATACGCCGTACTTCGGGCAGAAGAGCCTCACGCTTAAGCTTTCTTTATCTTTAATTACATGCTTTCCCGGCCGACCAGGTCCTTAGCCTGTCTCTCGGACCTGTTGCCAAGTTGCCAGACATGATCTGCCATGTGTGCTCTCCCGAATAGTCTTGCTGAGCATGTAAAAAAGGGGGGGGGGGGCGTTCATGCTTCACGATGCGTTGGCAAAGCAACTTCTTTTGGCACCTCCGGTTCTCTGAGAGGAATGTATGAATATGGTGTACTCCGTATTCCTACTCGTACTTGCCACTTCCTAGTCTGCTCTCACCCATGTCTCCCCGTCAGAAAAGAATCCGCCCCCCCTCCCTCCGGGGCATCTTATCACGGAGGCGCCATGTTTCAAAAGTAAGGGCCTCTGCCCCTTGTTCGGCTTGTTGGGTAGAGAGAAGAGGAGAACAACGCCTCCTTCGAGTATCTGTGCGTGGCGGTTCGAGCTCGGACAGGCAGAGGGCAGAGGGGCGTTACGACGTTCGCCCTCATTTGCCTCGTTTGCCTCGTTTTACCTTTCACGATCCCCTGCTCGGTAGTCGTTCCGGTTCAAAATGCGGTGGCGATTGGTCACTCTGTCTGCCTGCTCCGTACTCGCACGTCGTACTCCGTACTTTTTCTCCTCCTACCCCCCTGCCTGTCCAGGCTCGAACCGCCAGCCGCAGAGATTTGACGATGGGGGCGTCCTAAGCCGTAAGGCTTACAAGTTTCTTGTGTAAGATAGGTCCCAACAATGCCATTCGTCGTTTGTTGGGCCTCCTGAATGTTTCCGTCTCTCTCATCACTGTTCTTCTTTCCTAGCCTGCAGGTCTGAAACCAGCAGGTCCGAGGTTCCAAGCCGCCGTGTGTTCTATCAATGATGCTTTTTTTGGCCTCCAGGAGTGTCGGATCCAACTGCTCGGATATAGAACACAAGGCCAAGGGAAGTGGAGAGATAATGGGCCATACGAGCACGCGTAAGATACAGGCACGGAAGGAAACGGGACATTCCGGCAGTGCTGCTGTTGTAATGGAGTATGGAGCGTGAGCGTGCTCGCATCGTACGTCTTTCCAAGATCCTGTACGGTGTACTCCGTATACGAACGAGCCTCGGACTTCCAGGACACGGAAACGGATAATTTCAAATCATAAGAGATCCAATAAGACCCAATAAGGCCAATGAAAAGACGTTTCTCGGGTCGCTGCCGCCTCAACTGATCTTCCCGACCTGATGACACGGTCGTATGGCCGAGAGCGATGAGGGCCGCAAACAGCGAGCAGAGCAAGGGCATGTATCAGAAAAGGGCCTGTTGGGCAAAGATAAGAAACAGTGCACGGCGGTAAAAAAAGAAGAAAAGCCATTGGCAGGAAGGGCGCGGAGATCGACCTTTTGAAACCAGATGCCTTGTTCTTTACAGCAATGCTGAGTTGCCGTGTATGTCGTAAGATCTGTGAGGGCAAATGGGACAGCACGGCTTTTTTTTTGTTTGATTATTTGATTGCCAAGAGATCGGTTTGTGAGACATTGTTCATATGTGGCAGAACAGGCATCATAGACTTGAAATGTTGTTTTAGATGACCAACAGCGTTTAGAACCACGCGTACACTCGGCTACGATTGCTGGCGAACGCAAGTATTGCTTTTCCTAAGTGAGGCTGTTTCTCAAAATAGCCTTTCTTCATGGCTGAGACATACAAAGACGTTGTGAATTAGTCATATCTGTGATGTCGTCATCCGGTGATTCAAAGAGGCAAATCCGATCGACAGCATTGATGACGTAGCATACGATCGCTGTAGATCGATTCAGGGATCGAGGCCAAGAGATGTGTACTCCGTATGTGTATTGCCATTCGAAATGAACATTATTCGGCCGAGTCTTCCACATCATTTGAATATCCCGTTTCCTGTTTGTTTGAAAATCATGCCGCCTCGACGAACCAAGTCGACGTCCAGCCGCACAGCCAAACGCCAGCGAAAAGATGGCGACAAGACAGACAAGACAGACACGTCTATCGGCACTGCCGGCCCGGCCTCGTTCTATCCTCCCGAGATGTCCAATGCCCGCGCGCGCGCCTACTGCGACGGCACCTTGCGTCGGCCGCTGCAGGTCGTCGAGGATGCGCTGACACGTACGGCCACTGCACGGGAAAAAACGACCGTCGGTGCTGCCGTGGTACACTGGTTCCGGGCAGACCTGCGGATGCACGACAATCGGGCCTTGAAGGCGGCCAGCGAGCGAGCCCGCAGCTCTGGCGCCGTGCTGATCGGTCTGTATGTGGTGAGTCCCGAGGACTGGACAGCCCATGCGACGGCGCCGGTCCGCGTAGACTTTGTGCTGCGGTCACTGGCACGACTGCAGTCCGACCTGGCAACAAAGCTGGACGTGCCGCTGGTGGTCGAGACGGTGGCGCGCCGACGCGATCTTCCGGAGCATCTGGCCGACCGCATGGCCGCATGGGGGGCTACCCATGTGTATGCCAACCTCGAGTACGAGGTGGACGAGCTGCGACGGGATGCGCGCGTGGTGGACGTGTTGGCGGCGCGCGGCATGGCGACTGAGCTGGTGCACGACACGTGTGTTGTGCCGCCGGATCAACAGAACAAACTGACGACGGGCGCTGGGAAACCCTACTCGGTCTTCACGCCCTGGTTCAAGGCCTGGATAAGGCGGGTGCACGAGCAGGCGGCATTGCTGGAGGCCAGTCCACCGCCGGAGCGGAATCCTTCCAAGGTCCGCAAGGATTTTCAAGAGTTGTTCCAGAGCAGCGCCATCCCGGAGGCACCGGCAGACAAGCAGCTCGAGACGGAAGACGCCGAGCGGCTGCGTCGGCTCTGGCCGGCTGGCGAAGAGGCAGCCTCGGACAAGCTGCAGGGCTTCTGCACGGAACGACTGGAGACATATGAAGAGCACCGCGATCAGCCGGCGGCTGAGGCTACGTCTGGCATCTCGGTGCACCTGGCGAGCGGCACATTGAGTGCCCGATCAGCCGTGCGGACGGCCCAGGCGCACAACTCGACGACTCGGCTGGACGGCGGCGACACCGGCGTGCAGGCATGGATCCGAGAGGTGGCCTGGCGGGATTTCTACCGACATATTCTGGTAAACTTTCCCTATATTAGGTGAGTCAGTCTTCGTTTCTTCTATTTTCTTTTCTAATCTCTTGTTCTCTCCGCTTTCTTCACTCTAATTCCAGCATGAATAAACCCTTCAAAGTCGAACTCTCCCATCTCAGCTGGGCTGACCGGCCTGATCACTTTGCTGCCTGGTGTGAGGGCCGTACCGGTTTCCCTCTGGTCGACGCTGCCATGCGCCAGCTGTGCCAGACCGGCTGGATGCACAACCGCTGCCGCATGGTGGCAGCTTCGTTTCTGGCCAAGGACCTGCGTCTGAACTGGCGTCGTGGCGAGCAATTCTTCATGGAGCATCTCATTGACGGCGACCTGGCCAGCAACACGGGCGGTTGGGGATTCTCGGCGTCTGTCGGGGCCGATCCACAGCCTTACTTCCGTATATTCAGTCCGCTGCGGCAGAGTGAACGTTTCGACCCGGACGGCACTTATATTCGTGCCTGGGTGCCGGAGCTGCAGCACGTGTCCGACGACAAAGCGATCCACGCGCCCTATGAGCGTGGAGCGGCGGAAGAGGCGCGTGCTGGTGGCTATTCGGAGCCGGTTGTCGACCATAGCGAGGCCCGGAAGGACGCGTTGGCCATGTATCGGGGGGAGGATTTGTAGGGGGGGACAGCCAGATTGGGATGGTTGTCCGATGTCACGTGAATTTCATGAACAAAAGGAAGTCCTCTACGGAGTACAAAAGGACCAACACCATCTCAGTCTGTAGATGACCATTTTTCCGTCAACCACCTTCTCAGGCTGCATTTAGCGCTGTGGTCTAGCGTAGATTGCAACGGAGATAGGCCTTGTTTGAAGCAATCCTGCGGAGTCCCCAGTAAGCTCATGCGGGGAAACAACACTAAGCTTCAGGGAGCTTATCCAACAAAGCCAACGGTCGTCTTCTTTTGCGGCTGGCCTGCGACATCCGACAAAGTAGGAGCCGAATACGACGGCAGACGGGATGCACATGATGCCGTGAAGAGAAAGACGGCAGAATGAGGTGTGATTGATGGAAAAATATAGACAAATGTGTGCCAGCGAGGCAAGAATGCGGCGTATAAACTGATATATTGTTTGATATGAATCCTGACTTCTTTCTCTAACTTGTCTCTGACTTGTCTCTGCTTCTCTTTGATTTCTGTATTCTTTGATTTTTACTCTCTGATTCTACTCTCGTCTACCATGGCTTTCTTCCAGAATTACCGCGTCTATATGCTCGCATCCGTCGCCTATCTCGGCTCCTTTTTGTTTGGTTCGTCTTTTCTGATATGCCTTCTTTTCTGATATCTTCACTTTCCGCTTACTCACCGTCAGGCTATGATACCGGCGTCATGGGCAGCGTGCTCGCCCTCACGAGCTTCCGCGGTGACTTTGGCCTGCCCATCGACAAATCTGCCTTTGCCACGTCCAAGAATTCAGCCATCGCCGCCAACGTCGTCTCTCTGCTGACGGCCGGCTGTTTCTTTGGATCCATTGCCGCCGCCTTTCTCAACGACCGCTTCGGCCGCCGGCCCACACTCATCTTTTTTATCTTGTGGTTCCTTGTCGGCGCCTCCATTCAGACGGGTGCCACCCACGCCGTCGGCCAGATCTATGCCGGTCGTGTGATTGCCGGCATCGGCGTCGGTGGTCTGTCGTCGGTGACGCCCGTTTTTGTCACCGAGAACGCACCGCCGCGGCTGCGTGGCCGCATTGCTGGTCTCTTCCAAGAGTTTCTCGTCATAGGTAGCACCTTTGCTTACTGGCTCGACTACGGCGTCGCCCTGCATATCCCGGCCAGCACCCGCCAATGGCGCATCCCCGTCTCTTTGCAGCTCGTCCCCGGCGGTCTTATGTTGCTGGGGTTGCTATTTCTGCATGAGTCGCCGCGCTGGCTCGCTAAGGTCGGCCGTACCGAAGAGGCCCGGCGCTCGCTGGCCTACATCCGGAATCTGCCAGCCGACGACGCGGCTGTCGAGACGGAGCTGGCCGAGATCCGCGCCTCGCTCGAGGAGGAACTGGCGGCGTCCGAGGGCATTACGTGGCGCGAGTGCGTGTTTGTGCCGCAGAACCGTCGCCGGTTCCTGCTGGCGTTTCTGATCATGATGTGCCAGCAGTTCTCGGGCACCAACAGCATCGGCTACTATGCGCCGCAGATCTTTGAGAGCATCGGCGTCAGCTCGACCAATGCTTCGCTCTTTGCTACGGGTGTCTACGGCACCGTCAAGATCGTTGCTACAGGCATCTTTCTGCTCGTCGGCATCGACTTCTGGGGCCGTCGTATCTCGCTCATCTGCGGCGCTGCCTGGATGGCTGCCATGATGATCATCATTGGTACCGTTCTGCACAGCTTCCCACCCGACACGACCAGCTCGGTCGTCTCGCCCGCTTCCATTGCCATGGCCGCCATGATCTACCTCTATGTCATTGGCTACTCGGCCTCTTGGGGCCCGACACCTTGGGTGTTTGTCAGCGAGGTGAGACACTCTTAACTTGTGAGACATTTGAGCAAACCTAACACTCCAGATCTTCCCGACTCGTCTTCGCCCGTATGGCGTCGGCCTGGCTGCTACCACACAGTGGCTCTTCAACTTTGTCGTCACCGAGTTCACGCCCACGGCCGTCAGCAATATCGGCTACCGCGTATTTATCATGTTTGGCATTTTTTGTGCCGCCAACTGTGCCTTTGCCTTCTTCCTCATCCCTGAGACGAAGGGCCGCACCCTCGAGGACATGGACATTCTCTTCGGGAATGTCTCTGAGGACCAGCGTCGTGCTAATGTCGACCAGGTCCTGCACAAGGCCCAAGTAGACCATGTAGATGGAAGAGACATGGATCTCGAGATGGTAGAGTCACGAAAAGGAGCGAGTACGTGATGAATTATAGGAGCAGAGGAGATATATACGAATGAGAACATATAAGAACAAAAGAGAACATCCATCAGTTCAAATGCAGATTCCCCGTGGCAAACAACTCCACATGGATGTGAGCAGTGTTGATGCCATGACTCTCCAGGGCCTTCCATGCCTCCACCATAAAACTCGACGGCCCGCAGAGGTAGTACTCCGTCTGCGGGTTGTCGGTAAACAGGAACCGCGTGTGCTCTGACTCGGAGAAGTCGTTTATGTGCAAGTGCTGCCCGGTGACCCACACGTCGTCCAGCGTCGGCGCTGGCAGCGCCGTGTCTGCCTTGGTCAGCGTCCAGTAGGTCTGGACCCGGCCCGGGTGGGCGGCCTGCAGCTGGCGGACCTGGTCGACAAACGGCAGCTCCGACTGGGCGTGCGAGGCGTGCAGCCACGACACAGGTCCGCTACCCTCTTGGCTCACGAGCTTGGCCAGCATCGGCAGCATCGGCGTGGCGCCGACGCCGGCCGACAGCAGGACGACGGGTGCCTGGGCCGACGATGGAGCAAGAACAAACTCGCCCTGTGGCTGTGACAGCTCGACCTGGTCGCCTTCGTTCAGCTGGGAGTGCAGCAGGTTCGAGAGCAGGCCGGGCTTCGTCGTGCCTTTGTTGCCGTCATCCCGCTTGATGCTGACGCGGTAGACGCTGCCGTCGGGCGCCGGCAGTGCACTCAGGCTGTACTGGCGGCTCTGGTTGACGCCCAGAGAGGAAATAAACAGCTGCAGGCTGACGTACTGGCCCGGCTCATAGGACGGCAGTGGGCGGCCATCGGTGGGCGACAGGTACAGGTTGAGGATGCTGCCGGAGGTGTTGGCAGGTTCCCGACGTGAGATGCGGAACGACCGCCAGCCAACCCAGCCGTTGCCGGCGTCCTTGGCGGCAGCGTCGTTGTAGAGAGTTTGTTCACGGCCGATGAAGACGGAGGCCAGCACAGCATAGGCGGCCGTCCAAGCATCGACAATGGCGGGCGTGGCAGCGTCGCCGAGCACGATGCCAATGGCCTGCATGAGGTACTGGCCGACAATATCGTACTGGGCCGGCTGGATCTGGAGGGAGGCGTGTTTGTGGGCGATGCGTTCGACGACGTGTTTCAGCTTGCCGAGGTCGTCAATGTAGGTGGCATACAGCAGGACAGACGTGGCGAGGGCTCGTGGCTGGGCACCGGTGGCCTGGGAGGTGACGCTGAAGACATTCTTGAGCTCGGGATGGGCGGCCAGCATGTTGTTGTAGAAAAGGGTGGTGATGGCGACGCCATGTTCCTGGAGCACAGGGACTGTGGCCTTGACGATGGCAACCTGTTCTGGTGTCAAGGTCGGGGGAGTGTGAGAAGAAGAAGCCGCAGGAGCCGCAGGAGCCGCAGCACCCGGTCCTCTCACAACATCGTGTGACTGGAGGTATGTGGTGGCCATGGAGAAAAGAGAAGACAGAAGACAGGAGACAGGAGACGCAAAGAAATCAGACAATTCTTGCTCTGTAGGATGGAGAGAAGGACTCCTCGATCAAGCTACAAAGCAGCGTCCCATGAATGGATTTATATATCCCACACGTCCGCTACCCATGTGGCAGTCTGTCAGAGGTCTCTTGGCATCTTGACGTTTACAAAAAGCCCAACGCATCGACCGACACATCCCGCGGGTCATTGAACAAAAACACAACTAATAGAAATCTACAGCCAATCGTTCCCATCTTGGAATCCACATAAACGGTTCAGGCATGCCAAATGACAGGAAAAATGCCAATTTCTTCTCTTGAAATTGCATCTCCGCGGCGATTCTGCCCGCTCAGTCTCATGACAGCTCTAGCCATACGGCCCAGACGGCCAATCGAGGTGCCCGTATAGTGGGCTTACCCCCCTGGTTCGCAGTCTTCTCCTGCTTTTGATTTGCCACAAGTCACGTGATACACATATCCAATATCCAGTATCCTCCTTTCTCTTTTCCTTCCGTCTCCTAAGCCTCCCGCAGACTCTTCTCCAGCGCCTTGACACCCTCTCGTACCTTGGGACAGTAGTGCCGCCGCAGCAGCTCGCCCTCCCACACCGTGGCCGCAAACGGGTTGCTGCCCTCCACCGTCTCACTCAGCGGCTGGAAGGTCCCGTCGCCCTTGCGCTCCTCCGTATTCCACAGTGCGTTGATCTTCTTGCCGTGCGTGTGGGCCACGTCGTGCAGCAGCGCCAGCAGCGCCTGACTCGACTTCTCCGGCACGTGCAGCGCCGTCGTCATCAGCTGCTTCGTAAAGGCCGCCAGCCGCAGCGGCGGCACCGACCGCATGTTGTAAGGCGGCAGCAGAATGGCTGTCAGGCAACGTATCAGCAGCACCGTCGTCGTCTGCAGGTTGACCTTGGAGTTGCTCGCCGGCTTCGACCCTGCCGCCTCGTCTGCCAGTCGCTGCTGCAGCGAGTTGGCCCGCCGCTCAATATCTGCCTCCAGCGCCAAAGGATACAGACTGTGGAACAGGTTTATCGTGAAGAAGGACAGGTCCAGGTGCAGGTCACTGCGCGCGTTGTGTGCATCCTGGCCCGCCAGCAGCGCGTACGCCGTCACTGTGCACAGCAGTGCCTCGCGGCTCGGGTTGCGCGCCACGCCAAAATCGTCGTCGTCACTGCTGTCCTCTTCCTCTTCACCCTCCTCCTCCGCCTCCACCTCAGCCACTGCCCGCTCGTGCCGCACCAGGTCTTTGAGCGCCTCGAGCAGGTCGCCGAAAAAGTCCTGGTTGATCAGATGCGCATACTTGGCCAGACCCTCGAGTACGGCACCCATCAAGTGCGGCGTCCGCAGCTTGAGAATGCGAAAGTACGTGGTAAATACCAGCTTGAGCGTTTCCGACTGCATGCGGTCCCGTTCCTCGTGCGCCACGAGCGCGTCTGCCTGTGCCAGCTCACGGTCCAGTGCCTTTTGTTCCTTGAGCTGTTTGCGTTCCCGCTTGGTCCGGAACTCCTTTTTCTCGCGCTGCTTCTTGCTGACGTTTGCGTCGCCCGGCCGGTCCACGCGGTCCTGCGACCCCTTTCCGGAAAACTCGGTCAGCAGCCGCAGGTGCAGGAACGTGTTGAGCACACTCTCATGAACGCGGTAGTTGCGCGCCCGCATCATCTTGGCCAGCAGCGACACCACCTCCATCGACGGCCGGCCCTCGTCGTCCTCCCGGAAGAGCGTCTCCAGCGCCGTCCGGCACCGCGCAAACGACCCGTCCACCCGCCGCATCGTGCTGCTGAGCTTGCCCACGAGAATCCGCAGCAGGTCTTCGCGGAAGTTGAAGTGCGGCACGCTGTTGAGCAACGTACACGCACACGCCAGCGCCACATCGGCCAACTCTGCGCCGGCCTTGCCGCCCGATCGCCCTCGTGCCAGCCGGCCCAGCTCCTGGAGGTAGGCCTGGTAACCCGCCAGCAGAGACTGCTCGTAGGCCCGCAGCCGCCGCACGTCCGACGAAACCTTCTCGCCCGGCGTCGGCTCTTCACCCAGCGCCCGAATGCGGTATCCCGGAATCACATCCTTGTACACGGCCAGCTGTGTGGCCAACCGCAGCTTCTGCACGGCCATCGACGACGAGTCCTGGGACACCTGTGCCAGCGCCTTGAAGGCACCCGGGTTCTCCTCTGGGTTCTCGTTCAGCTTCAGCGCAATCTTGGCCAGCTCCTCCTTGGCCTCGCGGATCTGCTGGGCCTCGGGCACCCGCGGCTTGACCTCTTTGGGCTTCCCAACATTCTTTCCACGTTTGCGGTTGTTTTCTTCGTCCTCCGCGTCCGTGCCAAAGGGATCCGAGTCGCTGGCCTCGCTGGCTTCTGAGGGTGCCTGGGGGGCGGCTTCCCGAAGAACACCATCTGCCGTCCGAATGGGCAGCCGATCACCCTTCTTCTTCTTCTTGGCCTTCAACCGGTCGGCATATTCTTTCTCCAAGTCCCAATTTGCTACTTGTTTGTTGAAAAAGGCCGGCTCGTCTCCTCCTTCTGCTCGGTTCTTTCGACCTGCCCGTCCCTCGTTCTGGAGAGGAGGAGTAACTCTCCGCCGTTTAGAAGGTCGTGAATTCATGGCCGATATTGTCACAGACCAGTCGAGTATGCAGAAGTTCGACTGTCTGGTTGGTTTTTTTTTTCCAAAGTAGACGTTAGAGACAAATTTTAGTGGGTCGAAAAAGCTGTTTTAATTTTAGTGGGGCCCAATGTTCCTGTTGAGATACTCGCCCCGTCGCCCCGCTTTTACTTTCTTCCGTGGTGCCTGAGGCACAAGCCCAGTGTAGATAGACAGTGTATGTAGATGCACTGTGCATTAGGCACGGTCAGGGCATATCCCTGACCCGATCGGGCGCCACTAGTTTCTTCCCTTTTAATACTAAGCACAATTGCACCACTAGGTCCAACAGTTATGAGCCCGGATCGCGCCCTCAGAAGCTCAAGAAAGTGACTAGCATCGACAGCTAATTTAGTGTGCACCGGAGGTACCAATCTTGACTTCTTTGAATTCAAGATCCGGCCCTGAAAGCGCTGTCCCTGAAGTCACAACTTCTGAATCCGCCCCGACGGAATCTAGCGGTGAAGATCAGAAGGAGAGACCCGAGAGTCCTCTTTTTTGACCAGAGCGGTGCTTCCTTCTACCAGAGAGTCTGGTGAAGTAAAAATAGCAAGCATAGACTGATCAGAGGTCTATTTATTTACTCTGTGATCGACGATGTACGACGACGACCACGCGCCGTCAGGCCGCACAGGGGACAGCCGCAGGAGGCTCCCGAAGCTGTCATCGAGAGCAGATTGGGGGGAGTGGTATCGTATACTGCGCAGTTACGCCACTCTCTGGAAGGTCTGGGATTACGTGAATCCAGACAACACTACGTCGTCGGAGGCGGACCTGGAGGAGCCTATTCAGACGTCAGCCACCGACTTCGATTACAGACGGAGGCTGCACGCCTATCAGAAGGCGGATACAGCCCTCCAGAACCTTCATGACATGATAGAGGTCTCAGTCGGGCCAGCCTTTAAAGCCCGCTACCTGTCACTGGTACAGGACGACGCCACCGTGAAGGACAGAGTGAGGCAGCTGAAGAAGGTCGTGATCGTTGATAATACGACGTATTCAGCCTACCTGACGCAGCAGTGGCTTTTGCTTACGTCGAAGACGGTGTCTGAATCAGACGTGCTTGAATACCTGTCCCAGTGCTCCAGCCAGATCAACAACATCATCAGGACGAAAGGGGGTGCGAAGGAGGCAGACCAGGCCCGCAACCTCCTGCTGCAAGCACTGCAGCCCGTACGGGTGTTATTTCCTCAGTTGACACCGACGTACTTACGCTGGGTCAATGAAGGCAAGGGAGACACGGAGCCTGTGACACTACTCGGAAGCATTAGTGACGATGTCACGAATGCTATCGTGATTCACGAAAAGCAGCCCCAGACGCACGCCACCATAGGCGGCAGAGAGGGCAGTTCAGAGGCGTCAAAAAGAGGCAGGAAGGACCGTGATCGGAACCGAAAGCCGTGCCCTGCATGCAGAGGAGCGCACCCAGGCATCTGCTTTCAGGCAGTGAAATTCGTCTTCCCTCAGACCACGCTACCACGCATCAAAAACTACGTGGTCAGGGACCGTGATGACGTGAAGAAGTGGCTTGAAGACCCCTCTAATAAAGCCAAAGTCGTGAGCTTTCACGAGACTGAAGTGAGGAAGCTTGCCGACCATGAGAGAGAGGAGCCAGTTGCAGTCCCATCCACGCCGGAGAGCGTAGGGCAGCCGGCCGGCAGTGAGCCGCCAGTGACGGCGGAAGGAGCGTCGGATCAGAGCCCCGCGGTGACGCTGCCCATGAATATAAAAGAAGGCTCTCCCTCCCTCCTACCACTCTCTCCTTCACCTACTCCGAGCATCGAAGGACGAGGAGGACATGGAGAGCACTACGCCATCCAAAAAACCTCATCTCGACTGTCGGGAGAGCCGCCAGAGGCCCCCGCATCGCCAGAGGCCCCCGCATCGCCAGAGGCCCCCGTATCACTAGAAGTTCACGATCAGAGCTCACCAGCGCAGAGTGAGATTATCGTGGCAGAGCCTACACCGGATGAAACGCAGTCATCCGAAGCCGCCGTCAGAGGCGGCGGCAGAGGCCGTGGCCGAGGCAGAGGCCGCGGACGTGGCGGAGCTTCACGATCAGAGACCGCGGAGCCTCTCCGCCGGTCAAAAAGGACCAAAAAGCCGTCACGCAAGGTGATGGACAATGCCTACGTGAGGCTAGTGCTAGACGAAGCCGAAGGTGAGGCCACGGGCCAGATCCCGCTCGTGTTTATGACGATGGGGAGATATCATCGTGAAACGCTCCCACCGCCGCCAAATCACTTTCGTGACGTCGAAAAGCACCCGTTGAGGCACCTTTTCGTGAAAGCAATGGAGAAGGAGATCGCCACTTTACAGCAATCTGGCACCTTTGCGGTGACGCGTGTGAGCCCCGTCTTGAAAGAGGTCTTGATCCCATTACGGTGGGTATACACATATAAGTTCGATACGTACGGTGACCTCGTGAAGTGCAAGGCGAGGATTTGCGTGCGTGGAGACTTGGAGAGTGATGACGGCCGCAATAACTTCGCTGCCACGCCGCCTGCGGGCCACTTACGCATGCTTTTCGCCATCATCACATATTTCGACCTGACCTGCGTGCTGTATGACGCCATTGCCGCATTCACGCAGTCGACAGTAGACTCACCAGTCTACACGCACATGCCACCGGGATATACACAGACAGGGCAGTGCTGGCAGCTTTTCAAGAGCCTGTATGGACTGCGGCGGTCCCCCTCACTGTGGTATCAGACGTTGACGGCAACGCTGGCTGAATTCGGGTTCGAGAGGCCTTCAGAAGACCCCTGCATACTCACCGATGGCAAGGTGATAGTTTTCTTCTATGTTGACGATTTGGGAGTGGCTTTTAAGCCTGAATACCAAGCCCATTGGGACCGGCTAGCCGATCAGATCTGTCAGACTCTGAATCTCGAATACAGAGGCCCGTTGAAGTGGTTTTTGAACCTTCACTTCGAGAAGACGGAGGAGGGGCTCTATGTGAGCCAGGAGCCG
The DNA here is from genome assembly GCA_002215975.1 of Dryadomyces quercus-mongolicae. NCBI lineage: Eukaryota > Fungi > Ascomycota > Sordariomycetes > Ophiostomatales > Ophiostomataceae > Dryadomyces > Dryadomyces quercus-mongolicae. Next base: position 663,371 of record NIPS01000005.1, read on the forward strand.
TATTTAACGGCTCTCGAAAGCCGTTTTCGTGACCTGATTGATCCTACGAAGACGTACAGGACTCCCTTCCCACCAGACGTGGCGCTGTCTGAGGTAACGCAGTTGACCGCAGAAGCCACGCCGGAGGAGATTCATCAGTATAAGCAGCTGATCGGATCCCTTATTTACGGCTCAGTTATCACGAGACCGGATGCAGCATTCACGGTCTCCTTTTGCGCTCGTTATATGAGCGCCCCGGGGCCGCTGCACTGGAAAATAGCCATTCACTGCCTGGGCTACCTGACGCAGACCAAGCAAATGGCGTTGTTTTGCCCGAAAAGGAGTGAGGCTACGCCAGAGCTCGAAATATACAGTGATGCTGCCTTTGCCGACGATGCGGCCGATCGGAAGTCGTCTTACGGCTACATTATCAAGCTTTTCGGCATGCCAGTGATCTGGAAGGCAGGCAAGCTGCCGTCAGTCAGCACTTCATCAACTGAAGCTGAATTCCTTGCCCTGGCAGACACGGCGAAGGAGACTCTCTCTGTCACGCGTGTGCTTCTTGATTTAGCCGTCCATCTAGACGCTCAGAAGCCGACGATTTACTGTGACAACAGGCAAGCCATCAGGCTGGTCAATCCAGCCATTGAAGGAGGGTGGTCGACGCAGGTGAAGCACGTCGATATTTACCACCACTGGCTACGGGAAGTGATCCAAGACGAGCGTATGGACGTAGTCTGGATCGGCACCGACGCCATGGCCGCAGACGGCCTGACGAAGCCCCTGAATAGGGCCAAGCATGAAGCCTTTGTGGCTCAAATCGGCTTGAAAACGCGCCCTCTGCCGCTGGTATAGGCGCCCAGATTGGACCATTTCACGATGTTTTCGGACTCGGTTTAACGGCCCCCTGACGGGCCTATTTCATTACTTTTCGGTATAGCAGTCCCCTGACGGACTCCCTCTGTGCAATGAGGTTATTTACAGGTCCCCTGACGGTCCTGGTGAGGAGCGATGGGAGCCTCTGAAGCTGCAGCCTATGCAGTCTGGGGGGGTGTGTTGAGATATTCGCCCCGTCGCCCCGCTTTTACTTTCTTCCGTGGTGCCTGAGGCACAAACCCAGTGTAGATAGGCTGTGTGTGTAGATGCACTGTGCATTAGGCACGGTCAGGGCATATCCCTGACCCGATCGGGCGCCACACAATTGCACCACTAGGTCCAACAGTTCCGATAAGCGCTTATCGGCCGGTCCAGGCACGAAGCAGCGCTCGCAACTGCACAGCGACTGCCATAGAGTGAGATGGGAAATTCATGTGTCTTTAGTGAAGTGAAGGAATACGATCAGATGGAATGGAAGAGATCTTGTTGAATACGCCGGCAAATCTTGAGTTGCCTGGCGGCCCCGAGTCATTAATGATTAGTCAGCAACATGTGAATTTGTATCGTCGTGCTCCCATTGGCCAGGCTGCTTATCGGACTGGACCCGTAAAAAAAGTTTCTATGGAGAAAGCGCAGAGACGCCATGGAGAAAAAAAAAAGTCGACAGAAAATTTACCCATCCGTCTTGACGAAGGCGGCTCACGATCACACTCCCCCGGCCTCTACGCAACTTGCATACTTTCTGGATCCCATCACCTATAGGACACTGGCCATCCGGGAGGCGGGGAGTACACGATGGCGACTTCTCTCGCAGCGCAGCTGGCGCAAATTGCCGCCAATTCCAAGATTTCCTTGAATGTGAAGGCGCAAAAAGCCGTCCACAGCAAGTCGCTTCTTTTCGAGCCGCGTGTGGCCACGGCACAGAGTTTCCAGTCGGTGTTTGCCATATGTCAGGATGGGTTCGATGAGCTGTGCCAGCTGGACGAGCGCTTTGTGCCGTTTGGGCACACCCTCTTCAGCGAGCAGAGCCAGGACGAAGACCGGACACAGATGTCGAAAGCCGAGAATGCAGAGCTCGACAAGAAGATCGAGGCTTTTCTGCGGCTCGCCGGCTCCAAGCTGCGGCTCATGCCTGCCATCAAGTCGATCGAGTGGCTGATTCGGAGGTTCCGGTATGTTGAAACAGTGCCTACATAAAAGACTAAACTAACCAACAGAATCCATGAATTCAACACGACAGCCGTCCTCACCACCTTTTTACCCTACCACACCATCCCCGTCTTTGTGACGCTCCTGTCCATTCTCCCGCCCAAGCTGCCGCACGAGTACCGGTTCCTCGACCCTTACGTCCGCTCGTTGACGCCAGTGCCGCGTGCCGCCATCGTCCACCATGCCACTCATCACTTTGAGTTCCTTGTCACCCTCTCCGCCTACACACTGGAGGCGGCGCGGGCTCAACAGCACTACTCTGGCCTCATTACCTTCTGGGGCAGCATCCTGACTGAGGCGACCAACGGCATGCTGGACGCCGGACGATCGGGCCGCGCCAGCGTGCAGGCCGACAACTCCCAGGCGCTGCTGCAAAAGGTCGGCCCCATCCTCGGTGAGGCGCTAGTCCTCCGCAGCGCACCCGGTGTGCAGATCGCGGCATATATGACCGTGTCGGTCTTTGTGGCCAAGGCACACCTCAGCGACGTCGCCATCACAGCATTTATGGACCAGCTCGTTGTTGGCTGGACGCCCGAGACCGTCAAGCCCGGCATTGCGTGCCTCGCCATCATGGCACAGCAGCGTTCCGCCAAGCAGCTGTCGCGCAAGGTGGCCAAGGCCGTCCTCAAAGTGCCCGAGCTTCCGCAGCTACTGCTGGAGATTGGGCGGCAGCGACGCATCGACAAGCTGGCCAACGGCCTCGTGCTGGCCCTGACGGACCGGCTGGCCAAGAAGGCGGCCGTGCGCAGCCTACCCATCATCAAGGCCATCCTCCTGGGCGGCCTGCTGCAGGAGAAGCAGCTCGTCGTGGCCTTCAAGTCACTGCTGCTGGCGGCGCACAGCCTCACAGATGAGACGGACCCGAGCGGCAGCGCGCGTCGCGAGCTCGGCACGACGCTCGTGGTGCTGTCGCAGGCACAGGGCGAGGCGGGCGGCGACATTATCCGCCGGGTCATTGCCGAAGTCGACCTCGATATGGACGAGCTGGAGCTGAAGCTGGACGCCACGTTGCGGCCCAAGGCGCTGCTGACCAACGGCAGCAGCCGCGACGACGGCGATGCCCACATGACCAACGGCGACGCAGATGCGAGCGTGAGCCTGCTCCTGAAGCCGGAAGACGTGAACACGGCCGTGGCACGGCTGTCACGACTGTCGCGGCCGGCATCATGCCTTTCGACGGGAGAAGAGGACACGGACAGACTCTTTGAACAGCTTAGTCAGCTATTATTATCGGCAGTGGCGGGTGGTAAAGAACAGCTCGAGCAGCTCGACACGGCACCACTACTCGGACGTGCCAATGCGGTATCGGACTGTTTCTATCTCAGCTTCTGCATGCGCGTCTGGTCGGGGCCGTACCCGATCCTGGCGCGTGTGGCCACGCTCGACATGGCCGCAGCTCGTCTTGGTGTAGACGACTTCTCGGGCGTCGACCTGGAGGCGATCCTCCCCTACTGCATTGCCGCCCTGGCAGATCCGGCCAAGAAGGTCCGTAAAGCGGCTGCCCATCTTCTGTCGGTGCTCGCCAGCCTGCATGCGGCCTCCAGCGCGTCCAAGAACAGCAAGCAATGGGGCTTGGAGAAGCTGTACGGCACGGGCGAGTTGAAGTGGATGACGACCAGCGCACGGAAGAGTCTTTTGGATGTGGCTACGGAGTCGGCAGACGAATCGATTCTTCATGAGGACCACCTGCTGTCGGTTCTACGCGATGTTTTGGACAAGTCGAGCAAATCCGAAGGCGGACCGGCCACGACGCATCTCTCCCACAGCACGCGCCTATCGATCCTCACATTCCTGGCCAGCCACACAGTCGCGACGCCGCTGCTGGTGGTCAAGACGCGCTTGCTGACGGCGCTCAATGAGGTGCGCGGCGTATCTGGCACGACGCGGACGCAGCTGCTGCTCCCGGTGCTGCAGCGGTGGGCATCTCTGGGCGCTGAGGAGGCGCACGCGCTGGCGACGGCCGAAGCAGTCGACGAGAATATGGTGGACGAGCGGTTTGTCGATGTGGTGGTGCCCAACGACAAGGCCGGTCTGGAGTGTTTCCTGGACGTGATCCAGAAGCCAGAGAGCGGCGAGCGGCCACACCTGTTGCGGGCAGTGTTTGCACGGATCCGCAAGATGTGGCCGGTCATGAAGGAGGACTTCCAGATGGTGACGGCCCAGTTTCTGCTGGAGCAGGTGCACAAGCCGTCGTCGTCGTCGTCCGAGACGGAGGACGTGGCCGTGGCTGTGGAAGAGGCTGCCGAGGTGCTGCAGCAGGTGGAACTCAGCAGCGCCATTCTGGGGCAGTTCCTGGAATCGCTGCAGCAGACCGCCAAGATGGCCAACGGGCCGCCGAGCAAGCGGCGGCGGACGAGCTCGTCGGAGCACAACCGGGGCGGCAGCAACGGGCCGAGTGCACAGACAACGGCCGAGCTGCAGGCGATCTTGGCGCGGACGACGTTTATCCTGCAGCTCGTGCAGGGCTCGCGTCCTGAAGAGCACCCGGAGCTGCTGCCGGGCCTGTTTGTGGTGCTGTCAGACCTACAGGCACTGCGGGCATGGGTGGGTTCCGAGCTGGGATACCTGCAGAGCGTTGTGCTGAGCTGTCTGCTGGCGATGATGCCGGCCTTCCAGAGCAACCGGCAGCTCAAGATCGACACGTCTGTGGGTCATGGCGACGTGTTGGTGAGCTGCATCCAGCGGTCGAGCAGCCCGGCGGTGCAGAACACGGCGCTGCTGCTGGTGGCGAGCCTGGCCCAGACGGCGCCGGAGGTGGTGCTGCATAGTGTCATGCCCATCTTCACGCTGATGGGCCATTCGGTGCTGCGGCAGAGCGACGACTACTCAGCCCATGTGGTCAGCCAGACCATCCGCGAAGTCATTCCGCCGCTCATCGAGACCTTCAAGAAGGGCCGTCGCAATGTGGTGGCCAGTGCAGCCGACCTGCTGGCCAGCTTTGTCATTGCCTACGAACACATTCCGGCGCACCGACGACGTGGTCTGTTTCTATCGCTCGTCGAGAACCTGGGCCCGGCCGACTTTCTGTTTGCCGTGCTGGCCATGTTTGCCGACCGCTACGGCTCAGCCGAGAGCACGAGTGCCTTTTTGGCCGACCTGCTGGGCGCTTTTGCCGCTGAGGTGCAGCTGCAGTCGCTGGCAAAGTTCGTGGCTCTCGTCAGCGACATTTTCCAGCCGCGACCAGCATTGGCGGCCACGCTGCTGGGCAAGAGCAAGGAGGGTGCCGAGACGGACGAGAAGAGCGGCAGCAACAACAACAAGAAGGACAAGACGGACGATGGACAGCAGTCGGCGTTGTACCGCTCGGCTCTGCAACAGTTGACGTTGTTGCCGCAGCTGTTGGCCAACAAGCGGCTGCGTGAGGCTGTGGCTCAGCTCGACGCTGCCGACGACGACATGGAGGCAGCCAAGATCCGCGAACTGTATGCCCAGCTGCTCGAGGACGTGCTGACGCTGGCGGATACCATCAAGGCGGCCGGCAGTGCGACGGTCAATAAGACGAAAAGGACTCCTCCGAGTAAACAGTTGCTGACTCAGCTGCACAACCGGTGCGGCGATGCCCTGGCGCAGCTGCTGAATCTGCAGTCGATTGGCGAGTTCATCCGTGCCGTCGAGACCCTGCTGGACCGGCCGGGCGTCGGCGTGCGCCACAAGGTGCTGCGGGCGCTCGAGGTGCGTGTCGAGGCCGAGCCGGCGACGAGTGCGGGCGCACGCACGGCGCTGCTCGCGTTTCTGCCGCAGCTCACCGCCGTCATCCGCGATTCCGGCGATGTCGCTTACCAACATACGGCGGTCACGTGCGTCGACCGCATCGCCGACAAGTACGGCAAGCGGGATCTCGAGGCTGTCTCCGCCGCCGCCGCCGCCATTGCCAGCGATGCCTGTCTCGGCCGCCCCGACCGGCCTCTGCGCGTCATGGCCCTGCTCTGTCTGGCCTCGCTCGCCGACGTCCTGCAGGAAGCCATGGTGCCGGTACTGCCGGCCGCCGTGCCGCGGGCGCTTTCGTACCTGCAGACGAGCGTCGAGACGGCCGGCCAGGCAGACCCGGAACTGCACAACGCCGTCTACTCGTTCATCACCGCCCTCGCCCAGCATCTGCCCTACATGCTGACGGGCGCGTACCTGGACCGACTACTGGTGAGCTCGTTTGTCTCGGCCGAGGCTGGACTCAGTGCCATCAGCAGCGACGAGGCTGCATCCGATGCCGACAGCAGCCGGAGTCACTGCTTGCTGCTCGTGGCCAAGCAGGCCGATGCCAAGACGTTGTTTGAATCGCTACAGCGGAACTGGCAGAACGCTATACGCACAGGCCCTAATGTATGTTTTCCCCGTCTCTTCTCTTTGATTCTTTTCTAACCATCAAGGCCACTCTGGAATTCATCCAGGTCCTGACGACTGCCATCGACCGCCATGGAAAATCGGCCATTGTCAAGAACCTGTCGACGCTGGCAACTCTTGTGCAGGCCACCTTGGACCTGCACCGCGAAGCCCGTCTGGCCATGCCGGACCCCGACGCCAAGACGCCGTCCAAGACACAGCCGGCCGTGGCGCCATCGATCCAGCCGCGTCTGTCGGCCATTGAGACGGCCACTCATGCAGCTGCTCTGCACATGGTCTTCAAGCTTAACGATGCCGCCTTCCGGCCCGTGTTTGCTGACTTGCTGGCCTGGTGCGACAACGGTCTGCCGCAGCTCGACGTCCTCGGCCGCTGCCTGCGCCAACAGAACGTCTACGGGTTCCTGCTGCTCTTCTTTGGCCGTCTCAAGGGCGCCGTCACGCCCTATGCGGCCTACATCACCGACGGCGCCGCCGCCGCCCTGCGCACCGCTCGCATCGCTACGAGCGCAGACGACCGGCTGCTGTGGGCGCGCATCCTGCGCACGCTGGCGGCCTGTTTCGAGGGCGATGTGCCTGCGGCTTCCCCAGCCGCTGCTGCACCGGTTACGGCTACTGCCAGCTACTGGCAGGTGCCGGCACACTTCTCGGCCGTGGCGCCTGTGCTGGTCGAGCAGTTTGCGCGGGCGCGCGACCTCGAGCGCATCACCGACGCCGCCGAGGCCGAGGTGCTGCTGACCGAAGCACTGATCCCGGCCATCGTGCAGCTGGCACGGGCCGCACACAGCGCCGACCACCACAAGGAACTCAACGGGCTCCTGCTCAAGCGGCTGCGGTCGACGCATGCGTCGGAGCGGCGGGCCGTGGTGCGGTGTCAGCAGGCGTTGGCCGAGCAGGTGGGCGAGGAGTGGCTGGCTATGTTGCCGGAGATGCTGCCGTACATGAGCGAGCTGCAGGACGACGACGACGAGACAGTGGACCGGGAAACACACCGGTGGATCACCAAGATCGAAGGCGTGCTGGGCGAAAGCTTGGATGCCATGTTGCAGTAAAGAGAGGAAGAAGAAATGGGTGTGTGGACAAAAGAGAAAAAAGTGTTTTGGCGTCATTTTGTATCTATGGAAAGTACATAGGAAAAGAATAGGCATGTTGAGTGATGAGCTCCGTCTCCGTCTCCGTCTCCGTTTCCGTTTCCGTCTCGTCTCTTTAATTAGTCATCGCTGGACGCTTCATGAGCACGCAGCGGTAGTAGCCCTTGGCCAGTGGTCCGACGGTCTCGGGTGCACATTCTGCGCCCCAATTGTCGCCTTCTTCCTGGACGGCGCCGTACTTTTCCGTCGCCGGCAGGTCTACCGTGTCCACAGGCACAAAGCCCTTGCGCAGGTACAGCGGGTAGCCCGGCGGCGAGGCCTCGACCCAGGTGGTGAGGCCGGCGGCGTCAGCGAGCTCGGCGCCGCGACGGAGTAGGGCAGAACCGGCGCCGAGGCGTTGGTAAGCAGGGTCGACGGCGAGCAGATCGAGGGCTGTGTGTTAGAAGAAGGCCAAAGAAAAAGAGAGGCAGGACATACCCATGTGTGGTTCACCGCGGACAGTATTCCGACGAACGGCCATGAGGCCGCCGATGAAGTCGCGGTAGGCCTCGAGGTCGACGTCTTTTCCGACTTCTTCCTGCTTGAATGCATGCGGCTTGCTCCACTCCTCTTCGGGCCGGGCCTTGCGGTAGATGCCGAATTTGCTAAAGGCCACGATATCGTACGTACCGGGGCTCTGGGGGCGTGGGGTTTCGGCCACAAAGACGTGCAGTTCGCGACCGGGTTCGGGGACCAGGACCATGTCGCGGAACTTGTCGACGGTGTCGGCCGTGAGGCCGTGGGGTTTCATGAGCCGGGCGGCGATGCTGGGCGCAAAGGCGGCAAAGTAGATGCGAGCAATAGCCGCAGCATCGGCAGGACCAGCAGGGCGGATCCGGAGCGCGTCAGAGAAAGCCATGGCGACAGATGTGTAGAGCTTTTCAAGCTGTAGAACTAAGAAATGGTAGAAACAAAACGCTTGGATGGACAACTACTTTTATTCGTGCCAAGGAACGTTTCAGGCAATCCGACGGGCTTGACCGGCCCGCGAATGGATGGTTACTCCAGCGGAAAGAACCCTGGCTCATCGTATGATGGTGTAAAGATCCTGAATGAAACACACGACTTGCTATACAGGGAGTTCCTTCGGATGTTGGGTCAAGGGCCCTCTTCGATCGAATGGGCCCCAGAACGTGCACGAGGGCAACACAAGAGGGATCTGTGTGGCACAGTTTAAGCTGCCAAGACACAACTGCACCGAGACGGTCTGTCTGGCCTGGTGGCATACGAGTACGGAGGATGGAGGACGGAGTACACAACAGGAAAGGACACCTCCCTCCGCCTGGCCGTCTGGTGGTATAGGTCCCGTCCCTGATCTGAATCACTGGCCGGTTTCCACCCGTGTGCGGAATATTCCGTGTAATCTCGGGGGCTTAGCCCTGCCCCAGTGGCCCTGTATGCGTCTTTTTTGCCAAACCGGACTTATCTACAGTATTTTCCATACATCTGACTCGTACAGGAATGGTGGGGGCCGTAGGAGCGCGAGTGGCTGGAAGGTAACTGTCGACGATGGACCGAGTACGTACTCTGCACGGAGTCTTCTCTCCGTACGTAGCACGCAATAGCAGCGTTGCAGCGTTGCAGCCATGCCGGCCTGGTGGGTGGGTAGCAGCCTCTTACCCGCCGCCGCCTGTTCGTGGCCGTTATAGACCCCATGTCAATATAATAGCAATACCACGTTCTCACAAGGCAGTGTACTACTGACTAGACTCACTTCTTGCTATTACACATATATACTTTTTCAACCTATGGAGTACATTGTAAACATCCCTTCCATGCCCATCCCGGGTTGGACAATTCTATCTATCTAAAAGGAAAAGGGAAAATACTCTAAGACGCCAATTTTATGTCTACCTTGTTTCGTTTACAGGCTGATCGGACTCCTGGTCCGTCAACACGCCGGCATCGTCCGTCACCGGTGCTGCCAGCACAACGCGCCCATTCTCCAACACAACCGCAAAGTCGGCATCCCGAACTGCTTCCACACGGTGCGCTATCGTAATCACTGTGCTGTACCGCAGCTCCTCCCGAAGCACTTCCTGGATCTGGAACGCTGTCTTCTTGTCGATCGATGCAGTGGCCTGCTCAAGTTAGCAATGATGTGCAGTGGAAATTCTAGAGTTCCGACTTACCTCGTCCAGAATCACAATCGGGCTCCGCCGGAGAACGGCTCGGCCGAGTCCGACCAGCTGCCGCTGGCCCTGACTCATGTTCTTGCCTCCACCATCAATGCGGCTGTCCAATCGGAACTCGCCCACATTGTCCTGCAACACCTTTTCCAGCACGCCGGAGCACTCTTCGTCCGTGTGCTCGCCCGTCGGGTCCAGGTTCTCCCGCAACGTGCCAGGGAACAGGACCGGGTCCTGGGCGACAAAGCTGATCCGCTGACGCAGCGCATGCTTGTTGACTCGGGCCACATCCACGCCGCCAATGTAAATACTGCCTTGCGTCGTCGCATTGTTGTCGGGCAGTACGGTGCCAAGTAGAGCCAGAGCTAGCGTGCTCTTGCCCGAGCCGGTGCGTCCGGTTACAGCCACAGTGGAGCCGGCGGGGATCCGCATGGTGATGTTACGCAAACTCGGCTCGAGATGCGGCGCATAGCGGATGGTGACATCGTCAAACACAATATCGTCGTTGGCTGTCGGCCACGCAGCCGGTGGCTCAATATCGCCGACGGGCTCTTGGTCAAGGTCCAGCAGCTCAATGACACGCTCAACCGACACAAACTGCATCTGCAGCTCGCCGTATCGTCGGCACAGAACCTGCGTAGAGTTGACAAAGTTGGCTGCCGCTGTCAGCACAAAGGCCACGAGTCCACTCGACAAGCCCGTTGCCAACGCCGTAATCGTCAGCGCAAAGGTCGACAGTGCCGTCATCCCGTTGAAACGCCACTGCAACCACGCCTGAAGGGACCAGTAAAAATGGTCCATGCGCTGGAAAGCATCCGTCGTCGCAATGATGCGGCGCTGGAAATGCGGCTGCGCCCGGAAAGCACGCACAGTCGTGAGACCTTCCACCAGCGTGCCAAAGTTGGACATGAGCGGTGAGAGAGAGACCATCTCCAGACGGCGCAGAGACTGTGACGCTGGCAGGAAGCGGAGAAAGACATAGACAAAAGCAACCGTCATAAGCACGGCCATGGCCAAGAATGTCGGCGTCGCCGTTGCAATCACCAGAATCGACGACACCCAGTTCAGCATAAACCACACACAGCGATGGATTTGTTGCGCCACCGACCCGTCAATCGTGCCAATGTCAGATGTCACCCGGTTCATGAGCCGGCCAACCGGCGTGACGTCAAAGAAGCGGAAGGGCGCCGTGCTGACACGAACCATGACTTCCTGGAATACCTTGCGACCGGCCACATAAGTAATGACAACCAGGAGAAGGTCGGAACAGGTGCGGAAGAAGAGCATCGAAAGAGCCAACAGCATGAGCCACATGAGCCACGGAAGCACGTTGGTTTCCGGCGACGGCAGCCCGAAATCGCCACTGTACCAGCCCGTGCTATTGACATTGTGCGGGTTGGTTGCCACGGCAGCAGAGAGCATATCCTCGTCGCCATGAGACGCTGAATTGAGCATCTGCGTCCACGGGTCCAGGGATGCAAACGTGTTCGACACCGCCGTGAGCGTAGCCTGCTTTCCGTAGGCCTCACCCCAGACCTTGAGGAAGTACAGATAGCCAATCTTGGCGAAGCGGAAACCAACAAAGCTGAGAATCGACAGAATCCACCAGCGCAGTCCTCCGGCTTTGACATACCGCCAGTACACAGACAGCATGACACCTCCATGTGCGCGGTGCTCGTCTTCGATGAACTTGTTGGCTGGCGTGTTGGAGCTGTTTTGGGTTGCAGGCGCGGAGTCGCCGCCAACGGTGCTGCCCTCACTGTCCGTAGAGGCCGATTGCAGAGTAGCCGAAACGCCAACTGTCTTCCGGACAGCGTCGGCATCCATTTTGGTCACGATACCGTGCTCGTCACTGACTTCGTAGATCTGGTTGGCATAGCTGGCTGCCAGATCCAGACGGTGTGTAACAAAGATGACCAGCCGGTCGCGCATCAAGCCGGAATCAGAGAAGAGCTTCTTCATAATGGACTCGGCCGTGTTGTGGTCCAGGGCGGCAATGGGATCGTCAAGAAGCAGCACGCGTGATTGGCTGTAGACTGCCCGTGCCAGAGCAACACGCGCTTTCTGACCACCAGACAGGCCAATGCCGTTCTCGCCAATGTTGGACAAGTCGCCGGATTCAAACTCGGCAAAGTCGGGGAGGAGGCAGCAGGCATCGATGACGCTGTTGTACCGCTGCTTGTGAAAAGGCGTACAAAAGAGAATATTCTCGCGAACACTCATACTCTGCAACCATGGAGTCTGCGCACAGTAGCCAATCGTCTCCTTGGGTACCACGCGGCTGCCGCTCAATTGGTCCATCTCTCCCAGCAACGACATGAGCATGGCCGTCTTACCGGTGCCGACCTTGCCAAAGACGACAGTCAGGCCAGCCCCCTCAGCAGAAAAGTCCACCTTGGACAGGATGGGCGTCTTCACCGTCGGCCAAGCAAACGCGGCATCCCGAATCTCCATGCGCAAGGGGCCAGGCGGCGAGACACTATCGACCGGCTGCTTGGCAATATCACCATCGCGGCCATCGTCTTCCTTGTTTGGCTCATTCATAAAGGCGTCAATGCGATGCATGGCGACATTCGCATTGAGCAAGACGGTGACGAGATCCGGCAGCTCGCGCAAACTCTGCTCGAGCAGGTTGAACAGATTCAGGGCAGGGAAGGCTATATCGACGGTTAGGGGCCGTTTCTCAATGACGGTATAGGCATAGAAAGCAGCCACGGGGAAGAAGTTGGCAGAGATCTGGTTGATAACACCAATCACGCGCTGGATGATATTGGTGAAGACCCGGAAACGCAGCTCCTTCTGCCGTGCCGCCAAAATATCGGCCAGCCACTTGTCCTGCCAGTCATACCAACGCAGGTGGCGGATGGACTCGATAAACTGCGAGGTGACCTGCAGCTTGATATCGGTCACAGCACGACGAGCCGTTTCCCATTGAATCAGGAGGCGCACGACAAAGACGTTGATGACCTGAGCCAGCACGACAACAATGATGCCAATCAAAGAAGCCGCTCCCAGGATGCGGTAGAGAAGAATCATGGAGAGGATAAAGTTCATGGGCTTGGTGAACAAGGACGGGAACTCCCAGAACCGCTGGGCGACCTCGTAGACATCGTTTCGCATAATATTAAGGATTTTTCCGGTCGAGGCGGGATTTTTGTTGTCTTGCGTGGGAGCCTTTGTAAGTTCTCGGATGGTCTGTGTGGCGCCGCCCTTGTTCTGATCGACACCAGAATGGCTCGGGAACGTAAAGGCTTTGCGGCGCAGGGTCTTTTCATAAATCATAGTGATCATTTCGCCGCGCGACCGCTCATAGCAGCGCCGGGAAAACCACAGGGAAAAGACGGCACATTGCGAACGAAGAAGATTGGTGATGCAGATGAAAATGGCGTAGACGGCGGCCACATGCACATCGGGCTCGGGCCCTTCGAGAGATGCCAAGAGATCCTTGAGAAGGACAATGGGGAGCATGGAGAGAAGAGAGTCGAGCACGCCGAGAACCGAAGTGATGACCAGATCGGGCGCGTTGACACTCAGAACACGGCGGGTCACGGTGCCCTGGACATCGTGGAACAGCTGGTAGAGTCGCTCGTGCTGAAATTGGTAAGGCAGATGCCAAACATCTTCGTCGTGCAGCTGACGACGCCCGCCCAAGTCGATGATTGTGCTCATCCAACTGACCGACATCCACTGCCAGAGAGTGATATTGTCCTCGGGACTGCGCCGCTTGTTGGAGGGAGCTTCAAAGGGCGAGGCAATGTCGTTGGATCCAGCGCTTAGCATGTCGAGACGGGGGTCGCGCATGGGCATAGCCAGCATGATGCCGAGGGACAGGCAAGTCAGGCTGACCTCGGCCAGCCAAGAGATGTTGTAGGGCCATACGTAGAAGTCGGGCACGCCGAAGAGAAGGGCGAGTTGGGCGGCAAAGGTGACGACGTGCAGGAGGAAGACGGTCGTGGGAAGGTTGCGGGGGCGATCGATGGCGAGGACGAGACAGGAGGCGAGCTGCGGATAGATTAGATTAGATTGCATTTAGTCTTCCAAGATGGTGTCCGTCAGCTTACGCAGGGAATAAAGGGTGTCAGATATAGCTGGCCGAGGCGAGCGACGAATGTGAGCAGTAGACTGTTGATGACGCCTGCCAAGGATAACACAAAGATGGCGACGACCATTGGATTCCATGTGCGGACACTGGAAAAGGCAAATGCACGGCTGCTTTTTCCAGGAGTCACATCGATATTGACGACGGTACCGTCAGGACTGTCGTCGTGACTGTCGTCGTGACCGTGAACCTCGGCCGAGGCTGCCGGTTCGGTGCCGTCGTCTGCAAGGTCGACCAGAAGCGGCTCGGCCTCCACATTGTCTCGTCGAATATCATCGTGGCTCAACTTCTTGATCGAACCCAATTCGTCCTCCTCGGTGGCAAAGTCTCGCAGCCAAATGGGTCGTCGGTGCCATAGGGGACGCAAGGCATAGTGGCCCAGCACCACGGCAATGGTAATCCAGACGGGAATATAGGCCACAATGCCTGGACAGCCATCGCTAAAGATGGCGGCTTCGGGAATCTTCACTTGCTGTCAGTGACTGGTTACTCGCAGAGGCGTCGTCATCCTCAGCCGTTCATTGTGTGGGGGACACGTGTTCTAGTTCAGAGGGTGTAGAGAGTGGTGGGGGTTGCAGGTGTAACGAGGTGCGAGCCGAGAGCCATGTTGCGTTTTTCAGGCAGCAGGGTGGAAAAAGTGAAGCCGGATATCCGACGACAGCTCCCAGAGAAGAGTTGCGATCCTCAGAACGCCTGCACCGAAGAGATTTTGGGGGGGCTGACATACCCACACCTGCCGGCAGCACGAATAGCAGGGCCATAAGCTGTTTTTCCAATCGGCCGACATGATGAACGCCTCGGGAAGGAGCGAGTGAGAGTGGACGGGCGATAGCGGGCAAGAGCGAGGCAGGAGGGCGGTCGAGCGCGTTAACGAGGCAGGTGGTAGGACGCGCGAGGCGCCATAGGTGTGTGTTCGTGGAGATCGAGGAAGGAGCGAGGCGCGCAACGGAGCAGCGAAAAAAAAGGCCAATTCGGAGGCTCGAGTCGGAATACGGTGAACACGCTGAACACACTGAACACACTGAACACTCTGGATGACGATGGAAAAGACAAGGAGTTGCAGATGATGGCGCTTGTGCCAGACAAACGGCCTATTATCAAGCACACATGCAAATAAAAAAAGCACACAGAGCGCACACACACACGCACACACGCGGAGAGAGCACACGGAGAAGTCAAGTCAGCGCCGATCCTATTAAATTAATAAAGCAATTCATACGTGGTGGCGTCATGGATCCAAACAATAGCGAGCCGCGGGACCGAAGTCGGCTACCCAGAGGCCGTTGAGTTTCCGTATTCAGCAGGTATTACGGAGCTACGCAGGCTAGCGTTTAATCCGATCCAGTGTTTTGTGCAGGAGCAAATAGGAAACAGGTAGACACTTGCAAACACGGCAACTCTCTTCCGAGTTGTCGACTTTTACAGAAGCTGCGCTGGCATTCTGTCTACCCTGTACGGAGTACTCCGTACTATTCTTCTGTATGAGTAATCCTATTTTCATCGCTAAAAAAAAAGAAAAGAAAAAAAGAGAAAAGCTTCACCGCTTACTCCATCCACTGCTTACCGCCTACTTGTAGCAAGGAATACGAGCTCAAGCATCCTACTCTGTCCGCCGTGGAGACTGGATGCCTCACCGACCCATGTCTACTTGTTTCTGTCTCGGGTACGGAGTAGACACAGCCAGGGGCGAGACGCGCAACCCGCAGGGAATGTCCTCAGCCATCCTCCTCAATTAATACAAGTACTCCGTACGGAATACCACGAACCACAGAATGGGGAAAGGTGCAGGCCAGCCCTAACAATACTCCGCTTCGTGCTCCGTCGTCACCGAGAACCTGCACAGCCTTGTTGACGTCCAAGTCTGCGTCGTATGACGTACAAACTACGAGTACTCCCTATTTGGGCTGCCTCTTAAAAGGCCCTCGCATTTCCTGTTTCGGCCGCATTTCACTTGCCAACTTCTCCAACGAGGCCTCGTCATCCTCTGTTCCGCGCCGCGCGTCACTTTGTTCGAGCCAATCGCATGGTTTGATGCTAAGAAGTAAATAAAATGCCCGTACTGCTTCGGAGACATATGTGTGTACGGTTCGACTACCGTGTAGTCATTAAAAACATAATAAAACCCCCTCATGCTGACATGCTGACCTGCTGACCTGCTGACCTGCCGTTGTGGCTTCGCTTCTTCTACTGTGTGTATCTTGCGACCATCCGTCCGCCTCGCCGAGCAAAAAAAAATGATAAAAAAAATCAAACGCTTCAAAAAGGTATATACATGAATATCCAGCACCGCTCGATGCGCCAAGAAAAGAGAACTTCGCCCTGCTTGAACCGGCAATCTTTTTTTTGTTGCCGTTCAGTGATTATTTGGCATCCTTGACGTCCTTGGAGTCTTTTGAGTCCTTGGACGTTTCGTCGCCCGCATGGCTTCCACCGCTGTTGCCACCGCCCACGCTGGCAGCCCCAAATGAAATGGACGTGTCGGGCATCTCCACCGGCTCTGCCGCCATTGCCGGCATCTCGAACACGGCCTGTTGCGGGCTCGCCAGCTCGGCTGTATACGACATCGATGTCATGGCCGGCGACGGGTACTGCGGGTACTGCACTTTGACGTCGGCGGTGCCGGGTGGTGCTCCCATCTTCCAGTCGTAGGCCGGTGGAGGCGAGAGAAGAGACAGTTCCGTGGCACCGGGCGCGCCAGGAGCACCCGGCTGCAGGATTGGCCGGTTCTCCTCGCCGCCACGTGCCGGCTTCTGTCGCCGTAGCAGGTAATACACAACCGCCACCACCAGGGCCACGGCAAACACGCTCGCGCCTGCAATGATGCTGATCTGCGTCGTCTGGGACATGCTCCGGAAGCCGCTCGTGGTGTCCACGGCAGTGCTGCTGGCACTCGCGGCAGCGCTGGTGCTGCTGGCCGTCGAGCTGGCCGTCGAGCTGGCCGTCGAGCTGGCCGTCGCGCTGGCCGTCGAGCTGGCCGTCGCCGTGGCGCTGGTTGTGACGCTGGCTGTCGCCGTGACGTTGGCGGCAGCGGCCAAGAAGTCGTCTTCAGTCAGGTCCATGTCGCTGCCGGTGTCCGAGCAGGCCTCCGACATGATCGAGTAGGTCCGGGAGAGGTCGACGGAGTCGTCTGCTTCGGCCATGCATTGGGCCACATCGGTGACGAAGTCGCTCGCCGTGCTGAGGCAGAGACATTTGTTGAGGTTGGACACACTCTCGGCACTGTTGCATTTGTTTTCACTGGCCGCCGAGTATAGGCAGTCCTGTGCATTTTCCGGGTAGCTGGAAAAGTCGTTTGTGATGGCGACAGCCACGCCGGCAAACGCCAGCAGCAGCGTCCGCCAGACCGCCGCGTTCCCGCCAAGCAGGTTGTTTCTCCGGGAACGACCCATTTTGTTGTTTTCTGTTGTCTCCTTTTTTGTTTGGGCCCTTGGAACCCCTCTCTCCTTGATGGATTAATTAGTAAATAATATGATTTGGCTGCCTGGCTGGCTGTTTTGTGGTTGTGGTCGTAGTTGTGGTTGTGGTCGCGTTCGTCCTGCGCTCGCGTGTTGGTGTTGGCTTGTTTCTCCTCCTGGGGGATTCTTAGGGTCTCTCGGCCAGCTGTCGGGTACGAATAGGGTTGTTTACCGCCGCCACACAGTTGGGACGCAGAAAAAAGATCGCCACGAAAGTTCGCGTTGAGATGTGTCGCTGTCCCGCGTGGAGGCGTGGTAGCAGAGTAGGTTTAGGTTGTTGTGGGTGATTGATTACGGAGTAAATGACCGAAAGGAGGAAGAAAAGGAAAGAAGGCACTCCAAAAACAAAAACAAAGGAAAGTTTTAGGCTCAACCGGCGAGAAGTGGAATCTGACGATGAGTAGAAAGGAGGCGAGTGGAGAGGACTCCGTACCTGATGATGAAAATCAACCGGCCCAAAGATGACGGGGGGTTTTTTTCCATCTGGTAGGGCAGAAACAGCACATAAAGCCCACTTATTACAATACGGAGTAGCAGCCAGAGAGGCCAGCATCAACCTTAACACGTACAGGGTAATTGAGCAGCCGTCTAGTCCGTAACAATGCGGCTCTTGGCAAGCACCAGCAAGCAGTTGCATATTCCCTGCATCTTTTATGGGGACGGAGCTGTCCTATACGAGTACGGAGCACCCCATACAGAGTAAGATTTTCCGTAATGCTCGTATTACTTACGGCCTTGCAAAGTCGTAATGGCCCGGTGTCTACAAAGAGAGTAGGTTGCCTCCTCTTGCCGTCCAGAGATTCAATCCTACGAGATATTCCTCCGTGTGTACTGCATCTCCTGTGTACCACAAACGGCAGGTCCCTAGTCCAGGGCCAAACTCGTTTAGGAGGTCTTGGCCTTCCACGCAGATATTGTGATCCAACACGCTAAAAATAACACAGCCATCCTAAGCCACTTCTGAAACATTTAATTATTCTATGCCCCATGCAGGCAGTCTTCAGGGCTGATTGCACTTTTCAGGTCATGTGCCATTTGTACAATACACAATTTGCAGAATCACTGGAAACCTTATTACACCTCACGCGAGACTAGCCCAACAACAACAGTTTGGTCATCTCGCGAGTCATTTCCAATGATCGACTGAATCTTTCGGACCACCCCATTAGTTAAGATGGTCTCCGCTTTCTCCTTGCCAGGCTCAATCAGCTGAGGCGGACCATGGTTGTCAATGCCGACAATATCCCCCGTCTTTGACATAACAAACACATAGTATTGGTCAGGTACAATGTCTGCTGGACTCCGAACCTCCTTGCCCACACCGTCCTTACCCGATGGCACGCAGGCAGGAAGACCCCAGACATTGTTGACCACTGCTGCCACAAAGGCTTTCTGCAGCTCGCCAGCCTGTTGGATCAAGGTGGCCCGTTGCAGCGCCGTCGAACCCTTGCACTGGTTGCCCAGACGATCCAGGATGCTGTTGGGCACTTGAACAACGTCAGCAATGCTGTAAGCGAGGAGAATGAAAAGAGCGAGGAGAACGAACCGAGAGTGTCCTTCACACCACAATTAAAAATGGCATGTAGCAGAGCGTAGATGTCGGGAATATGCTTCACCCTCTGCGGGAACCACTCAATGTCAGGACCGTGGTACTTGTTCGTGGCGCTCGTGCCTGTTCCGTTCCCCTGGCGCTGACCAGCCGGATGGCATAAGCCAGATTTCGCGACCACTACGGCATGGTAGGGCGGCAGGGCCGACGGTACAGCAGGGGATGTCTCCCCATGAAATGCAAGGGTGATGTCTTCGAAGAAGAGCCGGGGAGACAGCCCTGCCAGGAAAGAAATATCGTTGAACACTTCAGCGGTGTCGCCGATGCGGCGCCGTTCAGCTGTCTGCGCCATGAAGGTCGAAATGTGGAGTGTGGTTCTAGACTTTTTTGCGATTTGTACGAGTAGGAAAGGGGTGCAGATCGCAATGCAAGGAACCGTCAAGAGTATGTCTGTGTGGAAAAAGTGCAAAGTAAGATACGGATATCCGTATGCGACACTGCAAATAAACGCGTTTGTTTACGAGCACGAATTCTGGCTGTCTGAACGGCGACGTGCTCTTTCCCAATATGGCAATAACGAGTAATAATGTATGGTCGTTCCTTCCTTGCGACACACAGATGTCACGGGATCATGGTTCCCGCCGCACGCAGATGTGACGCTGTAGATTGCTGACTCAGCAATTCATTCTGAAAGACGTGGCATGGATACACGTGTTCGCCAGAGCTCACATAGATGGTGAGCACAAGGCCTATGCAAGTCGACCTCTGTTCGATGCCATCATATTCTGTAATTTTTCGGCCTTTTTTCAACAAAAACGCCCGGTTAGCTCAATCGGTAGAGCGTGAGACTCTTAATCTCAAGGTTGCGGGTTAGTGCAATTCGCCTTTACTGTGGTGCTATTCCTAGCTAACAAACCGCCCAGGTTCGACCCCCGCATCGGGCTCAATTCCTGATGCGTCTGTTCAACAGACAATTCGAATACAATCTTGAATCATATTTTTCATCCGATATGGTGTAATGGCTAACATCCGACGCTCTCACCGTCGAGCTCGGGGTTCGATTCCCCGTATCGGAGCTTCTTTATCTCTTGTAGTATAGTGGTCAGTATACGGGCTTGTCACGCCCGGGACCCGGGTTCAATTCCCGGCGAGAGAGATTTTTTTGCTGCTGGCAGGTTTTTGTCGGAGGCTGCTCCGTGGCAGAACTGAGCTCTAGCAGCCATCAACTTTTTATAAAGGGTTAATATCAGGGCTCAAAGAGTTAGAATAAAGTGTATGTACTTCGTACAAAGTACATATGGAGGATGCACGTGAGAATGGCTGAGTAGCCTGATTCTGAAGTGTACCCTCCCGCATTCCGAGAAGGATTCTTTACTCATTACTCCGTAATCTGCAGTACGGAGTACTCTGTATATCCAGACCATCCGGACCTCTTGGACAGGCCACTTGTGATCACATGTTGCCTATCTCATTGGACAAGACCAGTATCAATCCAAGAACGGCCCTGTGATAGGGCCTCGTCATCGCCTTGGCGAATGTGCTTGATTGCGTAGACAGTGGCATCGCTTGCAGGAATATTGCTTGTCGGCGCTTACAAGCATCCAATCAGAAGGGCACAGAGCATGTCCGAATTATGGGATTTTTCAAGGACTGATGGGCAGACAACAGACGAGCAGATGCAATCCCAAGACGTCTTTGTACAAGGGAATAGAGCAAAAAGATGGCAGAATCTCGTCTGTTGGTCTCAACCAAGCACAGATGCTGTTGGATCTCCAGGGGAAATCGCATACATGAAAAGAAAGAAAGGGAAAAGAAGGGGGCACGGAGCAAAAGCTTGGCGCTTCTTGTTTCGGGTATCGAACCATAGGGGAGGAGACCAGCCCGCTAGGGGCCTGGGCCGACCACTGATGGAGAATATGCTAGCACTTGTCCAGTTGGGTTGCGACGTCAGATGGCCGTGGGGTGGCTGCTGAAACCTCGATTGTGCAGACGCTAACTCGACTGCCACCGGCACCCAGAGATCCCTATCTGCACGTCCGTGAGAACGGGAGAGGGGGAAATAGGAAAGGTGACAAAAGGTGAAGCCAGGACTGGGTATTCCGTTCATTCCGTGCGACGATCTCAGGCCATACTCGCGGGGTCGTTGTCTGTGGTCATGCGAGAATCAGTTGCAAAGTACTGGATCGGCAGTGTGGCTCCAAGAGGTCCCAAGAGACCCCCTTGGCGTGCCCAGCCTCGCTGGACGACCCAGTATCAGGCAAAAAGCGTCATCGCGGAATGGCCGACTATGCCGTGACGCAACAACAACGCAGAAATGGAAGCTTCATGGAATTCGATCATGGGGAATTTGGGCAATCGCATGCCCTTGGGCGCCCCGTCTTATAAGGACGGAGGATCCGCTTCCCTCTGTAGCTGAGACGGGCTGTGTCGGAAGCAGGACCGCTAGGTGAATACGAGTGGAAGGGCCTTGTGTTCTTGTGTCAGCGTGTAAGATCGTCGAGCGGCGCTCTGAATGGCCGTTCCCCTCATGAGGCCATGACAAGAAAAATGGGGCAGCCATAGAGTGTCAAGTTTGCCAATATTGCCTTTTTGCTTTTTGTCTTGGGGTGTGATGAGACGCCGCAGCCGACCGGACAGGGGTGGGTGGTGAGTAACCGGCGGCTCGACCCTCTGTCTGCGTCGTCCTTTTCTCTTGCTTGGGCCCCCCCATCTGTAGACTAACGTGGGCTTTTTGTCACTCCATTTTCTTTCTCATTATTAATTTCTCTTGCTTTTTTGTTGTGTCGTTCAATCTCGCTCGTTGTCTTGGCTGACCGTTGATCGGTTGTCAATTGCTGGTCAATATTGTTTTTGTCTTTTTATTCTGTGTTCAGCACCATTTCGAACCGAAGTGAAGACGAAGAACAGAACAGTGCAGAACAGTGCAGAACAGAGCCAGAACCAGAGCCAAAAACCAGAAACCAGAAACCAGAAACCAGAAACCTCAGAATCAAAAACAATCACCACGAACACGACAACACTTCCTAGACCGCACTCATCATGGGCCAAACATTCTCCGTCGAGTTTCCCGACACATCCGGAGACGTCATCACGGCGGCAGATGCCTTCACCGAACTCGTCCTAGCCGTCTGCTGGGCCGGCTCCTTTTATGCCATGGGAATGATCTTCACGACCCTCCAGCTCATCGACCGGTGGCGGGGCCCACGCGACGACTACGCCGTGAGCCTCAGCTCAGTATTAGCAGCACTCGTACTATCTATACCATGGCCCATAGTGCTTGTCGTTTTAGCACTCAACAACCATTCATAGCCTGCAGACGATACTCAAATAAATTATCGACTCGTTAGATGGCATACTGGCCAACAGAGCCCACCGATACCCTTGAACAATACTGTTTAGGCATGCATGGAATACTGCAAAATCCAATGTCTTACACGGGCGGCAACGGAAATGGAGCAGTGCTTGGACAGAATGGGGACAGCGAATCAGCGGACTTCATTGTTTGATATTGTCTTGTCACATTATTCTCTTCTACTCCGTATTTTCTTTTTGTATTCTTCATTGCTCATATCCAACATGCATTGCCTTCTCTTGTCAAAAAACCGCTTCTCACGTGACCACTGCCCAGTCACATGCACGCGGCTACCGTATCAGACGCGGTTATCGTACTTCCTTACTCATCGTCATGCATACAATTCGCCTGACTCGACCCCGGACTTCAAGGTCAGGCGACCAGACGACCAGACGACCAAACGACCAAAAAACAACTGTTCCATCCGGAGATGCCGTGCTTCCGTCGCCTTCTCTGCATAGGAGCTCTGTGAAGCCATCAATTGTGGGGCCGTTTGGCGATATATCTGTCCGTTCCGAACGCCAATTGTCAGAGCTCTCAAACCGTCTTTCCATTCTTGTTTTGTTGCTCTTCTCTCTTCCCTTCTACGCGCGCAAACTCTCTCTACAACCATGAAGACTTGGCATGTGGTCAAGAACGGCGCCCCTGGCCAGGCACTCGCTCTGCAGGACGCCCCAGACCCGGTCGCCCTCGCCGACAATGTTCCGCTCAAGGGCTCCAACGTCCTCGTGCGCGTCTCCTATGCTGCCCTCAACCCGGCCGACCTGGAGTTCATGCTGAACATCCCCAATTGGCTGCCCTTCCGCCACAACCCCATCCCCGGCCTCGACTTCGCAGGCGAAATCGTCAAGCTGGGCCCCACTGCCGCTGCCGAGCCGGCCCATGCGGCCGCCCCTCTCGCCGTGGGCGCGCACGTCTGCGGCTGCCTCAGCGTCAGTCTTGTCTTCTTTGGCAACGGCGCTCTCGCCGAGTACGTCACGGTGCCGGCCGAGCTGCTGACGCGCGTGCCCAAGGGCCTGAACATGGAGGCCGCTGTCGGCATGCTGGGCTGCGCGGGTCAGACGGCACAGCTCATCATGGCCGACGCCGGCGCGCTCGAGGCAACCGTGCGCAAGGACCTGTCGCAGGCGACGCCGCGCGTGCTTGTCAACGGCGCCAGCGGCAGTGTCGGGTCACTCGTCGTGCAGATCGCCAAGGCACGCGGGGCCCACGTCGTGGGCGTGTGCTCGGCGGCCAATGCGGCGCTCGTGCAGCGTCTCGGCGCCGATGAGGTGGTGGACTATAGTGTGCACGATCCGCTGCCGGCGTACCTGGCGACGGTGTATTCGAAGACGGCCGAGGACAAGGACGCGAGCAAGCAGGCGCCGTTTGACCTGATTGTCGACTGCGTGGGCAACCAGCCGCTGTTCAGCCAGTGCTCGCCGTACCTGGTGCCGCACGGGACGTTTTTGAGCATTGTGGGCGGGCCGACACAGGGCGTTGTGCCATTTGTGCGCAACAAGATGCTGCCGTGTTTCCTGGGGGGCATTTCGCGGATGTTCAAGATCCTGGCCCTGGCGCCGGCAGGACAGCGGGGCCGGGCAATGGCCGAGATGTTTTCCGACGGCTCCATCAAGGAGATGCCTATTGATTCGGTGTATTCCATGGCAGATGTAATAAAGGTGGGATTTTTCCGTTACCCTCCCCCCCCCTTTTTTCATTTTTTCATGTCATTTCTTTTTCTTCTTTATCTTTGGCTCCGTCCGAGACTAACAGCGGCAGGCATATGAAAAACTGGCAACCAAGCGTTCCAAAGGAAAGATCATTATCAAGGTGCAAGAGTAGGGGGGGCTGTGTTCTTGGTATTCTTTTCCTGTTTGACACGTCTGTATTTTCTTATCACGACATTGGCGGGCTTGTTTGTTTAGATATTCCATGTTCACAGGTATCTTTCGATTGCAGTAATCTTGGCTACATGTTGTCGGTCTTTTTTGTCTTGTTCATACTCCGTACTCATGCACTCCTCCTCTCACCGCAAATGGCCGTGCTTATTGCGGTCATGGTTCCCCTTGTTATCATTGTTTCTACTAGTCCATGCGGCCCATATATCGCACATATCACATACCACCCAATGGCCACACAACACATTGCGTTGCCTGTCTTCTGACCACCATGCATGTCTTATACGAATAGTCTTCACAAGCCCCGCACAGGCCATGGTCATTCTGTATCAGATGCTACTTAATTTGGTATCTGGTCTCCCAGAAGAACGGGCTCACACCCTCCAGTATGGGTGGTGGGTGTGCTCGTACCGCGTAGCCGAGGTGTAGCAGCCGGCAGCACTGGTGTCTTCTACGAGATGCAACATGCATGTGAGATGGCTTGTTCCGTTGCGGTGATCGTGGACGTCTTGGATCTGGAACACAATATATATGCTAGATTGATTTCATAGCTTGAGAAATGTGCTCACTTTTGTTTTTCGACATTCAGCCTCTGATTATCTTTTCGTCCGCAGTCTAAATTCGAAACTACCTCCATCACAGCCACAATCAAGAACTTTTCGTCGACAGCGTTCCCATGCCATCGGCCGTTTTGATTCAACTGGAAACAGCCGGGTCCGGGATTTGGCTTGGCCGGAATGACTAGTCTGGCTGGTATCACTGGTTAGCTGCGGGACTTGTAACCGACTTTTGCCAGTTTACCAACTAGTGGCAGTTCCATTCTTTTTTTTTCCTTCTCTTTTTTCTCGTTCTTTTTTTCGTATTACCTCTTTTTGCATCTTCTGTTTAGTCTCCGAAATGGGGGTTCTCGTGTTTTTCTTTGTCTTGCATTTTTTTCTTCACGGTGCTTCTTGGCTCCAGATGGTTAGAGTTTTTTGATTTCTAATCTGGACAAACGGAACTTCCCAGAAGACCCCCATACCCTGTACTCCTCCCCCCCCGCATGCATGTCCCTTTGTTGGTTTCACGGCGTCCGCTACCCGTAGGATCCAGACAGGTCACGATGCATCTTGCTCGTACGAAGAATAGACAGTGGATGAACTCGGCGGAAGAACCCGAGGTTCAACGATGATTGGACCGAAATACAGGTTCTTCAACGTACGAGGCGTGCATGGCTAGGCCCAAGCCAGGAGCAAAAAGGAATTTGCAACAGGAGCTTATATGTGCCCTAAGTCCCACGCGTTGGAAGAAGGGGCAAGGAGGGTTCCACAAACCGTTGGAAATGCACCTGCATTCTTCGGACAAAAATTGAACACTAGCACGATGGAGAAGGGAGACGGAACCGCACACATTCAAGGAGATGGGGCGTGTTCCATTCTCCGTACCCCGTCCTGGTCTCACGCCATACTGGCGATGACGAATGTGTAGTGCACGCTACAGGGCAGCATGGCTACATCGTGGCCGATTTAGTGCTGAGCCCCATGCAGCAGTGGACGCCAGATTCAATGTACTTGCATATGCCGAGCCAACGGTGCAGGGCATTTTCGGTGTGCTAGATTCGAGTAGTCGTCCCCTGTGGTCCCAGTGTCCTCCGAGTCCTCCGTGCCCCGTGTCCTCTGTCCCCTGTGTCCCCTGTGTCCCCTGTGGCCTACGCGTATGTTCCCTGCTCTCGGCACGACGTGCGTGTCGATAAATCATGCGAGTGTTGGACCGTCATCAGCTAGACATGGGCCGTGGCACACAAGAGGAGCTAGGGCGCATGCATCCTGCAGCACAACTGCCTACTCGGTGCTTAGCAACTCACAATATCGTATCCAACGTCGCCAATGAGGGACGGAGCCGACTAACTTTCCTCCTTGGCCAACGTCCGAGTTTGGTGCTTCATCCGACCGGCCATTGGTGCTATGACACGTGACCAGATGATGGGGAGAGGGTCTTGTGCGGACGTCCGATCTCTTGGGGTAGAGATATGCTCGCCGGTGGAGATGCAACGGTTTCCGGGCGGGTCCGTCTGTTGGCTAGGGATTCCCTACAGTGTACGCCGTATTCCCCGGCCCACCTTGTCCTTGTCTTCCCCCTTCATCTGCAAGCGACCTGTTAGATTTTTGCATCCTGCAGCCGCCGCAGGATTTTTGGTTTTTTTTTTTTCGTTTGCATGGTGTGGAATGATCGAAAGAAGTGGGTAGTGCAGGCCGACCCTTTCTCATTTTCTCATATTCAGGTCGCCACAAAAATGGTAGCTGCCGATCTGTCCGAGTATCTTGGATCGCCCGAGAAGGAAGACACGTTCCTTTTGTCGACATACTTGTATGCCGGGGCAGACGGAAAATCGGCACCTTGGGTTTTTTCTCTGTGGCTGACCAAGCATCTGGGTATTGGCCGCTGAGGAGATTCCAGGGAAATTCGAATTTCCGCAGCCAGCCTTGCTCCTTCCTCTCGTCCGGTCTGTCAGAAAAGAAAGAACGGCTGAAAAGAACCACTGAAGATTATGGCTCCTCAAATACGACAGGTCTCAAAAGCCTGTTCGACCTGCAAAGCTCGTCGCATCAAGGTATTTCATCTCGAAGACACTCGTCCTTCGCTGCTGACCTTGTAGTGTGACGAGACTCGTCCGGTATGCCACCGCTGTGTTCGGTCAGGGCGTCAGTGTGCCTACGCAACCGACTTCGACCTCGTTCATCGAGATGAGACCAGGAGAACACAACGACGCGTTACCCAAGCAGCCGGTCAGAGCAGCAGCAGTCGTGTACCCAAGGCACCATCGTCCAAGTCATCGTCTACATCGCCACCAGCTCAGCTGGCCTATCGGCCTTCTCCCTCTTCATCGTCGCCAGAACAGGCGACTCCCATCACCCCCGAGTATGTTTCGCCAGCAGGATTTTCATTTCCCGAGAAAGGAGCCATGGAAGAGTCTGGTGCAGGCAACGGCGTGTTTTTTGACGGCACATTTATGCCGGCCATGAGCCATGGATCGGATGCGGCTCGGCTGATGATGGATGCCATGGCCAGCACAACGGTTTTTGTCGCTGGACAAGAAGTCGACGAGAGCAGTGCTGCCTTGGCCGCGTCTGGATCTCGGTCCCAATGGTTGAAGCAACGCCAGCGAGCCCTTGCCCGTCACATTTCTTCCTCCTCCATCTCCTCTTCTGCCGACTACGCCGACTACTATGCCAAAGCCGCGGCCCAGGGCCGCTTGGATGCCAACCCAGCGCTGCCGCGACCAACCAATGCACTAACGATGCCGCTTGGCGAGTTGGCATTGTGCTATTTTGCCGCAAACTTCATGTTACAGCCTCACTCCGGCTCGTCTCCGGGCTACTTTCAGTACATCCCGCTGCTCTTGCCGACACAGACCAGCGACAGCAGCCTCATGTATGCACTGCGTGCCTGCGCCTTTGCGGCCCTCGGCAACCGCTGGGTGAGCAACTCAACCGACTTCAACGCCATTGCACTGAGCCAATATACGGTGGCCTTGGCCAAGACAACGGCGGCTCTACAAGACCCGCATCAGAGCTCGGCCGATGCGACCCTCGCGACCGTGCTGCTCCTGGGAACTTTTGAGGTGTGTAATGAGCTTTTTCTACTTTCCTTCTTTCCTGCTTTTATGTCTGCTGTATCTTATCCCATTACTGATTTTCTCGTCCTGCTAGAGCCTCACGTCACGAACAGATACGGTTGCATGGCGGTCCCATGTCGGGGGCGCTGCCCATATTGTGCGACAGCGTGAACAGCGCCGGGGCTCTCGGGTTCAGACCAACTCGGAACGGCTGCTGTTCAATGCCGTGCGAATGCAGATGGTATGTTTGACATGGATTTATGCAGATACAGACGCAGACGCAGACGCAAAGACTGAGACTGACTGTGCAGATCGCCCACATTTTGTCGGCCAACAAGCCGCCCGAGACAGGTGTGAACTGGTGGATCGACGATCCTTTTACAGATGCCATTGTGCTGCGGGCACAACGATTCTCCCTCGAGACGAGCCATCTGCGCCTCGAATTCAACCGCCAGATCATGACGTGTCTGCGTCGACGGCCAGAAGACCTGGCAGCCATGCGCACGATATTGCTGCGCGTACAGGTGATCGACAATGAAATTGCCATGTGCCTGGCGACGATGCCCGAGAAATACCGTTTCCACCATGTGGCCGTGGTGGGCGAAGTACCCAACGATGACTACAAAAACGCAGATGCTTTCCCGGGCCATATCGATATGTACCCGGACTTGTCGGCGGCTTATGCCTGGAATACCAGCCGCGTGTGCCGGCTGGTCCTGTCGTCGTTGATCGTCCGTGCCGTTGCCTTTCTCCACGCGCCCATGGACCACACGAAGACGCCCGAGTATGTATCCACTATGCGATCTTGTTCGCGGATCATTGCCGGCATGATCGCTTCTATTCCGTATTACCTTGGCTGCAAGCTTCTCTCTCGACTTCCGCTACAGCAACAGCATGGCGGCGGGCTTCGCAAGGCGAGCTCGGCTTTCTCTGGGATTGGTTACGGTGAAGAACAGAACATGGGCGAGGTTCCCAAGGTTCTGTCGGGCATGCTTCTTGCTTGGCCACTGGTGGGATCACACGGGCATGACTGCTCAACCAAGGCTCAGAGAGCTTATATCGAGGGCCGTCTTACACACATTGCCGACTCGTTGGGACTACGATACGCCCGCGTGTACTCTACAGTGAGTTCTTAATTTTTCGGTTGCTCCCCCCGTATCGCAACACTACTAACAAGACAAGACTCTATTTCGGTATCCATCGATGCTGGTTGCTCGAGACATGATGCTGATGCAAGAAGCCGGCGGTGTGGCCCCGACCAACGAGTGCGTTCTTTCAAAGTCTCCTCTGGGCATTTCTTCTATTATTGGGCTGCCCAAGTAGTGTCGGCTGGTGACCTGGGAGACGGACTCTAACGAAAGTGTTGCGGGCAGGCTTTCATAAAGTCCACTGTTTATTTGCTACCACGAAGCCGGTCTGCTCTATCGCTATCTTTTACTTCTATTTTCGTTCTCTCTCTCCCTCACAACGGCCATTGGCCCTTCTCCTGGAGTGCGGTCCGAGCAGTCTGCCAGTCGGCACGACTGACTTGGTAAAAGTACTCCATTTCGTCCTTCTTGCGCCAGCTGGGCCGCTGGCTCTCGGTGTGGGCGAGGCCGAGTTTGCCCATCAGCGTGCGCCAAGGCTCGTTCTCCTTGGCTGTGTCCAGAGTGAAGCGGGCGGCGCCGAGGGTGTCGAAGCCATAGTCAAAGGTGGCGCACAGAACCTCGGTGGCCAGGCCTTGGCGCCAGCTGCGGTGGTCGATGACGACGCCCGTGTCAGCAACGAGCACGCCCGTGCCGTCGGCCTCGGTTTCGGTCTTGATCTCGAGCGAGTTGAACCCGCCGAATCCTATGATCTTGTTGTCTGTGCGGCGCACAAAGGCCAGAAAGGCGTATTGGCCGGCAGCTGTTCCTTTGGCCCATCGGCCGATGCGCTCGCGGTAGACATCGGCCGTGGCCGTGGGGTCGACATCATCAAAGGGGAAATTGGCCTTGTTGGTGAAGAGAAGGGAGATATCCTCAGCGTCGTCGGGAACGGCGCTGCGCAGGATAAGACGAGGGGTGGTGATGGAGTAGGAAGGCTGAGGAGTGAAAGCCATGATTGTTGTCTTTAGGTTGAGGGATAATTCAGCGATTCAGACTTGGAGATTTAGAGATTTAGAGATTTAGAGATTTAGTGATTTAGTGATGAGATGGATGATTGACGATTCCATGTCCATCTTGATGGTATTTATTCATAGCATATTTGCCTACGATAGCCTACGATAGTCCACGATAGTCTACGAAGACATGTCTCAATCCGGTTCCTTGGCTTCGCTCGATTTGGCAGGTGAAGGATTATCGTGGGATGCGACTCTAATGGCTCTTGTATGACTCCTTCTGTGGCTTCTGTGACTCTTTCGCTTATGCCAACGCACTAGCAGTATGAATACGACGCGCTGGGACCACTTTGCCCTGTTTAATAGCTAGCCTGGCAGCCGGAACGCCCTATAGCCGCTGTAACGGTCTGCACCATAAGCTGCACGGCCCCTTTCTGAGTCACTGAAGCGAAATCCTACGCAATGCACAAGTACCCGATAGCCAACTGGCCAGTCGCAGCTTGCCGGGCAAAGGCGGATATGCCCGCGTATCCGGAAGACCGTTTAAACTTGTACAGTGAGTTGTTCTCGTGGGGGATGCTCGTGGGGATGCTCGTGGGATGCCCGGATGCGCCCGTCAGGACGAGACTGAGCACGTGACCGTATACACGTGACATTATCACGTGACGTCGACACAGCGTAAAAGCGCTAAGCCCATAGAGACTGGACACGCTAACAGAACAGCAGCTGGACTCGCTTACACAGACTCCACGATGGCATGCCACAGCTAGAAGCGACTGCTACAGGCATTGAGCCAATGAGCCGGCACAGCGGTCCTGCCGAGCCATGCTTTCGTTGCGGCACGTTGATGGTGATTGGAAGATCTTGTAAAGGACACCCCGGTGTATCCAATGCTCTGTGCGAATGTTCCCTGTCCACGTCTGCCATGCAGGGGATGGAGAAGGGGGAGAGACGTAAGGGCAGATCTGATTCGAGCTGTGCGCTTGGAGATGATGCGCAGGAAGCTGGGCACGCTCGATTGTCAAAAAGACAGGGCTGTCTGGCAGTCTGGCAGCCATGTCTCGCGAGCCGGACCTGATGCCAGACACGGCGAAGTCCGGGCAGAAGTAAGGCGAATATCGGGGAGAGGAGGGCGAAGATCGGGGAGGAGAAGAGGGGAAGAGGACCAACGTGGAATCCGTGGCACAGCCAGGTTCCTCCCAGAACGGTCAGGAGATTTGCCAGCCCAATTTCGACCTGGGGGTTTCATTGTGGCTGACTATGACGGGTTATGTTTTGCAGCAGCTTAGAAGGGTGGCAAAGAAACAGAGGCAAACACAGGGTACCCCTCCTTTGACGCCCGTTGGGTTGCATGCTGGGTTGCAACGCAAGAGGCAACGCAAGAGGTCTTGCAGCTTGCCCTGCAGGCCTTGCCTTGCAGACCTTGCCGAGCTTTGACAACGTTTTTTTCTTTTTTCTTTTTCTTTTTTTTCCTTTTTTTTCTTTTTTTCTCCCTTTCCCTTTTTCCAGCTGACCAGGCCGATCCGGCGATCCAGACCCTCGCCCGTGCTACGTGCTCTTGCTGCAGAACAACGCTGAGGGTTGCCGTGGCCCCAAAGGAGGGTTGGCGATGTTGCTGGCCTGCCATGCCTCATTGGCCGCCCGGGAGCCAGGAATAGCACCCGGCAGCGCGAAGAAGGAGGCGAGAGGGAATTTGCCTGCAGCACCATGCGTTGCATAGGGCACAGCGAGGAGAGAGTGCATGCGTGAACCCGCATGGCGTGCATGTTTTGGGCATCCGAGAGAAATGGTCCCCTCCGTCACCGGCTGCAGAACTGTGCAGAAATGTGCAGAGCAGTGTAGAGCAGTGCAGAATAGGATATAATCAACTGTAGCAGACCTTCCCTTTCCTTCTTTTTTTTCTTATCGTCTTGCATCCATTGCCTGTTTCTATCCCGCCGCCACGATGAAGAGCAGCTACACCGTCCTCATATCCTTGTTTGCCTGCTTGGGCACCTTTCTCTTCGTACGTAAACTGAGCCCTGATCTTCTGGTCGGTCACTGATGCTTCCCACTACAGGGTTTCGACACGGGAATCGTTACTACCAGTGCGTCTCCTCGCCCTCCTCCTTTTTTGTCCCCTTGTCTCACCAAACAGCCATTGCTCATGAGAGCTTTCTCGCGTACATGAACCATCCCTCCAATGCCATCACCGGCTCGGTAGGTTGACGGAAAAAGCCTCCCCCCAAAAAGCCGTCCACTCACCAAAAGGTCGTCTCCACCTACATCGCCGGCGAGGCCATCGGCTCGCTGACGCAGACGTTCCTGGCCGACCGACTCGGTCGTCTGCGCTTCATGCAGATGCATTGTCTCGTCGTCACCCTCGGCTGCGCCATCCAGACCGGCGCCGTCAACATTGGCATGTTCTTGGCTGGCCGCATCCTGTCAGGCATCGCCATTGGCGCCCTCTGCGGCACCGTCCCTGTCTACCTCTCCGAGATCAGCCCGCCTCGCATGCGTGGCTTCATTGGCGGCCTCGACGCCGTCAGCATCGCCTTTGGCACCATGGCCGCCAACTGGGTCGGCTACGCTGGCAGCTTCGCCTCCTACGGCCCGCTGCAGTGGCGTCTGCCCCTGGCCCTCCAGCTGCCCTGGGGCGTCATCCTGCTGCTTGGCCTCCTCACCTTCATGCCCGACTCGCCCCGCCAGCTCGTCCAGCAGGGCCGCCTCGCTGACGCGCGCCGCGTCTTTGACCGCATCTGCAGGGCGGACGCCGATATGCCGGTCGACGAGGCCCAGCACGAGTTCGACCTCATGCAGGCCCAGATCGCCTTTGAGAGCCAGTGCCAGACGCCCACTCTGCGCGATGCCTGGAAACTGCACCGGCGCCGACTCATGGTGTACGTATCCTGAATGCTGAGGCATGGATCTCTGCTCACTGGTATCAACAGTTGCGTCTCGGTCGAAGTCCTCGTCAGTCTGACGGGCATCAATGTGGTTCAGTACTACCAGAGTATGTTCTCTCCTCTCTCCACAGACACTCTTTCTCCTGACACAGACAGCTTTGCTCTACAAGTCGCTGGGCATCGGCTCCACAACCATCCTCGCCTTGACGGCAGCCTGGGGCACTTGTGCTTTCCTGTCGGCCACCATATCCACCTTTACGCTTCCTGATCGCTGGGGCCGTCGAAAGTACGTTTCTCGCAGTTTCTTTCCCCTCGACCCGGTCGATGCTAATTCGTGCCAACAGAATGCTCCTAACGGGCGTCATATGCATCATGCTCTCTGAGATTTACTGTGCCGTGCTGCAACACGTCTTCCAGAACACCGACAACCATATCGGCAAGGGATTTGCCATCCTGGGCATCTACCTGTTTGTCTTGAGCTTTTGTAGGTTTCCACGGCTGGCATTCACAAGCGGAGAATTTGCTGACAGGACAGACATATTCATCCACCCCGTCAACTGGATCTATGGCGCCGAGGTCTTGCCCGTTGCTATCCGGAACAAAGGCATGGGCATCGCCTCCACGGCCCACTATGTCGTCAATGTCGGAAGTATGTGTATTACTTGCAAAGAGATTGATGTGTTTGATGACTAATCACAACGTCCAGTCACCCAAGCCGGCACAACTGCCTTTGCCAACATCGGCGAGAACTACTACTACGTCTTTGTCGGATGTTGTTTCATCTATATATTTATCATCTACTTTTACTACCCGTATGTTTGGTCTCCCATGTAAACTACCGTGGACAGGATGCTAATATTCGACAGCGAAACCAAGCAGCTCACGTTGGAAGACATTGCTGCAGCATTCGGTGACCGCGTGGTCGATGAACCCGAAAAGATCATCCAGGGGTTGGATCCAGGGAATAAGCAGACGCCGCAGGTCACCACGATTGTCCATTAAGAGTTGTTTCCAGCCCGTATCAGTTTGTAAAAGATTTGTTGGTGTGAGAGTTGTTTTGATTTTGATGGATCCAATTTGTAATGGACCACAAACAAAGAATCTAGAAATATAGATATACCAGTTCAAAAGTAGAGACTGAATATGCTGAGCCGTCACCTCTGGGCTTCTGAGCCAGGTGAGTCGTCTTCTTTCTTCTAACCACTTGTAGGAATCGATGTCGGATTTCTGCTCCCAGCAGAGATCATCCAATTTCAGTTACCATACGTGGGCTTCAGGTCAACCAAACGTGTCGCTCACGCTTTTGTGTGCCATGACGATACTGGCATCGACCTCGGCCCCTGTCAGCGTTGCTGCTTCCTCTGGGTCCGAGGAAGAAGAGGGAAGTTGGCTGGCAGGTCAAAAGCTTGGAGGGGTGGATGGCTTTTATACTTCAAAAATCCCCTACTAAGCAGTGAATCACTCGATGAGGTTCACTTGATGAGATTCACTCTTATGATTCACTCATAAGATGATTGGTTAGTGGTATGCCTGACTTTATCATGTGTATTTTATCTGAGGATTTATCTTAGTGCTTATGCAGATGTAGGCAACCGCAATCTGTCCTCAATCTTTTGCGCTTCGTATTCCATCTTTCTCTGCTCACATTGACAATGGCGTATTCTGGAAATTGTCACTGTGGTGGATACCGCTTTGAAATATCGGACGATGGCTTCGAGACCGAGCAGACAGTCTGCTCCTGTGAAGCCTGTGCCAAGCTGGGTCCCATCTGGCGAGTCGTATCGCCCGATGCGGTGAAGGTTGTGCGAGATGCCGGGAAGTTGGAAGAATACCGTTCCCGGTCTTTGGAATACAAGGTAACGTTCCTGTTATCATTCCTTCTGGATGTGAAGCTGACTGAGCCAGTTCTGTTCCGTTTGCGGCACAGCAGTTTTTGGAATACACTTTGAAGGATCGCTGAAACATCAAACAGCTGTTAATTTACGGAGTCTGCGGGATTTTAATCCATTCGAGCACAAGTATGTTGAGTACTCTGAATAAATAGTAAAGAAAGGCTAACGGGAAAAGGGAGACGTCTGTTCTGTCAAAAGACTCTGACTCGGGGTCCTGGCCATCGAAAGGGTCCTGTCTCTGCGGAAAGGTGACCGTTGCATTGCTTGCGCCGCTGCAGGACATGCCCATAAAAGAGGACAACTGCAGCATATGCACACGTGTGAGTGTCCGTTTGAAATGCTTTCTCGTTCTTCCTAACAAACAGAATGCCTGGATAGGTGCATATCCGCCCAAGGCCCAGGTGTCTTTGCAGGGCACGGAACACGTCGAGGACTACCGGTTTGGACGACGGTTTGTGGGACACCCATTCTGCCGGACCTGTGGCGTGCATGTGTACATGAACATATATGGACCACCGCAGACTGTTCTAGACAGACTTCCTGAGGACAAGAAGGTCATGGTACGCAAGAATCTCGATCTGGCGCCGGTCAACATCCGAGTACTAGACGGCTCAGTGATTGGCCGGCTACCAGTAGAGCGGACAGACGAGGGTCAGGAGGGGTACTCCCTGGATGAGAAGTGACCATCTTTCATTAATCGGATCTATAATACACACCTCCATAGGTGGTAGAGAACTAATATGCGGAGTCCATATCACGTGCCACGAACAAAGACCGTTATAGCGCTAAAGCAGCATGAAAACAGCGCCAACAGCGCCGGCAAATAGCAGTCGAGGCATTAGAAGCTACCTGCGGCCGCTTAAGCTCCCCCGCAAAATAGACATGCACGAATCTGGATCACATGCGGTGGCATCGCCCCCCGTCGTCTTGGCTCTTGGCAGGCGAATAAGCTGACAGACCTGTACTCTGTATCCTAGGACCGTATGACCACGGCAGTTGGATCTGTGTTGCCAGCGGGCGCAGCAACCCCGCAGAATGTCCTCCATCTCTTCCGAGATGCTGACGAGATGAAAGAATCAAACATCTAAAGTGATTTGACTGAATATATCGATGAGATCTCATATCGATACTACTACTGAATATATATTGGAATCTATTCGTCATGGGCATCCAGGCACTTCCCGTGGAGCTGCTATTCCCAATCCTTGACCATTTGGGCCCGGACTTCTTCCGTGAAGATGCCCGCCGGCTGTCTCTCTTCAAGACGTGGCACTCCATCGGCTGGGCCATGTTTGTCCGCGATCTCCAACTGACGTCGCGGGCGCTCATCGGGTTTGCACGAAACGACGGCATGCTCCTGCGCAGCCTGCCCCATGTGGTATCGATCACGCTCTCTCTGCAGAGCTACGGGGGAACCGACAAAAAAAAAGTCCAAGCAGCAGCCAAAACGTGGACGGCGCGGCTCAATGCGGCGCTGGCAAAGCTGGCGGCGGCCGTGCCGCTGTTCCCGCAACTGCAGCGCATTACGCTGGTGGCAGAGCTGCCGGAGCTGTTTGCCGAGCAGGTCCACGGCTTTCTGGACACGTGGTCGCTCAACACGCTGCTGCGCGGATGCCAGCACCATGTCCACATCACGTCGCTTGACCTCGACCTGACCGACTGCTACGCGCCGCCGCGCCTCGGCACGTTTGGCGTCTACGGTGACCCGGGCATGCACCTGTGCAGTGCCGTGCGCGGTCTACTGCCGTCGCTACAGCGGCTGCGTTGCCGCATGGACCGGCTGTGTGAGAGTCTGTTGGAGCCGCCGCCGGCGGGAACGCTGCTGGATGTCGAGGAAATCCTGATCATGCTGCGGATCGAGCGGACGGAGACGGCGCGGAAGCTCAACCGGTGGGTCAAGAAGTGTCCGCCGACCAAGGACGCGTCCTGCTACACGGTACCGCGGACGATGCCCGGCGAGTTTGTGCCGTTCCGACAGGCCATTGAGCAGCAGGCGACGGCGTTCTGTCGACACTTGAAGCAGCCCCGGATGGTGCGGATTCTGTCACACGACCTGATCGACGGCTATGTGCCGGCATGGGATGCTCTGGCGGGACGACATATACGGCTGGAGCCGGGGTCGGCATGGGATTCAGAGGAGATGCCAGACATGGGGAGTGTATAATGATTATCCGAAGTTTATAGTCCATGATTTATTATTTATCCTTTTATTTATTTATTTTTCCTTCTTATTTTCCTCACTCTACGCTCAACTATCGAACATAAAGTCAAGACGCTTGTTGCCCAGATCAGCATTCCGCTCAAGATACTGAGCCTTCTCCTCCGTCGACATGGCGTCCCATAGTCGTCGCTTGTGGCGGTTCCGCAGCACATAGTAGGCCTTGGCAGCGGCATAGGCAACGACGGTGGCCACGGTGATGGCGATGAGCTGACGGTTGCCGCGCTTGTACAGCGGAGCGTCGTCGGCGCGGTAGATGTTGGATGAGGCAATGCCGGACAGCTGGATAGTGATGTTGTAGAGGGCGGCGCTGATGGCGCGGGAGCGCACAGAGTTGCTGAGGCGCGAGCACCAGCTGACATGTGCGGCATGCACGGACGGCCAGCCCAGCAAGATAAAGGAGACAGCGTACTGGGCCCAGGACGACAGGTTCTGGACGGAGGTGTACTCGACGATGAGCAGGGGCAGGGCCCAGAGCAGCTGAGTCAGCAAACCAGTGATGGCGATCTGGCTGATGCGTTCGCTCAGATACGTGACCCAAACCATATTGAGGGCGGCAAAGACAGTGACGGGGATGGTCATGAGAGTGACATGGAAGGTGCTGAAGCCGAGGGCCTTGAGGGAGAGGGTGAGGTAGGCTTTGGGGGGCGCTGTAGGGATTTCAAAAAGGATGCCAATGATATAGATGGGCCAGATATCGTAGTCCATGAGACTCTTGAGCAACATGCGCAGGGACAGGGCCTGGCGGTTGTGCATGCCGCCCTTGCTGGGATCGTCACGCAGGACGCGGCTGACGATGATAGTCTCTTCGCGGGCGGTGAAGTAGCCTTTGGGGCACCATCGAGTGCGCGTCTGGCTGGGACCGGGGACGAGGAAGAGGAAGCTGCCGAGGCCGATGACGAACGAAATGAGAGCTTCAATGAGAAACAACCAGCGCCAGCCGGCCCGGCCGGCGACACCGCGCATGTGGAGGACGCCATAGGCGATGAAGGAGGCAATGACACCGGACATGGAGTCAACGAACCAGAAGAGGGAGAGGCGGATGGGCATTTCGCGGGCAGTGTAAAAGTAGGACAGATACAGAATGGAGTCGGGGATGAAGCCGCCCATGAAGAGGCCGATGAAGAAGCGGCAGGCAAAGAAGCCGGCGCGGTTGTGCATGAAGAACTGGCCGCCAGAAGCAAGACTCCAGAGGATGATCTGGAAGGGGATCCAGCGATCGGGGCCGAGTTTCTTGCCGATCATCTGGGAGGGGATCTCGGCGATGAGGAAGCCGATGCGGTACATGTTCTGGGCATTGTTGTAGTCGTTGGTAGTGACGTTGATATCGTTGAGCAGGTTGTCGGCGACGGCATTGCTGAGGTTTCCACGGTCGATATTCAGGCCAAAGAACATAACCAGGATCCAGAGAAAGATCTTCCAGTCGCACTTGCGGCGGACGCTGCGCTCTTCGCGGTAGGTCCAGCGGGCATTGGGGTCGAAGCGGTGGATATTTTCCCAGTCGGGACGCGGTTGGTAATAGGGGGCCAACTCGGGGTTGTCATAGACGCTGCGGACGGTGGCGACGGCGTCGAGATCGACATGGGCCTCTTTGGACGAGGCCGTCCAGGGCCAGAAACGGGTGAACCGCGGACCGTCATCCTGAGGATCGACGAGATCGTCGACGACGACTTTTGGAGATTTTTCGTCCATGGAAAGGGGTACTAGAATGAAATTCTCTGGTCGAAAAAATCAAACATGTGTTGAAAATCAAACATGGCAGACAGGCACTTTATAGACACGAGGGATTGCAAGGACTACAGGGGCTACGAGTACCAGGACCACGACTACGTACTCGTACGAGGATTACTCCTATCTACAGTGATCTTTTGTTCGTCGTCTCTCACTTTGTCAACATCTATCTCGGTGTAATCCCTTCCGGGTGGGGCGGACCTTTCCTCTTGTCTCGATAGTAAATGTCGTCATTTTGCCCAATGATGAGTATAAGTCTATGCCGAATGCGTCGGAGGATAGAATTATGAATTCTATTTTACAGGAACTGCATTCTACGACAGGACGAAACACTTCAAAGACAGTGCCTTGTGCAAACGAATATCGAAATCAAAAAATGTCTGTTTCTTGGCTCAGCCAAGTCGCCTTGTCTCCCGGCTGCACCTTTGGCCTGCCTTGGCCAAGAGGCCAACACCCTCCCGACACCGTTTTTTCTTGTCTTGACGCGACCGGACGGCCTGTGCCGCTCCAGTCATGGGTGACTGCCCAATGGCCAGATGATACCATTCAGTGGACCGCGCACGCCATTCCCGCCTCTATGGCTTCCCCTAGCTACCATGTGCGCCCTGCTGAAACCACTGACAATGCTCTTGCTGTTCCTTCTATTCTTTCCGTCGTCTCGGATGACGCCATCGTCGTCGATACGGGAAAAATCCGCGTCCGTTTCGGTGCTCCCCACAACTCTGCTGGCGTCGTCGTCGATCACATTGTCACCCAGTCAAATGGTACCGTCGTCGGCCAACATGGACGCCTCATACTGCAATGCCAAGACATCCATGGCCCCCACGCGGCTGACAGTCATGGTGGTGGTCCCTGGACAACGTTGCATGGTCATGTCGACTCTGTCGTCGTCGAACAGACGGGACCTGTACGCGCAACGGTCGTCGTGCGCGGCAGCCACCGCAGCGAGAATGGCCTACAAGATCTCCTGCCGTTCTGTCTGCGCTTCTATTTCTACGCCGGCTCCGACGCCCTCCGCATCGTCCACACCATCACCTACAATGCCGACCCTGAAACCACCTTTGTACGCGGCATCGGCCTGCGCTTCGACGTCCCCCTGCACGATGCCCCTCTGCCGGACCGCCACGTCCGTCTGGCCGGCGTCGACGGTGGCGTGCTTGCCGAAGCCATCCAGGGCATCACGGGCCTGTGGAAGGACCCGGGCGTCGCCGTCCGCCAGCGCCAGGTGGCCGGCCAGCCAGTAGCGGACTTGCTCGCCTCGCAGCCCGAGTTCCAGCGCCTGCTGCAGTGGGTGCCAGCCTGGAACGATTTCACGCTCAGCCAGCTGAATCCCGACGGGTTCCTCGTGCAGAAACGCACAGCCCCGGGCCGCAGCTGGGTCCATGTTCCGCCGGGTGGCACGCGAGCAGCCGGTCTCGCGTATCTGGGGACGGCCACGACCGGTGGACTGGCGGTGGGCATGCGGCACTTTTGGGAGCGATATCCGACGTCGCTAGACGTACGGAATGCAGCCGCAACTGGCCCGGATGGCCACGGCCAGCTGACGCTCTGGCTCTACAGCCCCGAGGCAGCGCCCATGGACCTGCGGACCTACCATGACGGCCTCGGCCAGAGGACGTATGCACAGCAGCTCGACGCCCTGCAGATGACCTACGAGGACTGGGAGCCCGGCATGGGCACGCCGTACGGCATTGCCCGGACCAACGAGATTGTCGTGTACGGGCTGGACCAGACGCCGACGGCCGCACAGCTGGGCGATTGTTTCAATGGGTTGGCGAGGCTGGTGACGGATCCGCCGCAGCTCGTCGCCTCTCCGGCCCTGCTTTACGAGACTGGCGCCCTCGGCGGCGGCTGGAAGCCCTGGCCGTCGTTGCAGGCAACATCCCCGACGACCTGTCGGCGGCTGGCCTTTCTGTTTGATTTCTACCGCGACCAGGTGCAGCAGCGTCGCTGGTATGGGTTCTGGGACCACGGCGACGTCATGCACACGTACGACAGCGACCGGCACACGTGGCGCTACGACGTCGGCGGCTATGCCTGGGACAACTCGGAGCTGTCGCCGGACCTGTGGCTGTGGTACTTCTTCTTATCGACGGGCCGCCACGACGTCTTCCGTCTCGCCGAAGCTCTGACGCGACACACCGGCGAGGTCGACGTCTACCACTTGGGACCCTACCGCGGTCTGGGCACGCGCCACGGCGTCCAGCACTGGAGCGACAGCTGCAAGCAGGCGCGCGTGTCCAATGCTCTGTACCGGCGGGCCTTTTACTATCTGTCGGGCGGCGACGAGCGCGTCGGCGAGCTGCTCGACGAGACTCTCGCGGCCGCTGCGACGTTCCGCGTCCTCGACCCCTACCGCAAGGTGCGTCTGCGCGACGACCGCGACGGCTACACAGCAGCGGCTTCTTCTGGCTGGGTCGACGTCTCGCTCGGCACCGACTGGTCGGCTCTGGCGGCGTCGTGGTTCATCGCCTGGGAACGTCGCCGGCCACACGAATGGCAGCAGGCCCGGGCCCGACTCGAGCAGTCCATGCAGGGCATTGGCGAGCTGCGCAACGGCTTTGTCACCGGCCGTGCCCGGCTGCACGTCGACTCGGGAGCCATTGTGGCGCCGCCGCAGGACGCTGCCAACACGCAGGGCCGCGTTGTCGTGTCGCATCTGTCGGCCATGTTTGGACTCGTCGAAGTGTGTGCAGGGCTGCTGGATGCCTTTGAGGGATTCGCACCCTTTGAGAGTGCCTGGATCGACTACTGCCGCTTCTTCAATGCCTCCCAGGACGAACAGGCCGCCCGCTACGGCGTGCCGTTTGGCCACAAGATTTTGCGTCAGGGCCACTCGCGGCTGACGGCTTATGCGGCGCAGCGGACGGGCGACACAGTCTTGGCCAAGCGTGCCTGGCACGAGTTCCGCACGGGCGACGGCTATGGAGAGGCCGAGGGCAAGGGCGAAGATGTCGAGTGGGTGCGTCAGGCGGTGCCGACACGTTTTCAGATGGGCGGACCCGTGGACGAGGTTCCGTGGCTGTCGACGAATCTGACATCTTTGTATGCATTGGCAGCTATTCAAAATATGGCCTGGGCAGAAGTAGATAGATATTAGATAGTACAGAGTGGTCACGGCCGTTCCCCAAACGGCTTGTTCACATACAGAGGAACGTTCTGTGTGCCCAGATTCTCCACGTCCAGATCCCAGCGGTCTGGCATCGCCATCCCGGCATCCAGATGTCGCTTATTCAGCAGCACCGACACCCCGTCCCGGTACAGCCAGGGGTCGTCGGTGCGTCGCTGCCAGTCTTCGAGACGGCCACGCATGTCCACGACCAATGCTCGTATGGCCTCTGACTGGTCCTGGGCCAGGTCGTGCACCTCGAGGGGGTCGGCCACGAGATCAAACAGCTGCTCGGGTGGTCGAAAAAAGTAGTCTCGGAGAAGGCGTTGACCAATCTGGAGAGGTCCTTTCCCGTCCTTTGCTCGCCCATTCCGCACGTCTTCCCATGACAGCGATCCGTAGAGATCATTGGCAAAGGGAAAGTCCAGCCGCCACGCAATATTGCGGTGGTACTTGTACTGTCGCGTGCGCAGCGTCCGTGTCGGCCAGTAGTTGGTCGATTCATGGAACGTGTGTGAGCCAAAGACGTGGTCCCAGCCCGGCAGTTCGTCGGCGGCTCCGAGGATCGATAAAAAGGACCGGCCCGACAGTGGCGGTGCCCCTGGCCTCAGGTCGGGCTGGTGGCCCAACGCCCATTCGAGCAGTGTCGGCAGCACGTCGACATACGAAACGAGGTTGGGGTTCACCACAGGAGATGTCCTCTCTGGTCTCCTCACAATCAACGGCAGACACGTCCCGGCATCATACAATGTCGTCTTGGAGTTGATAAACGGCGGTCCATTGTCGCTGAGAAAGACGACCAGCGTATTGTCTTGGAGTCCCGC
The DNA here is from genome assembly GCA_002215975.1 of Dryadomyces quercus-mongolicae. Lineage (NCBI taxonomy): Eukaryota > Fungi > Ascomycota > Sordariomycetes > Ophiostomatales > Ophiostomataceae > Dryadomyces > Dryadomyces quercus-mongolicae. The sequence goes on from NIPS01000005.1 coordinate 705,698, forward strand.
CGCCGACAACGCCGCCAACACGAGCCCGACGCCCTGGTCCATGCGGCTGATGGCATGGGCATAGCTCGCCAGTTCCTGACGCACGCCGGGCGTGTCCGACAGAAATCCAGGCACCTCCATGTCGGCTGGCTCATAATGCCATCGCTGCACAACGTCCGTATTGACTGGCTCGTCGTTGCCGAAACCGCCACGGGTCTGGTCGCGATGCGGATCGTGGAAGGCGACCGTCAGAGCGAACGGCCTGGAATCTTTATTGTCAAAAAAAGCTGCTGCCCGCTCTGCCGTCCACGACACGTCTCGCGTGAAACTCTCCTCCCGCACTTCCCACGGATACACGGCATCTGGGCCTACATGCACTTTGCCAATAATGCCCGTCCGGTATCCCTGACGCTGTAGAATCGCCGGCGCCGTGTCGACGTGGTCAAACGTCATAAAGTGATGCTTGCCACTGCCCAGTCCGTACTGTCCGTTCTGGTGCGTGTGCAGTCCTGTGTACAGCGTTGACCGGCTGCCACTGCACGACGCCGTGCTGGCAAAGGCCCGCGTAAACCGCACGGCTCCCGGCTCAGAGGCCAGTGCGTCCAGGTGCGGCGTCGAAATATACGGACATCCATAGCAGCCGAGCTGTTTGCCCAAGTCGTCAGCCACAATCAGCAAAATGTTCTTGGCCATTTTCGAAAATCTCTTGGCTTTCTCTCTCACTTCTGCTTCTCTCTCGCTTTCTCGTTTCTTTTAAACCTCCGCTTCACATGATTGGTTGCGCTCTGCTTTGTCCCGAATTCCGGTCACGCAAGACATGCTGGAATGTCGTTATTCTCTAACAGACACTATTGCTTCCTTAGCTTAAATGGTGCTTACTGACATAAAACGATTTCCTATCTAAGCTGTCAGAACGAAACTAACTTCCAGAGCTATCCGCTTGACGTTGGACTATGAAAGACTGAGAACCAAAGTACCACCTCTGCCCATCCTTGCGTGCCCTTCACGTCAATTGCCTTACACATCCACTGGCCAGCTCCAAAGAGGGTCCAGATCAAATCCCTCGTGGTTGCTCTCCGGTGAGTAAGCAGGAGTCGTGGCCTCAGATTTCGGTGTGCCGATATCCATCGGCGTAGAAGCTGCTGCCATTGGCTGCATGACTGCCTCGGCCACCGGACTCATCGATGCCTGGTCAGAGATAATGGGCCCCGAGTCGGCAGCCGGCCCGGCAGCCGGATCAGCAAAATACCTCCCCAGAGGTTTGGCCACATTGCTGTTCGACCACATCTGGTAAGAGAATCGGGATGCAGGCGATTGTCCCACGGCCAATACGTCATCATTTGCCTCCTTGCGCACCACATCCTGCAGAGCACAGAGGATCCACGACAGACGGACAGCCTGAGGATCCGAAGTCGAAAAGATCTCCATCATAGAAATGGCCTGTTGAATCGCTGTCTCGTAACTCGGGTTGTAGAACAGAGCAATAAACTCGTTGCTCACAATGACCAAAGCTGCCGCGAACAGATAATATCTAGCAAACCAAGTCAGAAACGTAGCATTGTAACATAAATGTGGTCAGGGCACTCACATGAGAAAGGGATCGCGCTGTGGCAGATATTGGTCCTCTCGCGCGCGTTGCAGCATGGCAATCGTCTGGTACGACTTGGCTACACAGATCTCAGAGAACCTCTCCGTCCGGGCACGCAGATGCGGTGTGATCCGGCTGGGCCCGCGACGGTCTGTCTGGATTAGAAACAGGAAAAATGGCCGCGTGAGCAGAACGACGCCGTGGTGGTAAAATAGATTGGCATGCAACATGGCGATGCCATGAGCACGCGAAACAACCTGGTGCCAGTGCTGCCAATTCATACACTCGGGCAGGTTCCGTTCCCATGCTTCACACTGGCTCACAATTTCTTGGGTGACATTGCTCGAGACTCGTCGCTTGGCATACACCTTCTTGAGAATGGTGCCAACAATGCGACTGCTGTGGATGCATGCATTCATCGCGTGCACATGCACCTCACTGTCCGGCAAGGCAGATGGAATGGGACACGAATAGCTGGGCTCGTCACGAAGAGCTTCATCCGTGCATTCCTCGTCGTTGATAGCAGTCGGACGGCCCAGCGAAGCAGCAATAAACCGATCGAGCACGTAGAGAGATCTCCACACATTGCATCGCACTTTGAGGTCACGGCCATGGAACAAACTCATGCTTTCCCTGCGGTGAAGGCCTAGTGCAATGGCCGAGCGCACAGCCATGCCTTTATGGTCAGCAGCCGAAGAAGAGAGAAGGAACAAATAGTAGTCGAAGGTGAAAAAACACTCACCATGATAAGTAAAAGCGGCATTTCGCCGGGACACGACAAGCATGTAGACAGACATCAGCGAGAGGGCCTGGACGGACCAAAAGTCGGCATCCTCAAAGCCATTGACTGGATCCTTGTGGCACTTGGCACTCTGAAAAAAGAGTTCTGCCTGGTCAAACCGAGGCTCTGCACGCAGACGGCGAATCACTGCCTCTTCTTCCGTTCCGGGCTGCGGCGTGGCCGTGACCAGACCAATGGCGAACATGAGGTAAAGCAGACAGAGAAACTGCCTGTTGGCAGACAGGGGATTGGCATAGCATGCTTTCAAGTCTTCATGAAACCGCTGATGATCAACCACTTCGATGAGACCAATCGTCTGGGAAATTAGCTGCGTCCAAGAGGGGAGATATTGAACAACATACATTCGTAAAGAACGAGACAACCAGTATTTCAGCCGTCCGGTAGTCAGCCAGCGGGCATGGAGGACGCACATTGGCCGGTAGAGTCGTGACAGTCTCGATGATTCTCCCTTTGAAGGGATCTCCCGTGAACTGAGATGCTCCGCTGGTACTCTCGACCATGAGACGAAACAGGTGGAGATACGACAGCGTGGAGGAATCCCCAAAGCATACTGGCCATTGTCAGAGGTGAGGCCAAGACAGGTCTGAAAATTGAATATTTAGATTGAAAGTCACTTACACAGACGTCCGGTTGGATCCTGTAGCATTCTCACATTCGTAAAGAAAACGGCCTCTTCAGCAAAGGCAGCGGCAGTCCCTCCAATGTTCATGTTGGCCATGGCAAGCTGTGCATGGCTCATGGATGGCATGCTGTACACATGCGCCGGTGGATGGGAAGCAGAATAGTCAAGTCCACTCGGAGGCGTCTGCGGGCTCTCACCACCAGGATCGGTCTTGGGGGTGTACGAGCAGACAAAGCTTTTCTTGATGCAGACATGGCAAGGCTGATGCCCGTTACACTATGCGACAGGTGTTAGTATCAGGAAATACTACTGCATTGCGTCGGGAGTGGTGTAGCCAAGCGAGAAAGCACGTCGGATGTGGGACGCCTCACCTTTTGCTTGCGTCGTCTGCAGTTATCACAGGCTTTGGCTGTGCGCTGGCGCTTGCTATCCGGGACCCTGTGGCGGCTCATGTTCTCTGGACAGTCAGCTGTCAAACACTGCCAGCGGCACGTTTATCGGCTCTCTTCCGGTTTCAATACCGGTAAGGCTGACGATGGGGAAACTTACCGAGTAGACCTGGTAGCAAATCGTGGTTTGTTAGGTGGTGTGTCCACAATAATGATCTGTCACATATCAGTTGTGCAGTTCCCGGGATGTTGGGTCAAGGAAGAGGCGTACAAGTACAGAGAAACACTTCCGGTTCTCTATCCACTGTTGTCAGATAATGTCTAACGGAGGAAAAGACAATCTGAATGAGACCAAAGCAGAGAGCACTGGGAAGCCTGTAGGACTGAGGAATTGTCGGGACTCGAGACGAGGAGCGAACTCTGTTCTTTTGTACAGGGCAAAAAAAGCACAGAGCCATTGTGGTTGGTCAGCACCGATGTTCGGGGGACACGAGAAGGACAGAAAAGAGAGCAGACGGGGGGAGTATGCGATGGATATTGCCTGTCTGCCCTTCATAATCTCCTGCCCGTACGAGCAGAGCTAACAGCTCGAGAACTGCGAGGAACTGGGGGGGAAGGGGGTGGAGGGGGCCGAAAGGAGGAACGGAGAGCACGCAGGTGCGTCTGGTTGAAACTGGAGGAGTGGGGGGCGAGAAGGATGCGAGAAGGGTGTGGTAAGTCGAGGGCCAAACCTGCATTTGTCGAGAGCAATGAGTCGATGATGACCAAACTTGAGATTGGCTGAGCCACCTGCAGGGCTGTTTAATCCGGGATGCCGTGGAAATGAAAAGGATAGGAGTTGAGAAGACGAGTTGATCTGGTGATGTTTGGTTGTTTGGTTGGTTGTTTTTTGGTTGTTTTCATCTTTGTCCAGACTTCGCCCTTAATCTCCATCGACAATTCACAAGACTTCAAGAACGGTCATCATCCAGCAAGGCTCGCTCGACAGCCTTCTATGATTCTCATAAACGGTCCCCTATTCTCACAAATCCTCACAAATCAACTCGTAAGCATGCATCAGAGACACCGCTTGTTCCTTTTGGAAAGAGGCGCGGGCGGAGGCGTTGCTGGACGTCCGCGAGAGACAGCCGTTGGCCATGATGGAGGGGGTCTGCAACAGGACGGCAGCATGTTGCTGCCAGGATGTTTGAACGAGTTCTTTTCGGTCTCGAGAGTCAATTCCGAGCGTGGCCGAACGTGGCCGAACGAGTTTTCATTGGACCGGGAGCCAGAAGTCCAACGGCCTGCGAGGGGCGGAGACGAGAAGACGAGGAGAGGAGGAGACGCGGAGACGCCGGGGCGTAGATTCGTATGCGAGGTAGACGCAGACGCGTAGACGTCCGTTAAAGAAACGAGAGAGTGAAGGGAAGAGAAGGATCACCAAAAAAGAAAGCATAGGATTGAGCAACAAGAAAAAAAGAAAGTCTTGCAGAAAAGTAAGACGCAGCTTCCCTGCATGTGTATGTGTGTTCTGATTTTGTACGACGGACGCTAGCTCGTGTTTAGACACCTACACGGAAGGCGTGCCCCATGTTCATGCACTCGGGGGGCAAAGGTGCTCCTTCCTTGCCAAGTTTCCAGAGATATCATGCAGCTCGTGATGCGACTGCGGAAGGGGCAAGTGCGAACGAGAAAAGAGCGTGCATAGGAACGAGCCCGTCTTTCCCCACCTTGACCGTTGCGCAGCATTTCTACCTTCCCCATTGGGTCTTTGGGGTCTTTAGGATCTTTGGAGTCTTTGAAAATGAGACAAGACAGCACGACGAAGAGGTTATACGAATGAAGTGAATACGAGATACGCGAATATCCACCGCTATTTCATCTGTGAACAGAGAGCACGAGTGATCGTGGAACGGAGATCTAAGACCAAGTCGAGGACAGACGAACAAGACGGAAGACGCAGGTGTATCACAACAAGACAATGAAATATCAGCAATGTGAAATAAGACGAAATACAACAATAACAATAACAATAACAGTAACGGTACATCAACGTTCAGACGCTTGACATGTGGGATACCTTTCTCTGGGGTCTGAACCGTTTGCACTAAGAACAAGCGAGTACCGCATGCATGGAAAGTTTGGGACATGCGAACCTCCCGTCTGGTCCACTTTCTCTGCGATGGCAGCAAACGTCTCAGAACAGAAGACTACAAGATGGTTTGATTTTGGAGATTTCGGAACACTGAACTTCCCAGACAGCTCCATCTGTCGATACGCACAGCTCGCTTAGAACAACTGCTGCATCTCTCCTGCGGCCTGAGAATCTTCGACTTTGGAAAAAGACAGGCCCGGACACTCATAGACATGCGTACGCGTATGCACTTCTCGTCTTCCGAGACATGGTCCTCGTCGTTGGCGCCGACCCGGCCAGGCCCCTGAATATGATACATCCGATGCATACGAACAAAACTACGCACAACCATACGAGCACGCCGAACTCATATCGCAGTCCTATCATTTGCCTTTGGCGCCGAGCCCAGCACAGAACCGCCGCTCCAAAGGAACAATGTGCCTGCTTTTATCGGCTCTCGGGTTTGGACCACTGGGAGACGGCCACGTTGGTGCCGGAGAGGAGGGGTGGGCGTCTCTTCCTTCTGCCCCTGCTCGTTCAAATAGGAAAACAAACTGCGGATACGAGAATTCTTCTCTCAGACAGGGAGCAGCCGCCATCGCCGATGCTGCCAGCGGTGAGCAGAACAAGGTCCAGATAGGTAGCGACGATAGTCCCGGATGAGAACAATCCCAGCAGATTGTACGTGCACATGGCAACAGCTCCCAAGACTGCTTGGAAATCCAAATGGATTCTAGTACTCCGTAGATACAGTTCATGTTCATCTCCCCAGACCCTTTCGAACCCAATTTCCTACATTACGCAATGTCACGTGAAATCGACCATCATCCACATCCTCACAGCACCAGCCGCCCCGGCTCGTTCTCCAGCACTACCTTGAGCCGCTCCAGGAATACCTTGGCCCGCTTCTCCTCTGTCGCCGGCACGTCCAAGCTGAAAAAGTTGGCGCTCGTCGACACAGCCGGCGGCGGCGACGGCTGCGCACGCCCAGGCGCCGGTGCCGCCTTGACGTGGCCGGCCAGAATGTCAATGACATCCACCACAGGCGCCTTCTTTGGCGGCGTCAGCGTCGCCGGCGGCAGAGCCGAGACCTGCGGCCGGTAGTGGCCCCGAGAGAAAGTAGACGGAGTAGCCGGGGCGGCGCCGACGAGCTCGTCAAAGAGCTGGGCAGCAGACGGCGGCGGCGGCGGACCGGCGCGCGGCAGCGCATCGTTGGCGACGTCGGTGGCGCGGGCAACAAACGTAGACACAGGCATGAAGACGCCGAGTGACGACTGGATCTTGTCCTGGGCATCGAGGACGGCGGCCAGCGATACGGGCAGCGAGACAAGGGTGGAAGGGGGAGGAGCCTTTTTGACTTCCTTCACCTCCTTCTTGGTCTCCTTGGCCTCCTCCTTCTTCACCTCCTTCACCCGCACACGGATGTTGCTCAGGTCCAGGTGAGAGTGCGCCTCGATCTGTGCTGCCAGCGTCGCCGGCAGGTCGGCCGGGACTTGGCCCAGGAACGCGAGCACATCGCCCTTGAGCAGACGGCCGTTGGGGCCGGTGGGCGTGGCCTGGCTGGCGACGGTTTCGGCGTCGAGGCCGTGCTCCTTGATCAGGTGGGCCACCGACGGCAGCAGGGGGTATTTCTGGGGAGGCGAGGGGGTCTTGGGGGCCGCTGCCGCTGCCGGAGCTGCTGCTGCCGGAGCTGCCGGGCTGGGAGCGGCTGCCGCTGGAGCCTCCGTCTTCGGGGCTGCTGCCGCCGCCTTCCCCGCTACCGGCTCATCAGGCGGTACCGTCAGACTGGCGAGGTCGTCGTCGGCCTCGGCCATGACGCCGATGCGTGCGCCCACCGGAATGCCCTTGGTGCCGTTGGGCTGCAGAATCTTAAAGACTTGACCGTCTTCCTGGGCCTCGACGTCCATAGACGCCTTGTCAGTCTCGATCTCCAGCAGGACGTCACCGGCTGCAAACTTGTCGCCCTCCTTGACCTGCCACGTCGCAATGTTGCCCTCCGTCATGGTCGGCGACAGGGCCGGCATGGTAAAGTTGTGTGCGACGGCGTACCGAGCCGACGTGCGGAAGCCTAAAAGTCAGCGTCGACTCGCTTTCGGTTGTCCGTATTTCCACTCACCTCGCGAAGACCGCATCCAATTGCGTCCCGCCAGCCGTGCCGACAAACGGCCGGCTGCTGCAAGGCTGGCCATTGTTCGGCGTCTGCGTTTCGTCCGTCTTCTGTCTTTTTCGTCTTTTGTCTTTTTCGTCTTCTTCGTCTTTTTTCTCGTTCTCGTTCTCGTCTGAGTTTGTCTTCTCTCGTCTCTCGTCCCAATTAATCCAATCCTGCTCTTATTCAATGGCTCAATGGCGTGCCTGCTTCTCCAAATCCTGATCCAGACGACGGCGTGCGTTCTCGCTGGAAAAAAATAATCGCGCGATACAAACAGGAGATCTGCTAGAACATGACTAGTCTCCCGGAGCTCTGCGCTCGCTCTCCAGCAAAGCTCCGTGGGGGATAAGAAGTCGCCGTTTAATCACGCACAGACCACTCCGTGCGCGCGCTTGTATTACACTGTATTACACTGTCTCACTCAGCCTGATCCTCTTCTCTGTAATCCTCTGTACTTCACAAGTACTCGTTCCTCTATTAAAGTACGCACACGGCTCCTTGGTTTTGTCTACTCGCCTCACTCCTCTCATTCCCCTCACTCCCCTCACAGCACATACCCCCCCGTCGACGCACTCCCCCACGGCTGCACCGCTGCCGCCTCCTCCAACTCCACACACCACCACAACACCTCCTTCGCCTTGTCCAGCTGGCCGCTCTCCTCGTGTGCCCGTGCCAGTGTAAACCAGGCTTCCGAGTTGTTCCACGCACTGCCCAGCTTCGTCAGCCCCGACAGCAAAAAGAACGCCCGGTCCCGTGCCGCCAGCCGGTCCATGGGCGGCAGAGATGTCGTCTGATACGGCGGCGGCAGTTCGTCGTCCGTCTTGGCTTTTGGCTGACCATTGGTGTCGTCAGTGCCGTCCAGGATCGACTTTTTGGCTGGCTGCGTGCTCGTCTGAGACGCCGGCGTGGCCAGACCCAGCGGCTGTGATGGTAGCGACGGCAGCTTGACACCAACCTCTTGGCCCGGCCGCACAGGGAACAGACTGCCGTCGGCGAGCTGCAGCTGTGGAATGGCCGGTGGCGGCTGCAGCTTCTCACTGTAAATGTCGAGCAGAATCTCCGACAGCCCAATAATGGCTCCAGGATGGTTGGGGAAATGTGTCAGAGCCGCCTCAAAGTCCAGTCGGGCAGCATAGCTCGAGTCTCTCAGCCGAGACAAGTGACCAGTCTGATGGTTAGTGGGAAGGAAGAAAAGACTAAAAACTAGAAAGGGGAAAGGGAAACTCACCTCCGTCCACACATCCGCCCACAACTCGTCAATGCTCTTCTTACCCGCCCATCCCTTCACCCGCAACGAGCCAACATTGCATCCAGAATCCTTGGCCACCTCTTCCTCCAACCCCTTGACCAGCTTCTGCGCTTCCAGCACAGCTCCCTTGGCGTCGTCAAACATATCGGCCCGCCGGTAGAAACCTGCAATCATCAACCACATCTCCACCAGAATCATCGTCCGCCGCCGGCTCTCGTGTTCTTTGGAGAACTGGACCTCCGGCATCACCGCCGACGACAGATCCAGCTCGACCGCGTGCGCGTCACCACCCGCCGCTCCACCGGGCCCGTCGGCTCCGCCGCCGCCGCCGCCACGCGTCCGTGCCGCTGCTGACTCCACCTGCGACGCCTGGCGACTCATAGACACCGGCGGTCCGCCCGACGACGACAACCGCCGCCGGCCCGTGGAGAACTGGAACACTTCCGACCCGTCACGGCCGTCGTCCACCGGTGTAAACAGTGCTTCGCCGTCCGACAGCCCGCTGGCCACCGAGCTCGTCCGCACATTCGATTGATGGTGGTGATGCGACACGGCACTGCTGCTGGCCGCCCGTCGCCGTCCACTCCCGGCACCGCTGCTGCTCGTATCCCGCTTCCGCAGACTGTGCCGCTTGCCCGACTGGCTGCGTCGCCGATCGCTAAACGTCGACGATCGCCGCGACCGGTGCGTCTCGTCACCTTCCCGCGTCACTTGGATCCGAGGCGCATCCGGACTGCCCATCGTCTGCATTGTCTGCATCGTCTGCGGGCGCGAAGACGTCGTCCCCGGAGGCCCACCCCGCGTCGTCGGCCGGCCTGTCCGTTCGCTGCCAATGCCCGCCGCCATCGTCCCGCCCCGGCCAAACAGACTGCCCTTGATGCTGCGCAGCGTGCTGGCCGAGCTCTGCGGCACATCGCCCGGCTTGGACGGCAGCACCGCCTGAGACGGCTGCACGGGCCCAAACAACCGCGTAAATAGGCTGACAAGCTCTGAGCTCGCATTCACCGCCACCCGGGGACTCTCCAGCAGTTCCACCAGCGCCAGCTGCGTCATCTTGACCGCCAAAATCTTCTCCTTTTCAAAGTCGTCCATCTCGTCCACAAGACCGCCTGTCAGAGCAGCCGCGTCGCCGCCACCACCGCCACCGCCGACGCCACCGCCCTTCTCGTTCAGGTTGTGCGCCTCGGCCTCATTAAGGTGCTCGCTGCGGTACAGCGTCGCGCCGCCAAACAGCACGGCCGGGTCCTTGAACTGCTCAAATGCCCCCTCACATGCCCGTGCTGCCATTACGTAATCCTGCCGCGCGCTCAGCAGCAGCGACAACAGGTGCCACAGCGGAACCAGCACCCGCTCCCGCCAGTAAGACCCCCCCGGCACCTCTTGGCCGGCGTCGATCACCTTGTTCGACAGCAGCGCCCCCTTGACCACGTCAATGGCCGCGCTCAGCTCGCGCTGCTCGGCCAGCAGCAGGCCCAGCGAGAAGACGCTCCGCAGGTTGACCGTCTTGCCGAACTCTGATGATAACGACTTACGTAAGCACCGAACAGCTTTGGCCTGGATCTCGGGGCGCGATGCCGAGTCATACGTCATGCGCGCCCACTGCGCCTGGGCAATGCCGACGGCCTGCCAAGCAGCAGACAGGATGCGCGGCGGAATGGCGTTGCCCGTCGTCCGGGCCACCAGATGCGTTCCGGGATGGTTCTCATCGACCTGCTCGGGCAGGGCATTGCTGAGCTCGTGGAGACACTGCTCGAGCTCGACGCTGAAGCCGCGGGCCTTTTCGGCGGCATCGCGGTCACCGTAGCGACACAGGGCCAGGATGCACTGCGAGACGGTCTCGAGGACGACAGAGTCTTCGTCGAGGCTGGGCTCTTCGTGGCCGGTCTTGACGACGCGGGCCTTGCCCTTCTTGATGAGACTCAGGTACGAGTCAAAGGCCTTGAAGCCCAGGTCAAACTCGGCAATGGACAGGTGGACAATAAACAGGTACCGCAGGATGGCCGTCGAGTGGTAGGTCTTGGTGGACGCGCGGTACAGGATGTCGAGGACGCCACGGCTCAGCGATTCCTTGCCGCCGGGACCCAGATCCCACTCGTTCCAACCACGGCCCTTCATGATGGTCCAGTTGTGCGTGACGAGCCGAATGAAGTCCTCGACCTCCTTGCGCTCCTCGTCGGCCCGCGGGAACTCGGTCTCGTCCAGCAGAAGCGCCTCATAGACAGCCTCGACCTTTTTGAGCTCCATGCGCAGCTGCCCGCGCGGAGAGGCGTCAGTGGTGCCAGCAGCAGGTGCCAGGTCGGGCGGGTACGGCAGGTCGTCTTCGACAATGGCCGACAAGACAGCGTAGTATTCAAACCAGATGCGCCGGCGCGGGACAGAGCCACGGAAGCCGTGGCCGCCCAGAAGCGGTGCGCCCTTGGCGCCGTCCCAGTATTTGGCCCACGAGCGCAGGCTCACCAGACTATTGACGTCCTGCAGGCTGACATCGCGCTGCTCGAGGGTATGGCTGAAGAGCATGCAGTATTCGGTGAGGAACAGCTCGGTCCAGTAGCGCAGCTGTTTTTGGGACTGCATGTCGTTGTAGGCAGAGGTAATGCAGGACAGGCCATCCTCGAAGATGGCGAGGGCACCCTTGCGGTCGCCATTGCGGGCGAGGCAGTTGGCGCGCAGGTAGGCGGACTTGAGGGCGCAGACACGGGTCCAGTCCGAGACGGACAGCGGGCCGAGTTCAGACTCGATGCTCCGGGGCAGACGTTCATAGGCGGTCTCGTACTCGCCAATGATCCAGTGCAGCCAGCCGACGCAGACCTTGGCCTGGTAGCGGTCCTGAGCGTTTTCGTTCTCTTCTTCGATGACAGACAACAGCTTGGGCAGCTGGGCGGCGGCGTCAATGTTCTTAGCACCGGCAGTGCCTGGCCGACCGGTAGGAGTGTTTTGTGTGGCTTTCTCGATGGAGTATTCGGTTTCGGCGGTCAACGTGAGGCCTGTTGGTTGGTCAGTAGATGGGAGAATGACAAGTATGGCAAGAAGACAGCAACGTACAAACTCGATTGGGAGCATGCTTCTTGATCTTGCGGACGTATTCAGGCACGGCATCCCAGTCGCCATCACAACGAACCTCGTCGAGCAGCAGCGCATAATTGGCCGCTTTGGTGAGAGAGCGCTGGAGAGTCAGAGGGAACGAAGACAGAAGACGGAAAACAGAAGAGAGAAGAGACATACGCTCATGGTTTTCGATGCAAAAGCGAGGGACAATCAAGAGATAAGTCGCAAATGCATTGCTGGATCGAGAAGACAATCAGGGGTTTTGTCGAGCTGCAGCAACCGAGCAGGACGACGAGCAGTTGCTGGGAAGCGAGATGAAGAGTTCGGGATGTGAAGAGGACCAGGAAGCGAGTGGAAGTCGGTGTCGGTCGACGTCTGGATAAAGGAGCGACTGGGGCAGGTTGAGGGGACAGACGGGTTACAGTCGGTGCAGGTCAGTTTCGGTTGGGTGGTCTCTGGCAGATGGGCGCGATCGACACTGTCAGCGAGCTTTCAGCGGGTTCAGGACCCGAGGCGCCAATCGCAGAGGATTTTTTAGCGTGCTCCTGGAAAAGCGGGGCCTCGACAAATGCTCCGTAAAAATATTAAAAAAATATATATATATTAAAAAAAAGTTTATATAAAAAAAGAAAAAAAACTTGTAAGATCACAACAATACAACACTTTTAGCCATTGGCACAGACAGACACAGACAGACACAGACAGACTTATACACAACCATGTCTATCCCGCCAGACCTGCGGGTCCTCTGCCGCAAGCTCACCACAGCCACACCCACAGACCTCCCGGCTCTATGTCCCATCCTCGTCAACCACGTCCTCCGCTGCGGTGGTCCGCTCTCGACCTCGGCCGAGCAGCACTCCAAATCCCAAACCAATGAAGCCGCCGGCCTCGTCCACAAGCTCAAGACTCAGGTCAATACCCTCCTGCGCGGCAAGAGCGCCCACGGTCGCTTCGCCGGCATGGTCTTGGCCAAGGCCATGGTCGATGTAGGCGGATGGGAATGTCTGCGCACTTCAGAGCCATGGGTTGCCGGTATTCTGTCTATTTTGCAGGTACGTCTCCTCGTCCTTTTTTCTTCTCGGCTCTTCTAATTCCCAGAAACCCGATCCGTTCGCCTCCAAAGAAATCTGCGTCGCCGTCCTCGTCCGCATCTACTCCCTCCTCCAACAATATCCTACTCTCGTCCGTGAAATCGCTACACCCACCATCCCTTCGTTCGCCAAGGCCTGTCTGCAGCTGCTCAAGCCTGCTGCTGCTGCGCCCCTGCGTCTCGTCGAGTCCATCTTCCGCGCCCTCGCCGCCCTTATTCCCCTCTACCCAACAACGCTGCGTCCGTTTGCCGTCCAGCTCCGCCAGGCTCTCCGCGTCTACCTGGCACCGACGGCGACGGTCGTCCCGTCTTCTCTCTGCCAGAGCGCCCGTCGTCTCTTGGTTCTTCTGCCCTACACGGCGCCCAAGAACGGCCATGCCGACGAATGGGCCAAGCTGCTCGACAGCTGTCTCCGCGACGCCCACGCCACCGCCGATCAGATCTTCCGCGCTGTGCGCGAGTCGGCCGACCCCCGTGCCTACAGACCACAAGCGACCGTTTCGGACGACGGCGAGCCCCAGGGCGGCGTGGATGGTGACGGCCCAGACGGCCTGCCTGCGTGGACCGGCCTTTCGAGTGGTGCCGAGCGCCTCATCGGCCTGCTCGATACCCTGGCCACCTTCTTTAGCAGTCCCACCAAGTCGCCCGTCGCCGTTCCGCTGGCCCATGTCGCCGGCCTCGTCTCGCGCCTCTCGCTCGTCCTGCCGTCCGACAAGGACTCCTCTTCGCTGATCAACCCCAGCATCGCCCGCGAGGAACGCGACGAGCTGTGGAGTGCTCTGCCGGCCATCCATGCCGCCGCCCTCGCCCTGCTCCAGAGCGTCGTGCAGCGCATGGGCGCCCATATCGTGCCGCTGGCCCCTGAGATGCTCGAAGACGCCGTGCGCATGTTTGCCGCTGCGCGCCACGTCCCGCGTGTCCGCCAGGCCACCTATGGACTCGTCCAGGCGCTGTTGCCGCGCATCGGCGACGCCCTCGAGCGGCCAACCGTCGACGCCCTCGGTATTGTCGTGCGCGTCTGTTGTCAGGATGTCCTGGGGCCTGAAGTGGCGCCAGCGCCGGCGACGGCTCCGAATGGAATGGCCGCAGCAAACACCCAAAGCAAAAACAAGCCGACAACGACCAATGCCGACCTCTTTTTGAACGCCGCAACGGCCGTCGGCCGCACGCAACTCGACGCTGCTCATGCCCAGGCGTCCAAGGACCTGCTGACGGTGCTGCTGGCCTACCTGCCGCAGCAACACGTCAAAAAGGCCGACCGGGCACTGATGGACCGCACAGCCATTTTGGTTGCCCACAAGGAGGCCATGTTGGCGAGCGTGCTGCACCCGTACGTCGACCGCAGCGGCCGGTACTTTGCCAACACGATCCCGTTCTTGGCACGGGCCTATCCGCACGACCTGGACGTCGAAATCTTGCGCAGCAATCTGCGGACGACGCCGCATCATATTGGAAGCATCTTTGCCGCCGCCGAGGGCCACATGGAAGGGAGAGAGGACGACGAGGACGACGAGGAGGAAGAAGTGCCGCCTACTGAAGACGTTGTCATGCACGACGACGCCCCCAAGACTTTAACTTCTGGGTTTCAGGCCGTTGTAGAGACTCCCAGCGGCTTTGGCCTGCCGACTGCCTTGCCTGTTGCTGAGTCAGCGGAGTCGTCAGCGGAGTCGTCAGCGGCGGCGGCGCCGGCGCCGCCCGTGTCGGAGCCGCTGACCCTCAAGCGCAAGACCGATCTCGACGAGAGCCTGGTTATTGCGCCCAAGCGGCCGGACATCAAGCAGACGACAGTCGTGGCAGAAGAGGAAGACGGTAGCGACAGCGACGGCAGCGTGCAGCTCGACATGGTCTTTGACGATGTCGATGACAGCGAGGATGAAAAAGAGTTGGATTAATAGAGAAAAGTCGCATAGAAAATTGCATAGAAAATCGATTCCAAAAGAATAAGTCGCATTATTTGCCTGCATAGATGCTTCTCCTCTTTCCACGGCCACACATCAACGGCCCTTGTAAATCATGCCGGCAAGACAGACAAGCCAGCCCGTCGCGTTCCTTGCCTTGTCCCATTCATGCTCCTCTTATCCTGCAAACGCCATCCCAAGGGTAATCATACAAAGCCAAGATGCTTTTCTCTGCCAACTAGATGGCTTCTCCGCTCTGCTCAGTCCCGCAGCCATGCTCGGCGCTTCTCTTCCTTGCGCGCCCGTCGCTTCGCCTTGAACGCCTTGAGCTCGGCTCTCGTCGGCTTCTTGCCACTACGCTCTGCCTTGAGACTCCGCCCGTCGTGTTCACTGGCCGCCGCGTCCACGTCAAAGTACGCGTTCATCTGTCGTCGCGCCTTGGCCTCGCCGCTGTACCGGTTCTCGGCGCTCTGTGGTCCGCTCAAGGCCGCATTGGCTGCCGCCACCGCCGCTGCAATGGCCGCCTCCGTGTCTTCCGTGTCGTCGCTGCCCATCCCGTCGGCACCCGCCGCCGCATTCGTGCCTTTAGCATACCACGCGTTGGGGTCATAGTCGCCGTGGATGGCCGGGTTGTAGCCGCCCGCGACAGAGCCCGGAGGGGGCCCTGTTGTGTTTGTAGTGGCGCTGGCGCTGGCGCTGGCGCTGGCACTCGCATCCGGCACCCGCGGGTTCTCCCACTGCGTCCTTTGCGTGAACCGGTTGTAAAAGAACCAGGCCTTGTGCTCTTCGCTCCACATCGGGTCCCAGCCGTCGTCTTGCACGTCCGGCACCGGCTCGTCGGGGAGAGGAGGCGGTGATGATGTCTCCTTGGCGTCTTTATCGTCTTTTTTTTTGTCGTCCTTTTCGTCTTTGACGTCCTCCTTCGTCTCTGTGGAATGCTCAGACGTCTCGTCGCTCACGTGAGGTACAGGTGAAGACGCTTCGCGCGTCTGGGGATCGTCGTGATCTGCCGTCTCTGCGGCAACCTGCTCGGCCGCATGCGCGTGCTCGGCCGATAGGCTAGACGGCGCGTCGGCCGCAGCCGTCGTCTGTTCTGTGGGCGATGATGCCATGGTGAAAGTATCGCGTGTCGCTATCCAAATTCCTCGGATTCTCTCCGCCTATTCCAGTTCCCAAAACAACCCTGTTCCAACTGAGATGTTGTTAATGGATTGCGTCGTGCTGGAGAAGTGCAACAAGGCCATGCACGAAGAAAAAGTGACATTCTCTTGCCAAAAAAAAAAGAAGAAAAAAACTTCCTGTCTGGCTGAAGGCGCGAAGCAGCCGCTGCCGACTTACAAAGTAAGGCCAAAGCGAGGTAAGGGGGGGGCAAAAAGGCGCATACCACCACCAGGCAGGGCCGTTCCGATCGAAAGGGAGGCCTCTGAGTGGATGTGCAAAGAAGAAAATGATGCGTCACGATGCAACGAATGAGAGGCCAATCGCTGGTGGGAGAAAGATTCCTGCGAAAGGCTAAATACCATTTAGAAGACGAAGGTGGAACGTCCCTTAATCTTGCATAAATTTTTTGCGATCCCGTGACCTGCACGTGACTAAAAAACGATCTTCTTATTGATTATATAACCACACAACTGATCCTCTCCATGTCTTTCTGTCAGTAACATATAAAACAATAGAGAAACCCATATAAACGCATGTACTGCAATAAATATCAGACAATTCACGTCATCATTCGCGATCAATGAACGTGTCTGCGTGTCGGCTCTTCCAGTCCGTGTTTTATCATCATATTCGTTCCCTGAGGCTTGCAAGGCATCGCATCTTGACCGAGAGGACTTACCGAATTGGCATGATTGATGAGAGACTCTGGCGCG